>VZSJ01005028.1:800401-851552 GCA_013398405.1 Pheucticus melanocephalus
AAGCTGTGCCCCCACCCCTCCCTGTGGAATCAGGGGTGCTGGGCAGCAGGGCTCCTTGGAAAGCCCTTTGGGAGAAGCCTCTGTGGCCTGAGGGTCCCAAAGCTGCTCAGAGATGGTGTCATGGTGCACTGTGTGCTGCTCCCACAGGTTCTCACTCCTTCCAAATGCAGCCTGATCCTCCCTCTGCTCCCACTTGCCTGTGTGACTCTCAGAGAAGTTGCACACACAGGGAGACCTCAGAGTTGACTGGCAGACCAGATCCGGATTACAATTCTCTGTGGATTTTGCAGGCCAGATTAAAGTACTTGGAAGGATCAGTCTGGCTCATGGGCTATATTTTTGACATACTTGTTGTAGGAAAGTATTAGGAGTTGTAAGAAGGACTAATGTGAGCTTATATTCTACAATTTGGTGTGGTAACTGCTTTGTTAGGGAAAGCAGAATTTGGAGAAGTTATACTATTTTTGTCTGTTGGGGTTTTTGTTGCAGCAAATGCCTGTAACATCTCCTACATTGAAAAGCAAACCTCATTTTCCCCCTTATAACCATTCAATTAGTCTCATCTCTGCTCCCATTTTCCAAGCAACTTAACAAGATGAGAAAAATCCTTCAAATTGCACTTATAATATAAACACTGCCAGGGAGCCTTTAGCAGGCAGGAAAGCCAATGGGACAATCTCCATTTCCTGAAAGCTGGTTAAGAGCAAATGCATTTCAGCTGATAAATGGCAGGTAAAGGCGTGTGTCTGCATAATGCAGTTATCACCTGAGAAACGTTTTCCATGTAGAGATGTTAATGTACCTTGCAAGGAAATGTGAGAATCTTTCCACTTCTGAGGCACAGGGAAATTGAAGGACAAGTCTGGAGCAACATCCCAAGGACATGCTGCCATAAGTAGGAGTTTTGTGACTGTGTTGGGGATCTTCCATCTTAACCACCATTGAATCAGTGAATCAGTCTGGGATAGGTTTTATGGAATGTTGTGTCCCCTTTGCAGTAAGGAGCTGTTACTGGTCTCACTGGGTGCAGTGAGAGGTTTCAGCCCAGTGTGGGTTTCAGGAAAGCCCTGTGGAAACCTGATTCTCCAGCAGCGTGTGACACTGAACTTCTTTCTTAGGCTGAAAATGGGATGTACTTAGGGACAGTGCTTGGCCTGGGGGAGAGAGAAGTTTCATTTTAAGGCACCTTTCTTTCCCTCCTCTCTATTTTCTATCTGGTAATTACAGCTTGGTGGAAAAGGCTTGCTTGATTTTCTTAAATGTCTTGGAATATTCAAGTAGCTTGGATCACTCTCCAGCTGGTTAATAGGCAAACAAGTACATCAGCTGGTCAGTGAATATCTGGAGCTTGGAATGATCTGTAGGGGATGCAGGATTGCCTGGCTGGGGGTTGGGGGTGTGCTGAGCAGATGACAGCACTGTTCCTGGGGCCAGAACACAAGAGAGCTAGAAGCACTAGAGGACATTGTAATCAGGAGGGACAGGAAAACTGTGGTACAAGAATGACAAAATAAATTGATAGAGGTCAAACCCTACAGGTAATGAAAATTCATTAGTTCTGCTATTCTCTCATACAGCAGCAGAAGAAGTTTAGAATTGACCTGAATTTTTTGGATAGAATAAATGTAAACCCCCCCCCCCCCCCCCCCCCAAAAAAAAAAAAAACAACAAAAAAACCAAGAAACAAAGCCCAAACCAAAAAAGCTCAGGCCGCAATATGAGAATTATCTGTACCACCTGTTCTTGTATTAGTTCTTCCTTAACTTTTATATGTAAATGAATATAGATATTTTGGGCAGAATTTTTAGGCTGGGTTAAGCAGGGTGAATATCATAGACAATGAGGATAAAATAGTACAAAAGGAAGGTTATCTTGATACTTGCATCACCATCTTATGTGGAACTTGGCAATGTGCTGGATTTCATCTTTTTCTTCATTGCTTCAGTCATCAAATTTCTACTTTTTAAAAAAAGAAATTTAGAGGGAATGTGGACATTTAAATTTAACATTAGAGGTCATATAACAACATTTCTGATGACTTCAGCGATTTGCTTTTCTGCTGTTAAACTTTGGTTTAACGGTTTAACACCTCTGAGAGCACTTGTTGCCCTATCCTTTGTAGATGCCAAATTTTACACAGGTTTCCAAACAAAATGGATGGCTCTCTGCTGATTTTTCATCCTTTAAACACATCATTTCTGGTCTCAGAAGGCTTATCTGCAGGCTGCTGGACCGTGGATTGGTGTTGAGGGGTGGAATCATGACATGGTTTCTTTCCATCTGTGCTGGTTTCCAGCACTGGCACCAGTTTTATCTTAATCAGTTTCTGATGAAACACTTTCAGATTGTGGTTAAATTCACTCATCAAAAATAAAAGGCAAACCCCCAAGTTGACCAAAAAATTGCTGGTCTTCTTCCCCAAACCTTTCTTCTTCTCCCCCAGACCTTTCTGCCTCTTCCTGGTTTGTATTTGGAGGAACCTCCTGTTCTTCAATCCAGGTTCCAAGTTCAGGAGCTGTTTCTGGAAGCCAGGGAAGAGGAACTGTCTGGTGTGATTGTGTCTCCATTAAATCAGGGGGATTTCAGTGTAGTTTGGATCACTCTGTAGTTCCCAGAAAATTTAAATTTGTAAGGGTTTTTACTTAGGTATTTTAAACCAAATACTCACTTTGCTGAAAGGAGATTGATCTTTGAAAAATAAAATGAAGTAGTCCACTGGAAAATCCTTACTGAAGCATGGCACTGCTCTCAGGCCCAGAATTTGTTTTCCAGATGTTAATTTGATAGAGCTGGGGTTGGAACAGCTCAAATTGCTAAAAACTTCTAGAAGAATTGTAACCCTTCAGGAGGGATGTTCTAGTCTGACCATTTCCTCTCCAACAACTCCCTTCTTTGATATGTTTGCCATTGCAGAGTTAAGTCTTTGCATTTGCATTCATCCTCTCATAAATTAGTGGCCATGGATGCTTTTTTTCTATCTTGTAAATGAACACTAACAACTTGTAAAGCTCTTAATCTCTTTGCACCAAAAAACAGCTTTGATCATTGCAGGATTTGATTCCTACTAAATGTGTGTGATATTAATATACTTTTATTTTTTTAATATGTCAATCTTAGCTAGAATTTCCTTGAGCAAAGTGACTGGGACACCAATAGGGAGAGAGTTAGAAAAGGGAAAATTTCTGTAGATCAGATGAAATGCTTAAAATACCTCTTTAGGAACCTTTAAAAATTTTTAACTGCTGATCTGCATTTTCAGTGTAGTACAGGCATTACAGCAAGCCTTGTTGAAGGGCAGAATTAAACCTTTTATTTACAGAGAGCAATTGGGTCACTTCCCTCCTGTAAATATTCCAGACCAAATGTTTGTTGGCTTGATTTACAAAGAATTAGCAGGAATTACACACCGGTCAGTGTAGCTACACACAGTTCAGTCTGTACTGGAGGTCTATCTGCTGCAAAATCAAGGCCAACAACTTTTCAAGGCTGGTTTCGAAGGAGATTAAAGAAAATCTACAAAATGGGATTTTCCTAAACTAAGATTCAGGTTGGGGTAAATGACATTTAGGTTACAGCCTCAGGACACACCTCAAGTGTGTGCAGCCAGTTAGCAGCTTAAACCTTATTGAGGGTTATTCCTTCCAATAAGGAAAGTGAGTTTCTGTTTTTAGAGTGATAAACAATACCCTCCTCAGTGAGCAAAGAGATTAACAATACATGACATTAAATACAAGATGTGCAAAAAGGAACAGCACACTCACTAACTCCTCTGAGCTTTATATCATCTCAAAACATAAATTTTGTTGCCAATGGAACTCTATACAAGGATTAATTAGGGAACTTCACAAGCAGTCAAAACTCTTGTATGCCATTATAAATTTATCATTGCTGAAAGGATCTATTTCTGCTGTCAGACATCATGCTTATGTGGCAGAATATGGAATAAATAATCTTCTTCCTATATAAAGAGCCCTGGAAAAATGTTTGGAAAACTCGTTTTTAAAAAGCCAAACGTGTTTATTTTCTGTAAGGCATTGCTGATGAAACAACCAGCTAGTATGCTGACATTCAAATATTCAAACAGATGCAGCAGATCCCTTGGTCTCCACAATCAGAGTGTTGAATTCTGCAGTGCTAGAGTCTGTCCATAGGTGTTTCCCCCAAAAGAGAGGCAGGAGGTGTGTTGGGAGTAAACCCCTGCCATCTGAGTGCTCAGGCAGGCAAAGTCTTCTTGCACTGCAGGACCAACTTACCTTTGCATTCATTTTATTTGAATTGCATTAACTAGAAACAATTGTTCTCCTCAGTAGTTTTCTAAGCTTATCTCACTCCAGTGTCAGTATTAGATGAGTAATTACAGTTATATATCAAATGCTATCAAGATACTTGAGAAAACCAATACTTTGTATTTCCAGTTATTACATGTAATTAAACATTCTGTGCTACTTCATCTTTCAGTAACTCAACTCCACCCCTAACAGGTGTCAGGATAGGTGATACAGGGAGGGGAATTACATATGCTTCTCCTGTAGACATTCAAGGTCCACCCAACATGAAAATCTGAATGCCTCAGATGTGTTTTTCCTGCAGTATGTTGTTACTAAAGTAACTTCACTTGCAACTGAGAAAAATTCTTTTTCCCATCCCCTGTGCACTCAGGTGCCTTGTGCAGCTCAAAGACCATCACAGCTAATAAGAATTCAGATTACAGGAGTCTGCACAGCACGACTGATGCAAGCTCCTGTGGGACCTTGCCCTGGCTGTCCCCACTGTCTTCTCCACAGAGACAAGAAACACAGCATGAGGGGCTGCTGAGCAGTGGAGAAAGTGGGAGCAGGAGAAGGTGATGAAAGAACCCTAAATTTGGGCTGAAGAGCCCAAATTTAACCCTCTGAGGGCTGACCTAGCAGGACTGGGTCTGTACGTGGTACTGCAGAGCCTGGATGTGAATGCTGGGCAGTGAAACGAGAGCAAGGGGAGGAAGGACAGGGGACCAGAGCAGTGAGGATTTGAGGGGCTGCCCAGAGGAGCTGACTGAGGGCAGAGCCTGGGCAGTCTCAGCAGGCACTGTCCCCACCAGGAAAGGGCTGTGCCTGGGTATTCACACTCACAGTGGCAGTAAATTGAGGGCAGAAACACCTCAGAGAAAATTGTGTTCTAATTTTTGTCTTTGGCTCTTGGAATGGACAGTGTGTTGTCCTGTTGTTTTTAGCTTTGGGGAGCCTCAGACAGGTAAGGACTTAATGCTGTCAAAACCTCCAGTCTGAGTCCTTCCTATCTCTTGGGTGCTTTTGCATCAGATCCTCTCATGTCTCTGTTGCATCATTTTACTGACAGGCCAGATTTGCCAGAAATTCACATTTTTCTGCACATCTTTCTCACACACAGTGTACTGTGGGTGTGATCCTCATCCTGCTTTGTCTGCTGTTTTTATCCATGTCACCTTAAATGCACAATATTAGACAAAACTGCACAGGAACAATATTTTTTTAGGTAGAAAATCTGTGTGGTTTAATGTTATCATTTCTAACTGAATGTGATATGTTGAGCTGTGTGAAGCTATTGCCCCATAAATACCTGGGAGTGCCTGAGATGGGTTTATTTGTGGTTCAGCTTGCTGCCTGATGAGCAGGGGCTTTCTCACACATTCTTCTTGTCATTTTTTCATGTTTCATTTTCTTATGGGCCCATGGTTGGTTGTTTTTTAATGCCATGAAGATGAAGTTCCTACTGTGATAAAGAGCCTTAGAGCCATTATCAAAGTGTGACTTTGCTGAAGTTAATCTATCATATGATGTTTGAAATGTTCCCCTTTTATTGTAGTGAGTCCTTAGTGTGGGTGTGATGTGCATGAAACAATCCTGCAGCCTCTTCTGGGGGCTCCTGTTCCCATGGGCTCTCTACCCAGACACAGTGCACAGCCTCCCTTGCAAGAAATCACATGCCAGCACTTGTGGGTACACCTGCACTGCTCAAGGTTAGCCCTAAAAAATTGGATTAGAAATTTGGGTTGGATAATAAGACTGTCTGTCTTTCAGTGATGATATTGACACAGTGAAGTATTTTCTGGAAGAGATTACAGTTCCTTTTAAAGAAAAAGGCAAGACAAATTTCTGTTGGGAATGGCTCGGTAGAGTTGATTTGGATTTGGGAAGGGCCTAGGTATTTTTGGAGGTCCCTTCCATCCCATAATTCTGCATTCTGTGCTTCATCATTTCACAGACAGTCTAGCAAGATGCAAAAATCTTAATGGAGGTTGTTAAAATAGAAATCTGTCAGGTCTCTGTGAATTACAAGCCAAGCAGAAGATCTCTGGAGAGAGGGGGGAAACAACTCTGAAAACCTTGTACTCAAAGATGGGTCTACACCTGAGAACATTAACACAATGTGAAAGGCTGAAAACATCTGCCATCAAGTGAGATCCAGGAGATCTGTGTGAAACCAGATCTGTGTGAAACTCTAACTACAGCCTGTTCTGAACATGCAGGAGCAGATGAAAATGTGGAGATACTGAGGAAACTTGAAGTTAAGGGACAGTGAGCAGAGGACAAAAAGATTTCTGTAGTTTGATGTATATATTATTTTCTAATGTCTGAGAATTGAAATCTTGAGTGGCTTTCCATACTTAATAATATTTATGAAATGGATTAATTGATTCATTCAAGTTCCTGAATGTTAAAAATGTTTGATTTTAGATTTTGATCATGTTATAGGTAAAAGCTATCCTGGCATGAAGAGACATTTGGGGAAAGAACAGTGTGAAAGTAATTACATTTTGGTGTTATATTTTAAACATGGTAGCACGTAGTGTTTTGACAATCCCTAGCTTTTATTAGTTTAGGTATTCAGTTCTAATGAAAAGCTTAATAATAGACCATGACCACCTCTGTAGAGAAAACAAAGAGGCTGTAAATGCTACAGAAATAGTGTTAATGGGTGAAATTAGAAAAATAATACTTTGTGGGGAACAGGAATAGCATGCACACCCTGCTGGCTGCTCAGTGAGCAGAAATAACAATTCAGCCCCTATAAAACAGATAAACAGGCTGTAGCTGGGCTGAGTTGGAGTGTGGAGGATGAGGGATCTTGCAGGATTTAGACAGCAAATTCATCTCTTTGGGTGTTAGGTGGAAACCTGGCAGGCAGATCCAAAGCAATGCAAACTGGAAGAAAGAGTTTTAAAATGTTTGCCCATGAGGATGTGCTCAAAACTGTTGCAAGAGTCATAAGGTGTCATATTGTTGAGTACTTAAGTATGTTTGCTGAATTAGGAGATGTAAAAGAATGGAAAAAGCTATGAAATGAGGGAGAAGGTTGTATTAAGGAGATAATAATGTAGAAATTTGCTAAAATGAGGAAGTAAATGAATAATGCTACATGCTTCTTTCTCTAACTCGTCTACAACGGCAACAGAAATACTTGAATTAAAATGAATACATCTTTTTATCCAACAGTTCTCCAATTTTCCTTGCATAAAGCTCACTTATTGCATATATCAGAGGTGATTTCTTCATAGTATTCTGTGCTGGCTGTGCCTGAGGCTCACTTTTGAGCTTGAAGGAGTCCTTGGGATTGAACTTGATTTCTTTGGCAGTGGTAAATTAGATACTTCCATTGATGTATTTAGATGTGAAGGGAAAATGGGCTTGATGAGTATTTTCTACTACATGGCAATTCAGGACTGAGATATGCACAATTCCTGTTTTACCATCCAGCATCTCGCTTGTACCATTAATGGGATCTCCAAAATTTCAAGTTTAATGAAGGTTTCAAATGAAAGATGTTTGGATATTTACTGGTGTTAAACTTTTACTTGATATCTTTGTCCCAGATTTCCTTTCTCTTAAATATACATCTACTCCTTACTTTCTTTTATTTTTTCCTCTGAGGTGGAAAATTTGTTCAAAGAAGTCATCTGATGCTGAGAGCAGAACCAGAATCCATGTCCAGTGTATTGGCTCAGAGTGAGGTTTGGCTGACATTGAACTGGGTGGGCCCTTGTGATGGCCAAAAGTGACTGCTAGGGGGATAGAAAGACCAGGCTTCTGTAGCGTGATTCTCTCTGCTGATTTTTGATATAGCTTTTTGTTGATTGATTGAGCTTTCAGGGAAACCACACCAATACAGCTTTTGGGCTACAGACTTTCCCAGCCTCTAAATAGTTATAGACAAAATAATTATTTGTTTAATCACTCTTAGCATGATTTATACTTTGGCTCTCCACAGAGCTGCTTTTATATATTCCTGTGGTCAGAGAAGGATGAATAGTTGATAACATTTTTCTGATGCTAAACATGATGCCTTGTGAAGGCTGACCTAGGACAGAGACTGGACAGAGCTAAAGAATAAAGTAGGGATTTATTAGAAGGCCTCAATGGATCCACCTTGGGCAGCACAAGAGCCCAGCCAGGGCTGCACCCAAGGTAAACCCAGAATGGTCACAAAATGCACAAGTGCTCCTGGGGTCTCTCACTTGGATCATTTCTGCTCCATTTCCATATTGCAGTTCATTGTCCAATTCCAGCTTTAGCCCATGCAGTCCCACCCTGCTTGTTTTTCTCTCTTCAGTCCACGTTGTTTGTGCTCCTGGGCCTGAAATTTGGATCATTTTCCTTGGTCCCAAGCTAGACAAGGAATTGTTTTGTCTCCCTACTCTGTGAAGAGAGCTTACCAACATTTAATATGAAGCTCAGAAGTACATGCTAAAGCAGCACAGAATCTGGAAAATACAAAAGCTAAATCCTGAGGCATCAAACAGACATGTATCTCATGATGTGCCACCAGCAGGAGCCCTGGCTGTGGGTACTGCACGGGCTGGGCATGGAGGTGTCACAGCCTGTGTGTGCTGAGGGGACTGCTCCTCCTGCAAAGCCAGGGACAGACCCAACCTTTGCTCCTGCTCACTTGTCCCAAACAATCAATTTATCTGTGCAGCCACACTGATGCTCCAGCTAAACTTGCTGCATTAATTATATCTGCCCTGAGCTTACAAGCTTTTAGAGCTATTTGGAACATAAATTTTGCAAGCTTGCAAGTCAGCAAGGGGTTTTCTTCTTCCAAGGTACCCAACTTGCAATTAAATGGAACTGCCAGGTGCTGGTCATTACCAAAACTCTCCTTCAATATGCAGATTTAAGATAAAGGATTGATAATTTTAAGTTATTGAATCACTACCAGGGAATGGTTATACTTTTAGACACTTTGTTTTGGAGACTTTCTGTCACTCTCAAAATGGGACTTATTCAAGTATGTTCTTGCCAAGGAATGTGACAGAGACATTTTCTTCAGTGTACTCCTTTACAAGTTAAAAGCATGGACTGAGATGCATTACACCCATTTAAACCCACAACTGGGTCTAACGTGCCCTCTCTTGGTGTTGTGAGTAGCTAATGATGGAGTATTTGGGCTCTGACAGAGCTGTATAATTTAAAAAAATGCCTACTAATATACCACAAATTCTATTTTAGAATGTAACAGTCCGTGTAGTGGTGTCTGAGTGCACTTAAGGAGGTCTCTGTTTGCTCCCTCAGGATGAGGTGAAATGTGTAATTTGGGAAATCTGAGCAGAGAATTTGTGAAGAGATGGCACAGAGACAGGAGTATCTTTAAGCCCATGTTAGAAAGTATTTCCCAGGAAGCTGAGTATAATTTTGTGATATTCTGGATGCTTCCTCCTGTGTTTCCTTAAACTCAGTCTATTTGTGGATAGCTTTCATCACCATGCCTGAATTTTTATATTAATAACCACACTTATTCCAGTCTTTAACTGGAAAGTGTTCTGAAACTGTTAGATGTTCTGATGGAGTAGGAAGGAGACCTTTTATCCACCAAGCATTGTTTTGGGTCAATAATTAGTTTGTGGTCCACCAATATAAAAAACCTACTGAGTGTCTATTTGATGTCTACTTTTGATGAAATATTTCATTGCTGGTTTAAATTCTCTGGCTTCTGTTTAATCCCTTCCAGTGGCTCAGCTGCTATAGGAGAAGAATGTAAGACATGTCATATTGCTCATTACTTACACACATAAATATTGGAATATTTTGGTATTTCAGTCCTATCTGTTGTAGGGACTTTGTTTTGGAAAGTATCTTCTTCCATCAAGCCACAGCAGATTTCCTGATTGTTCCAAACATGAGTTCTTAGCAAAATAAATG
Source organism: Pheucticus melanocephalus (assembly GCA_013398405.1). Taxonomy (NCBI): domain Eukaryota; kingdom Metazoa; phylum Chordata; class Aves; order Passeriformes; family Cardinalidae; genus Pheucticus; species Pheucticus melanocephalus. The sequence continues at coordinate 810,559 of VZSJ01005028.1, forward strand.
GCAACAGAGCTATAAACTGAACTGAGGAGAGCTGCTTTTAATAGAAACCTTCAATCTCAAGTTTTCTGCAGAGTTCTCTTGGAAGACAAAATCAGGAAAATGAGCCAGGCTGGGACAGCCCCAGAAAACACCAGTCCAGGGACGCATAGCTTGAATGCCATCAGTGTGTCCTGTAAAACACCTGACTGAGGAGGGAGCCCAGGCAAGCCCTTGTGTGCCCCAGTGCAGAGTGGCAGAGTTTCTTTCATATAGGCTAAACATTTCTGTCTCTTTATGAAGGGATTTTGTGAGCAGAGAATGCTGCTGTCACAAAGGGCAGCCTCTGCATGTGGGCCATGGACAGTTGCAGGAGTTACTGCAAAGGCAAACCCAGCAATGGCTCCTTTTATCTCTGCTGGTTTCTCTCCTCCTCTCACCCCTCACTCCCAATGTAGATCACATCCCTTAAAGCAGCTGCTTGACTTCCAAAAATGCTCAACCCTCCCGTCTCCCACTGAGAGGAGGAAATGGTTACTATGGCTTCACTGCACAAGAACAGATGCATTTCAATATGCTGGGTACTAAGCACACTGTTAGTGCTCCAGGCTGTTTAAGTCCAGAACAGGATTGGCCCATGGATAGCCCAGATAATGCTGCCCTGGCTCTGAATTCCTGGCACTTCATTTCTGATACTATAGACAGTATCAGTACAAAATAACAGGGGAGGTCTGAGTCCTGCTTGTGCTCTTCCTTCCCTGGTGTTTCACCAGGTTTCAGACTGATTAAGGGCCCTAAGAGAGGGGAATGCATTCAGATGAGCCAAAGGCTGCATCTGGGGCTGATCCTACCCTCAGTATATAAGGAAACAATCAATGGACACATGTGGGTTAAGAAAGTGGGGGTGAGAAGCTATGGCAATTTCCAGCAAAGGGGAATTTCCAGGGAAGGGGGTTTTGGTGTTTATGCTATCTACCTGTTAATATATTACAGGTTATTAAAGGGAAGAGAGTGCACACTGTACATTGGAGTTGAGAGAAACTAATTTTCAGACTTTGGGGAAATTTGAGTGGGGATCTGAGTGGTGTGGTTTGAACCCTCCTCTCTGTGCAAAGTTAGTGAGTGAATCATCAGAAACATTTTGACATTCTGCCCATGCAATCCTATTCACTTCAGCTCATTTCTAAGAGCTGATTCTGTGCTCTGATGTATTCATTCTGAAGGGAGTCGGGGTGGACTGGGAATAGTTTCTGGATCTTTTCCTCCATCACTAACTTCTATAGGGGCTCTAAATAGAAATGTAGCATACTTTGCTGAAGCACATGAAATGTCAGTTCTACAGTGCTGTCATTCATAAGAACTCAGTGATGTTATGGTAGTCAGTTCCCTAAAATCACACTCATTTTGGCATTTCTCTATTTTTTTCATCTTTGCAGAAAATGGTGGCTCTGAGAATCAACCTGTCTAATTTGAGTGAGACCTTCCATTAAGAGAACAAATAAGCTCTCTCTTTCTGATTGTCTCAGATCTTGAAAGGTTTTCAAAAGTCCTTTTTTGCTAACATCACAAAGCTTTACAGTTTAGAAAGCCTAGAATTCAAAGCTTCATCTACATTTTTAATCTACAAAAGTAAATCTTCTGCACATCTTAGACTTTTGGTAAGTGGGTCTCTTATTTTATCCTCCATTATTTCTTTTGATTGGAGTTTTACTGCCGTGTTTTCTAAAGTACTGCAATTCATATCTTTCATATATGAAAATGTGTTTAAAGACTTGTCCATCTGCAAGGTCATTTATTTTGTAGGCATCTTTATAAATCAGCCCAAGTACTCTAAACACGATAGCAGGTTAATTTATAAGTGCCCTCAGTGGGGATGCAAAAAGATTTGAATAAATCATTGGAGATCAGGCAGAAAGTAGGTAATTGGAGTGATATCTCTAGGGGGTGAAATAACAGAGCTGTTTGCAAATAGCACAGAAATACCCCAGGCAGCACGTGGAACAGGTGAGCCCCAGGCAGAGTCACCTGCTCAGGGAGCACAGTGAGGGCAGGTGCCCAGCACTCAGTGCCAGGGTTGGCACTGGGTCCCTGTGCTGGCCAGGATGGGCACAGCTGCCTTGCAGGGGATGTGTGAGGCTTGGGGAAATGGAATTATTGCTCTTGCCTGTTCCTGACAGCTACTAAAGAGCTTGTCCTGAGATGCTCTGGGAGGTTGTGCTGCAAGGAACAGTGTCTAAATGCAATTTCTCACTAGGCTGGCCCCAAGACAAGGCTCATGAGCCCAGCAGGACCAGCCCTGAGGTCTGTGAGTGGCACAGCCAGGGCTGGGTGTGTGCAGCTTCCCTGTGTGATTCTGGTCCTGTGCCACCTGTAATATATCCTCATCCTATGCTTCAGAGGCACATGTTTGTCTTGGCTAAATTCCTCCTTCTACTAATCTATATCATCTCTGAAAGGCTGGGGCAGAGCAAGAGTTGGTGCTTAAATTTCTTATCTGGATACCATTTAATCGACTTTTGACTTTTTATACAGCATCTCTTCCATGTGTGACTTTCTTTTTACTCTTGTTCTGAGGTGAACAGGATGTGATATGCTCAAAACAACATCTGAGGCTATCAAAACACAATGAATAGTGTCTGAAAAACATAAAAGAAAAGAAGAAAACATTAAAAAGATTTAGTTGCAGTGAAAGAGCATCTCATCTTCCTACATCATTCTTGGCCTCTGAGGCTTACCTTGAGGTGAGCATAGGAATCATCAAAAGTTGCCCTTTCTTTGACAGTCAGGACTTATTTCTCTGTCTGCTAAAGCCCTTTGCACATTAATGCCCTGGCCCTTTGTTGGCTTCCCTTTTTCTATGGCTTGGGCAGGACAACTGTAACAACTTCACTGAAATGTCCAAGAGCAGAATAAAATCAGTCTTGCAAAGAAATGTTAGTTTCTTTATCCTTGTGGGATTGTGTGTATATACAATCAAAGGGAGTTCAGTGTTCCTTACTGGTTACTTAGAAGATTACCCTTCCAGCAGCCTCAGTTCACTGAGGCACTTAAGCATGGATTTAATTTTAAGCACAGAATGAAGTGAGAGCCAGTTGTCAGCTCTGTGCTTTTCATCTCCCCAGCATGAATTATCTTCCTTGCTGCTCTGATCTTATCTTCCACTTACATATTCTCAGTCGTCTATGGCTTCCTATCTTGTCACCTGTTTCACATGCCTTAATCTCACCTTAAAAATGCCACCCAGTTCTTCCTATCTGCAGGGATTTGCCTTACACAGAGGCAGTCTCTCAATCCCACTTGACACTGGCAAGTTCCCTTGACCTGCAGCACATTCCCTTTTCTGAGCACAGGGCTGCTACACTTCTTCCCCTGTCCCCCACCCCACCAAGGACCTTGCTGGTGGTCCCTTGCCACATTTGCCATCACTTTCCCAAATAATTCTCTGCCTTTATTCCTCTCACTTATCTCATTGCTCTTTACCATAATTTAATTTGAATGTATGGTACAGCAAAAAAACTCCAGAACAACAGGTTTCACAAAGAATTAAATTCTCAAACAACAAGGTCAATATACTTTGTAGGAATATTGTGTGTGCAAATTCAGGTGCAAAGGTCAGGCATGGATCTGAGCTCCGGCTGGCTCAGGGGGTTCATTCCTGGTCACTGCATGGAAAGACATGAGGTTGATGTTTGAGGAAGGAGGCCCAGGAGAGACACCAATGCACACAGTGCCTCCCATTTGCATTTCCCTTGCATGTTAATGTCTGTGGATGCTTTGTTTTAGAGCTGATTGGAAGGACTGATTATATAGTCTGTTATTGAAGGAAGGTATTTGCAGAGGACAACAATAATAAATGCTATTAAAGCTTCAATACATCCCAGCTTTCAAAATTGCAAAAAATGTCACCCTTTCAAGACTTTTTGGCCTTCACCTTTTCAGTTCTTCCAATTTTAACATAGTAAATGTAGTAAAACCTCTGGCAAATGGCCATTTAAACTTTTATTACAACTTTGATGCTAGAGGACAGAATTTGGTCCCTCATGAAGTTGTGCTACTATTCACTGCCAGTAATATAGTAAATCAGTTCTCTCTTTTATGATAAACTGCACTTTATTTCTTATAAAGCACTGTAATTTCACTCTACTGAAACACTTTTTCTCCCCAGCAAAGTTAATTTCAAGTCATGTTTATTTACCTGAATAACGTTGTCTTTGCTTGTTGCATCACTTGTTTTTCAGTAAGTGCTGCTGGGATTTACTGTGGCTTGTTAACTATTACTTCCACCAATTGCCTGTTTAAATTGTATTATTCAGATTGTAACATGGCTGAAATGACAGGAATTAAAAATAGATCCTTTTCTCTAGGGCTCAAGACATGGAACCATAAAATAAAATGCCTTGAAAACTTGTTAAAAGCCCAGATTAATTCTAAAATTCATAAATAAAGCGATTGCAGCAATTAACTTTGTCTCTCTTAAGAGACTCTAACTACACAAGTTAATCTCTGAAGGTTCTTTGAAAGTATTGCCCACAGTCATTTCCAGGCACGAGGTCTCAGCAGAGCCCTGTCCTACTTGAGAGGCTCAGGCTCACTGAGGCAGGAGGATTTCTGACTGCTGCTCCTAGGAGTCTGCCCTGGGTTTGCTGCAAATGTGCTGTGGGAGCAAGAGCCAAAAGCAGTGGTGGCATGTAATCATTAGCAAAGACTTCTATAACCTTTTCATAAGTCAGCTCTGACCGCATTTCCAAATGTGCCCCTGCCACGAGCAAGTTACTTTGTTTGTGAGAATTAATTCAAAGCCAGTAACAAACTACCGGGACAGTTTTATCTGAGGTTCTGCTCATAAATTTGAGAATGCCCCATTTACCAAGTGACCAGTATTACTTAAACATTTTTCAAACACTGCCTTAGAGAATTAGGAAGACCAGGAGAGGGAGAAGAGTTGCTGTTTCTGTTTAAAACACGAGCCAGAGGTTTTTAATGATCTTTAGTCTGCAGCTCCCACGGGGTAACTCAGGATCGCAGCAATGTGCTGTTAATTAGCTAGGTTGGATAATTGGAGCCATGGCTGCGTGCAATTCAACGTGAGTGACAGAAGCTGCTCAAAAGGCAAAATAAAATGTATGTGATATGAAGTTGCTGAGCTCCCTGTGCCTCTTCAGCCTGCAATAAGTACAAGAGCTGGCTGTTTAAAAATTGGCCCACAGCTGTCCACAGACCATTGTGGTGGTATTGCAGTCCCTAGATGATACCTGGAAGCTGCTGGTCATATCCTTCACTCCAAAAAAAGAGTGAACAAATAAATCCCATAAGAGCTGCAAAGCTCCATACTCTAACTGAAATAGCTTAATTGTTTTGTAGCAAAGGAAATAATGCCTTGTTTTCCTGGCAGGGGCTGGAGGCAGATGCACACCTTCACATTTGGACTAAGCTGGCCAGTCCCAAGGCAGCTCTCATCCAGGAGCCAGGGATCTGCAATGCAGAGATGAGCTTCTGATTTTACAGATCAGAAAACTGAAACACAAAAAGGTAAAATTAATTACCCCATATCTGTTTTTCCCATGGTATTGTCATTTATAAAACTGGAGCTGGTCCACGTTAATTCTTCATCCAGTTGGCTCTGAAGATTTCTGTCCTGTTTAGTGCAGCACATCTTTAATCACAGGCAATATATTCTGTGACAGAGCCTTGTAGGTCTTGCATAGTGGGTAGATAGAGCAATAAAGTGTGTAAGGACTGAAGAGCAGCTCCTCATCACAATTACCTGGCAGTCGTGCCTTGAGTTCAGAGCACCCTGAACGATGGTCTAATTCTTACTGCATTTATCACTGGTAAAGATGTGATTGCTGATCTCACTGAAGGCTCCTTCTGGTTTTTAAGTGATTATTTTGCTTGAAGGCATGATGTGTCCCAGTACTTTCTATCAGTTATGAATGCTATTTTTCCCCCTAGGACCCAGTGGAATTTGTCATGGATGTTTTTGCTGCTGTTGGGTTCTGGGAGGCCATTCTAGCTCAGTGTTATCTATAGCACTCTCAAAAGCTTGGGTTTAGTCACATTTCAAGAACAGTTTCTCTGTTTCCTGTAAACTGCAAATGTCCTTGAAGAACATTTAATTCTCTGCAGTTTTCCATCTTAGATTTTATCAAAATGTACAGCAAACACAGTTAAATTCCTTTTGCAGATAAAAATGAAGGACATATGGTTGAAAAGGACATATGGATACAAAAAGTGCATATTTATACAAACATGCCCTGATCAGCTGAGATTATCCTTTTCTTTTTCTTGTGATCAAAATGCAATAAGACACAGAGGATAGTGTAGTTCCTACACAGCCAAATATGAGCCTTGCAAAAGGCATTAGGAAGATTTCCAGTGATTTCCCTTAGCCTTGGATCAGGTCTTTTTTGCTGGGGGAACAGCAGTGAGCAGTTTGGGCAAACTTTAACCATGTGCAAACCCCTTGTGAGCAGTTAAAGACAGCAAATATTTTCTGTGTAATTTCATTTCCATTTTGAGTGTGTACTAAATGACTAAATAAATAAATAAATATGAAAAATAAGCTTAACCAAAGAAAAGAACAACCTGCACAATGGATTCATAAGGAGATGATGGTATGGACAGAGAGGATTGCCTGTTGCTTCTGATTCAGTTCCCAGGGAAATCAATAGGAAATAACTCAAAATAACATGTTTGCATGTGAACAGTGGCAGTCACCTTCTCTACAGCTTCTGAGATCCTCAACTCCTGTGTGGGTAAACAGCTCAGCTGGTAAATTTGTGTGCAGAGTCTGTAGAGCTACACCAGCTACACAAGATGATCTGTTCTCAAAGCATCTGCCTGTAACATCAAATATTCAGACAGCCCAAGAGTTTAGCTGTTTGAATTTCAAAATCTCATAAAGATAAATCTCATAAAGTGCTCTGCTGTCAGCTTATAAACATGGTTTGTGCTTTTCTTGTGCTGCTTGTGTTTTCTGAGAGGATTGTTTTCATAGTTTAATAAGAACATTCATGTCCATGACACACCTTCCAGCAATCCTATTTCAATATACTGAAATACCTCATCAGTGGCAGTTTTGGATTGAAAATGGGCTTTTGTGAATCATGGGGAGCACTAAAAAGAAGACATTTTCTTGTCTGTATGTTCAACAGCTTTCTAATTTCTCTTGTTTCTTTCAAGTAGCATTGCAATTGCCTGTGTTGGTGAGCATTTTACAAATTACTAAGATTTAAATTTTTTTCCTAGTCTCTAATGAGATTAAATGTAGCCAAACAAATCTAGAAGATTTGCACTCTGTTATGGGCAATAGGGAATATTTCCTATAGTAATTCCTGTTCTGTTAATACCAGGTAAGAGCGTCCATGTGTATATTGCATGACTCTCATTTTATTTCCTTTCTACCTTTAAATGTTTCTATATTTCATAAATAATATGATGTAAAAAGCCACTTCTCAGTAACAGAGAGGAGAAAAAGAATATCTATTAAAATATTGGGTATTTTCTGGTGAAGCAGCTTGTGTTGCCAGCTCCCATTCCCATTCCAAGGAAGCTGAGGGCTTTCCAGCTTTCCCTTGTTCTCAGCAAATCCTGTGGGGCTCAGTGGCTCCTGCACTGCTCTGTGCTGGAGATGTGCTGTGGCTGCTGACAGTTATATGTGGAGTGCTGGGAGATCTCAGGGAAAATGGATTTATAAGGAATCTAAACTCCCAACTGCAACACCCTGCATCAAGGTGGTCTAAGAACTGAGGAGCTCAGAGCTCAGCTCAGTCCTGAAGTAAAGCAGCCAGAGCTGTCATTTGGAAGAAGAGTATGACGGAAAAGGAGAAAGCATGTGATAGATGCCATCAATCCTCTCTCTCTCAAACTGAAATCTGTATTTCCCTGTATGTCTCTCTCAGGGGACAGGCTGCAATGGGAAGGTTGCATGGCCTGGGGGCTGGGAGGCTGCTCAAAGTGCCACAGGTCAAATCTCACTTCTGCACTAGATGAAGACAAACCTTGCTTATCTGTTCAGCCATGAGATAGCAACAGCTGTCCTGTGCAGGGCTAGGAGCTGGACTTTGAGGATCCTTGTGGAGCCCTTCCAGCTCAAGCTATTCCATGATTCTGTGATTCCAAGGGTCAGCAGGGGATTTATGGTAAAGCAAAAGGGAGGAAAGTTGTGGAGGTTCTTTGCAGGAAGATGTTTCCAGTGCAAGCTTCTCCCTTCAGACCAGCACAGGGTAAGCAGCTGGTAGGAAAGAGAAGAATTCCAGGCTTGAGAGGCCACCCAATCCTCCTCCTCCAAATAGGACAGCTGCACAAGTCCTGACAGCTGTCTGTCTAATCTGTCTTCAGAGATCCCCACTGATGGAGACCACTCTGCCTCCAGGTAAACTATTCCTTTCATATCTCTTTCCATGAAATAATTTTCTTGATACGTGTCTTGAATCTTCTGTTTACTGCTGCTCAACCTATTTGACATACAAAGGAAAAAGATTGTTCCTTCCTTGCTTGCAAAAAGAGCTCCCAGTTAAGCACACCCGATCTTTTCCTGTTTGAGGTTTATTTTGCAGTGTATTGTGTACTGGTAAGGAAATAAAAACAATCTGAATCCACCAGCCAGCTCAGAAAGTGTCAGCCAAGGATGCTAAAAGGCCTGAAAGTTTGGAGAAGTTTGAACTCGAATTTAGATGACAAGCTTTGGCCCGGGTCCAGCTGTTGCTAAAAACCATTCTGCTGTGCAGACAGCAGCTTTAACAAGCTGGAGAGATGGGCTGCCAGCCAAGCTTTGCTGGGCACAGGCAGAAACCTGTGCCACGTGCTGAATAGGAAGTGCAAGAAAGACAAAACATTGATGTCCTGGGGCCCTGGACATACAGACAGGTCATTCTGGGGCTGGACACACAGAAGGCCAAGTAACATTAGGTAGGTGACGTGGGCACCTCTTGAGGCACAAAGATACTCTGTTAGGGCCAACCCTACTTACAAAAATACCCCAAAAGGCCAGGAATCACTCCTGAGAAGTGTCTTGGCCCCTTGGGACTGCAGTGTGAAGCTGGAAAGTCAGCCTCAGTCCCACCTCTTGCCACTCAAATATGAATATACAAAATATGGAAGCATATTGTCTGCTGTCACAACTCATCTGTAAAGCAGATGTTTCTTCTGGGGAATTATTCATGCTAAAGATCACACTTCAAAGTTAACAATAATTGTCATTTGTTCCCTTTAAAAAAAAATGAAAGCTGGAAATCAAATTAATGACTACATTTCCTCAAGGGAAGAGACAGAAGAGGGAATATGATCCTTTTGGTATATTTGTAGCAAATAGTTTTAGGCAAACATATTGGTTCCACACTATTTTCACATGGATTTAGATAAGAAGGATACAAATAACAGGGGAATAAGAGAAATTGCAGAGGAGGAGGGGACAGGAAAAAGAGAACAGAGGGTCTGAAATGAGAAAACTGTAAGGTCTAGAGGGTGAATACATTTGAGCAACAAAGAAAGCAGCATCCTGAAGGGAAAAGTAGTCCATAAATTTGTAGAAATTGCAAAATCCTGTGCTAGCAGACAAAGCCAGGCAGGTATTTTTAGGGCAGTATGGTAAACATGATGCTGAGACACTTGGCTCTATGTCCTGCATTGTTTTTGTAAACCTGGCTCTGCATCTGACACGTCTTGGTGTGGGCAGGCAGCAAGGAGAGGCTGAAGCCCATTAGGGTTTCTTATGGGTCACTGCTCTGCAGCCTCCTGGTTAAGGCTTCATTTCAGCGAGCTCCTACAACTTCACAGAAGCCAAAAGCAGTTGTGTTTCAAATTACTGCGGGATTTATCACCCAGGCCAATTTTTACCCACCTTGGGTAAAATACAGGATGAATGGCAGCCTCTAAGTGTTTATGAATTGCCTGGGAAGTCAGAGTTCGTGTGACACTGTTCTTGGACTCACAGGCTGCTTTCCCATGAATAAGTTAAATGGTGCCAAGGCACATTCCCAAGCACCAGACCTGAGCTGTGTGCCTGCACTGCCAGGATGGTCCTGACTGGTCTGCCATAAAGGTGCAGAACCCCCTTTTGGCTGGTTTGGATCCCACAAGTCTGTCCATATAGAAATCTTCCACATGAAACATTTTGGACTCACTCACTGACCAAGATTTCCAACAATAATATTTTGCTGGATAAATTTCTGATCTTAACTGACTATATGCACGATTTCAGAACTGGAAAAATGCCTATTTTGCATTTATGTCATCTACATAAACACTGATGTATGGACCTATATTCCTGTTTATTGTTAGTGAAAGTTAAGAAAATATTTTGAAAAATGATACCAATATTTTGATTCTTCATATTTATCTCTTCTTGGAAATTCCTTGGATCATTAATCAATATTGTTACTTCCCTGTACCAAAGACCATTCAAAAAACTATAAATGCATTCTGGAGTCAGGCTTCATCGAAACTTCTTATCATCAGTTCAGAAGCTTGTACCAAGGGCTAGTACAATTGCTGTTATGAACTTTGAAAAGGGTAGTTGAATGCTATAGCCCTCATTAAGTTTTGATAAATGCATTCACTTCAAGTTTGTATCCCAAAGATGTTACTTTGGCTTGACTAACTCAAGCAAAAATGCTGTGTGTTGGAATTTTCAGGATGAGTGTCTTACCTGGAAGGTGGGAAGGAAACACAGGTGTTATTTAGATATTTAAATGTATTTATTTTAATGTTAAAGCTGTCAGTTTTCATGACATGTCTATACTCGTTCTATTTCCTAGTTCCTAAAACCAGGTCCCCTCTGGAGCCAATTTGGGATTAAGGGTCTGGTGTATAAATTGTTACATGGCACGGTGCTGGATAATTAAACAGCTGCTTTGCACAGAGCTCCCTCATTCTCTGACAAAGCAGATGTTTCATCTTTCTGCTGATTTCCAGTGTTCCTCAGTAACACACAGTGTACATCAGTGTTACTCACAGCTCTGACCTGTCAGAGCTTCCTGAGCGCGGATCAGAGCCCGGCGTCCGGTGCTCGGTACCTCAGGGTTGCTGCATCTTATGGTACTGCAGAAAAGAAAGAATTTGCAGCTTTTGTGGGTGTTGTAAGTACAAGTACATATTCAGAAATGATCATCACTAGGAGAGTTTCAACTGTAATTTAATTTTGACCTTTGGTGTGAATCTACCTCAAGAATTTTTTCTAAGAGCTGCTCACCTGTCCCAGTGAGTGCCCACCAGCGCATCCCAAAGAGTGCCCACCAGCACATCCCAGTGAGTGAGTACCCATCACTCCATCCCAGTGACTGCCCATCAATCAGCACATCCCAGTGAGTGAGTGCCCATCACTCCATCCCAGTGACTGCCCATCAATCAGCACATCCCAAAGAGTGCCCACCAGCACATCCCAGTGAGTGAGTGCCCATCACCCCATCCCAATGAGCGCCCATCACCCCAGTCCCAGTGAGTGCCCATCAGCACATCCCCACCAGGCCAGAGCAGCTCTCCCTGCCTGACACCAGTTACAGGTGTCAGACCTGGTGCCATCATTTGCATTCCAATAGCTGTGAGTGGGAGCACAGTTACAGGAGGAGCAGGAGCAAGAGGGATGCACGAGTGGGAGAGTGGGAGTCGCCTTTTGCCTCCCTCCTGCAGCTGGCAGTGACAGCTTGAGCTGCTCAGCTCCATCCTGAGCCCTCAGCAGCCTCCACTCAGCACACTGGTATGTGTGTGTGTGTGTGTGTTTGTGTCAGCAGGGGAATGAGAATCGCTCCTGTGTTTACCTTCTGTGCTGTCAGAAGCACCAAGCAAATCCCAAGTGGTAGATGAGTTGAACAAAACAATGCATCAGGTCAAGCGGAATAGATTCCTCATCAATCTGGAAAGATATTCCTGCATCATTCTTTCCTGCCCTTTGTTATCTCTTGATTTTAAAAAGACTCTGTGTGCACAGAGCTGCAATGAGCAGCATCCTCCAAGTAAAGCCCTCCTGCCCTGCCCTACCCTGCTCCCAGATGGGAAAATGCCCATGAACTTCTTATTCAGGGGATAAATGGGTATTGTAGTACATGGTCCATTTTCTGCATTGTTATATACTGATCCAACTCCCCAGATCCTTCAAATTACCTCTTTGGAAGTGAATGAGGGAGATGTGCCAAATTCAGAGCCTGGCTGAGAGTCTGGCTTATTTTCTAGAGATGTTGAATATTCCAAGGCTTGCACAGTATCTTTCAGTGATATAGAAGAAATAACTGCCTTAGAAAGCCTCTCTTCACAGAGACAACAATTTAAAATTATTGTGTAACATGCCCTTTTCTCCATCACATGGTCCTCATTTTGTTCACCATTATTTTTAATGGACCAATTTTCTCTCTTCCTTTTCATCCACTGAGTCCTTATTATTATTATCATCATCAAATTCTTTGTGGGCTGCCAGCATTTGATATTTCATTTCACTGATTTAATTATCTCTGTGGCTTGTTATGGGCCTGATTATTTTTATAGATCTCCAAATCCTCCTCTTTACCAAAATGCTTACATGCAAATCTGTTTGCTCACTGTTTATATGGTGCTTAGTACTTGGGCCCTTTTGTACCTTGCATTTGTTGGGATGTTTTAGACTGATCAGATTTTACAGCTTCATCCACTGAACATGGGCAGACAGGTAACAAAACATGTGCAGGGAAAAGGGTGTTACACTGGTTTAAATAATCTGATTTTGTCTTCTGAGCATCATCACCATCTTTGGAAACTTGGACAAGGGATAAAAGCCATTCTGAGCTAAGGGGATTCTCTGCTGTGGCTTAAACAGCTCCTTGCGTGGGCTGCTGAGATTTTCTGCCTGACACGACGCTCTAGGAATGACACAAAGGTGTCCTCACTGTGAGAGCTCCTGCTACAGCCTTCATTGTGTTTTCACAGGCAGCCCCCCCAAACCATTGCCCTTTATGCTCTATCTTCATGTGATCCAGAATATTGGACTCATCCTTCAGCAGCACCCCAGTGGCTGGCCCCTCAATTCTCATTCCTCCTGCAAACCAGGCCAGCCATGAGCTATCAAGAGAGATCTTGTACCTGTTGGTCTTTCAGAGAACCTCAACCCAGCTTCTGCATTGTGCTGACTGGCCTCCTGTAATTGCAATTACTTTAGGAATAATGATGGACACACCGTAATTGTGTGAGTTTCTTGGATTTATTATAATCAAGAGTCCATAAATAACTGCTTCTAATAGATTTGACTAAAGAAAGTAATTGCTATTCAAATGGTTAATTCATTGTATGTTAATTAAGTCCTCAATAGGTGAGAACATTTTAATGGAAAGTAACTCAGAAAGCATATTTTTAACAATTATTATTTGCCTGAAAGGGATCTGATGCAGAAGTCATGTAATGACAAGCTCTAATTGATGTTTTTAAATTATATTTATTATAGATTAATAGTTACTTTATTGCACATATCTCTTTCCCTCACATGCACAGGTTCCCAGCTGGAGGCCCTGTTCTGTTTTATTTTAGTCTGTTCTTCCCTGCTTTGGAAAATTCTCTCACTTGTGCTTGTAAAATAATCTCAGTCACTGCAGCACAAAGCAGGATGTGAGCAGAGGCAGGGAGCTGCTGGCTTCTCCAGAAAGCGTTCTAGTTTTAACTTCAATTGACTGTTCAGCTTTAGGTTTTGTTATGGAACTGGGTGCAAGGCCAACAGAATTCAATTGTTTTCTACAGAGCTAGGCTTGGAGTGTGAGCCAGAGAAACCCTTGGAAGCTTCAGAGATGGAAATCAAAGTAATAGGGCAGGCCAGAGTATCTTTTTTGTAGATATCCTCACAACTCCAAGATCACAGAGATTCCCAGATGGTCCCTATTGTGTCACATCTCAGAAGAGAAAGTTTGTAATTGGGGTCCTCCTGTTGGACTGGATGTGCTTCAGACAGTACAGCAGTGTCCCAGCTGTGTTTAATCAAATGTCCTGGGAGGAGTTTGAATTGGGAACAAGTAGTATCAGATTTAAGGGCTAGAGGAGTAGACAGCTGATGTTCTTTCCTGGCAAAAATATTATGAGAAAGTCTGTTCTGACCTTTCCTTAGCACTCACTTGCTGTTCATCTTCACACATCTTCACCTCTCTGTGATTCGCTGGCATCTTTGGCATCACTGGGCAATGACTGTTCTTATTTATTTGTGAATTGAAAGAGAGATCCTCTGAGACTAAAATGAGCAGTGGACAGGAAAGGGATCTGTTGGTAGCACTGGTAGGGTGGGGATAGCCTTTAAAATGTCACTGCACTTGCCTGGAACTCTTTTTTCCCTATCCATAAGATGGAGTTAACTATGCACATTTCCTTCATGAAAACCATTTAGTATTTTCTGTTGAAAAATCCTATATATGTTATAAGTGTTAATCATTTTTGTCACTCAGGCACTGATTTAGGAATTTCTGGAGTACTCCCACATGTTGAAAATCACACCTATCTTAAGGACGAGAATATTAGATCCCAGTACAGAACTGGGCTAATTTGACAATGATATATTTTTCTAGGATAATGCCTCAGATAGATCTTATATAAGCAAATGAATTGCACTTATATCTAGAAAGAACTATGGATCATATGATTTTACCTGTTTAAATCCAGCACTCCTGCATTTATTGAAGGAATTTATGTATGTTTGTGGTAGAGTTTCCAGAGAGATATTGAATCCTTCTCTTCTGTTGGTCCTTTGTACCAATGATTAATCAACTATTTAATTATGTAAAAATTCTTGTTTCCTGGATTTTTTCCTTTTTTTTTTTTTTACAGGAAAAATAGCTAAATCACTGAGGAGGTTTTCTTTTTTTTCTTTTTTTGTTTCAGGGTGTGAGTTGGGGATCAGGTTGGTGGTTGACCCAAAAATTAACAACCCTTGAGTCTTACAGCTCCTGGGTTCCTGTTGCTGAAAGGAGATGCCCATAATTATTTAATTAAGAAAGTTGTTGAGGCAGGTCCTTAGGGATTTCATCTGATAAAGATGGTGCTTATTCAGTAAAGAACAAACACTTTAATACCAGGTACCATCCCAATGAGTTATCCAGTTTGACTTTTGAATAGTCACTATGAACTGGAAAGAAGAAATCATGGAGTGTCAACAGAGCAAGTTTGAATGCTACTGTCATAATCTGTTTATATTCATACCTCAAAATTAATTTTTAATCCATGTGTGGGCTTTGAAGGTTGTATTCAGTCCAGGTTTTATTAACCAATAGAGAAACATCTGATGGTCTCAGGATAGCAGGCAGAGAGCAAGATCCACCTTAGGGCAAGAGTGAGGAACCAGTGGGCAAAATCTGATGTTACACTGGATGTAACCTAGATTGTCAGAGTAAAAAACCCAGCAAGGCCAGATTTGAAGAGGCAGCAAATAACTTTCATGCAAGCAGCTAACAGAGCTTGAAAAAAATGGATACACTTCCACATGTAGAAGTACTTGTGCAGGGCTGGCAAAAAAATAAACTTCAAGTCTGGACCAATCTGTGAACAAATTACCCCAGTGTTTAACTTCTAATAATTAGCTCAATAATTAGGTGGGAAAAACATTAACTCCTTAGCCATGAAGGAGCATCTGGGGATGCCAAAGTAGGTCATTAGCTAATAAGCCCCTGCAGGCTCAGGAGAGGGAAGGAGAGGCCTGAAGAGGATGTTGGGAAAGGGCAGTGGGAAAGCTGTACCACCAAACCCCTGCCTCTCCTGGTTTTACTGCCTGGGAGAGCGCTGAGTTTCAGTTCCCAGGTATTTGATTCGTCTTCTTTGGGGAGACTGCTAGATTAGGAATCAGAGAATTAATTGGCAGACCTTCAGCTAATTGTAAGCAAGAAAGCAATCCCTGAAAACCACAGTGGAGATGGATGAATTCAGAAATGTCTCATCACAGAATATGAAGAACACTTTTCCCCTTCCTCTCAGCTGCAGCTTCCTACTTCAAGTGTTAGGGAAGAAACTATAAACTTGTTTGAATCACAAGCAAAACTGTAAGCTGCCCCCAAAAAGGGGAAAGAAAGTATATTTAATGCTTATACATTATATAACACATAAGCATATATCATTTAAAAGTACATTAGCAACCTGACTTATTTCCTCATTTTGGACATGATGCATTAAAAGCGAAAATGCCACAACTGCAGTTTTCTTCTTACATAAAGCAGATTTGTGTCCACAGTGCCTGTGCTCGGGTCTGGTGCACTGGAGCAGCAAATCTTGCTTGCCAAGGAGGAGATTTCTTTGCTTTTCCTTGAAGGCCATTCCTGAAGGTTCTTGGGCAATGTGGCCCAGCAGGTAAAGGTGGCACAAAAGGAGCCTGGTGGACTCTGCTCACAGCTTCTTTCAGGTGCCTGGCTTGAACAAAGTGGAGGCTTGTGGTAAGCAGGCAAAGGTTTTGCAGAGATTTGTTAACGCAGGCAAGCAATGCACACATCCACCCTACTCTTGCGTTACACATCTCTGAAATATCCTTAGAAGGCAGGGAAGTAAAAAATGTGGTGTCATGGAAGGTCTGCTTTGGCAGCTGAAATCCAACTCCTCCTCTTGCACAAAGATTAATCAGAAAGGTCTGTTGAGGTTGATTTGCACATTCTCTTACAGCCTGGCACCTGGAGCAGCAGCTAATGAGAGGTGCTGTGGAGGAGCTGCCCTGTAAGGAGATGGTCATGGAGATGAACCACATACAAAGTGCAGGAGAGTTAAACTACAGCTGCTAAACCTGGGAAACTTCCTTGTATACAAGGTGTTCTATTTAATGGGATTGACTATTTAGACATATTTTTTCAGGCCACTTCCACGTATTAGAAAACACTTTGCAAAATGTTTTCCAAATCACTCTCCAAAGAAATTTTTTTCTCCATTTTTTCTGGTACCTCATGGTTGCCTGCATCTCACAGTATTGCAGAAAAGAAAGAATTTGCAGCTTCTGTGGGTGTTGTAAGTACAAGTACATATTCAGAAATGATCATCACTAGGAGAGTTTCAGCTGTAATTTACTTTTGACCTTTGGTGTGAATATACCTCAATATTTTTTTCTAAGAGCTGTGCACCTCCTGTGAGGCCCTATTTGTACCCTGATCCAAAGGAAGGGCTATGACTCTTCACCAAAGGCCCTTTGGTTCCTTTGGCCATGACAAGGCTCAGTGCTATTCCTCCATGAGGAGAGCAGGCTCTGGGTCACTGCAGTGACAGGCGCTCATTACATTTAAATAAATATTAATTTATTAATTATGGAGGGCTCAGGGACCTCCTGGGGGCTGAACACCCCTTCCATGGTGGCCATCCTCAGGACATGCTGCACCTGCTCACTGCAGGGGATGGGGGCATCCCAAAGGGGATGGCACCTCTCCACATGGTTCCTTTGTTTCTGTGGCTCCAGCCAAGCCCTGCTGGCAGCCATCAGCACACCTGAGCTGGGAGCTGCTCTGTGGCTGCTGCCAGGCTCCTGAGCCCATGCCTTGGGATCCCTGCACAAATGTTGCTCAGGCGTTGTGAGAGATAATAATAGATGTGAGTCCTACAGAAATAAAGCTAATACTGAGGCTGCTTTCTTTCCAGCAGGCTTTTGGATTTCAATTTTATGCCACAGCAGCTCTGCAGGGAGGAAGGCACTTTTCCTTGTGGTGTTTGTCTGTCCTGCCAGGTGTCTGCCGCAGGGGAAGGAGCCAGGGCTGTGGCCAGGAGCACCATGGGTTGTGGTGAACTGAACAGGGAGAAGATCACAGCTCTTCTAACAGGTCACATATTTAGCACAGAAGCTTTGTGGTAAGTCAGATCTCTTATTATTGTTTTATCATATATTTTGAGCTTCATATTTAATTCAGGTCAAATCTAAACTACTAAACAGAACTGTTATGCAGCACGCATATCAGATAAATGAAGTGTGGGTTTAGCACAGCTCTGACCTAGTTACTTCATGCAATGTTTTCTAAAAGCAAAAATTGAAATCTTTTATCTGAACACGAAATGAGTCTTTGTTCCCCTGCCTATTGCAGCACTTTGCATATATTTGGTTTCAAAGACTGATGAAATTTGCCATTCTGAATCTTTCACAGGTATCATAAAGGCTTTGCTGGTAACCCAACCCAAGAGTGTTTTGGCAAAAAGAATATCTGCCATCAGAGGTACACAGAGTGATCTTGACACATCAGATGCCAGAAAGACAAGACCAGAGTTGATAAACATTAATAAAACATTAAAAATAGCTAGATGTTTTTAAAAAGAGTAATTCTATTTTTGTTACTGTTCTCAAAAAGTGAAAAAGAAGATATTTGCAGGAAAGGAAAGGCAAACCAAAGTATGACATGCCAAGATATTTGAGACTCACAAACACAGATGTGATTTTCTAATCTTCCTGAAATAAATACACACTTTCTACCATCCATAGCTCTATAAAAATTTTGAGTCTGAGAAAGAGAACACAGATAATAAAATTTTCTTTAGTTTCTTCAAATTTCAATCTATGTTATTTCAAAAAATAGATCTGTTCTGAATTATTAAGAAATCTATAAAATAGCTATTTGGCATTGTGTTTGTAATCAAACCCGGGGTTTTAGTAATCAATTTTCATTATATTTGACTTTATAAATCCTCACAGGTTCTGGTTATGATTAAAATGGGAAAAGTAGATGTGGAATGAAAACGATGAAAACCAAAATGCAATGTTCTGCATTCAACCCCCAACCAAGTTATTGAAAAAAATAATATTTATTTTAACCCCTGATTTTAGAGGAATAGATGGGGTTTTGTTATTAAAAAATGATGACAAATTGCCAACTAGGCTGTATTAGTGAGTGTTACACAGCAGTTCTGGGGCAGATCCACCAGGACAGCTCAGAGCTGCTCATCCCTGCTTGGCAGGGAAATGCTGCTATTCCAATGGGCTGGTTTGAGAGACACTGGGGGATTTGTAGCCCTTCAAGATGCCCAGTATGCGCCCTCAGAAGAGATATAAATGGGAGCTGGGGTGAGTGCTGATACTGGAGGGCATGAGGGTTCCATCATTCCCATTGGGATCCTGCATTCATGGCAGGAGCACCTGTGCCTTTGCAGGACAGCACTGGGTACCAATGCAATTTAATGCTTCCCACAGTTCCCATTCCAAGCCTTCTGCTTGGCCAGGATCTCCCTCTTCTTTTTCAACTCTTCTTGCCACTTCCCTCCATTTCTGTTCTGTATTCCCTGCTTCTTCCTGACACCCTTGAAAATGTAACACTTGTTAATCCAGTGTGTGAAGCCCTCAAACCTGAAATTACACCATGGTTCCTCTCTTTTATCTATTATTTATCAGGAAGGCTTTTGAAAGCAATGATCAGTGTTTGACGCAGACTGGATAGCTCACAAGACAGCTCAGTTCAGACAGGTACCAGCTCAGGAAGCTGCAGTGGCAGAACAGCAGAGTCACAAGTGAAAGAGGGAAAAGCAGGTTGTGGGAAATGTAAAGTGCAGGAGCTCTGCCCTGGCTCTGCCCTCATCTACTGGATGTGGGAGGGATTCATTGATTCTACACTAACAGAGGGAGAGACAAGCAAAACACTCTATTAGTGGGAATATATTAATATTTAAGTCAGTAGTACAGGGTTATTTTTGTGCTAAAGTCAACTTTCTCTCAGATTTACCTGCTCCCTGAAACTTTAGGTAAGGGGGATAGTCAGTAAAGAGCTCTAGAAAAATTGCTGCCTGTGCTAATTTAGACTGGGCCTGGCACTTTCAAAGGTATGGTCTGATGGGAAAGATCAGGATGGTTCATTGTGGTTCCCAGCAAAAGAACCAAAATATAGCTGTGCTCATCACCCTTTACTCCTCACCTCTGGCTCCATCACCTGCTTCCAAGCACAGTAACAGAGCTTGGAGGGGAATTCTCTGAAGTATTGTCCTTTCCTGAACTTTCTTCCTTGTGTATGGAGCTATAAAACCTCAAGCCAACCAACAGCAACCAGAGATGGGCAAAATATTGAATGAGTGATTCATCACTTGAAACAACTGTCTCCAGTTCCCTGCCTTACCAAGCTGCTCTTAGACTTTGCTGCCATTATTCCTTCTCCTTTTGAACAAGGCAGAGCCCTGCAGAGAATACATAAATTCCCAAGAGATCTCTTCAAATCTAGTTTTATTTGAACACTAAAACTCAGTAGAACCCAGGTTGTCTGAACTACTTTTTCTTGGCTCCATCCTCATACTTCTTTCAGGAACTCAGAGGCATGTCCAGCTTGGATATGGAGAGGAAACAATGAGTAAGACCAGACTGAGGGACTACTCCATTGAGATTCTATTTTGGCTTCTAGCATTCATGGCTAATACTGAGAAATTTGTCAAGTTGGATTTTTACACTTCATGTGTGATTATGCTGGGCATAATTCTGCTGTCACTCATGCAAAAATAAATACTGAAACTAATAGAGTTATATGAAAATAAAACTGATGTAAATGAGAAGAGAATTGCCCCCCCTGTGGATATGAGATCAGATTACTACCATACTCTTATTTATCCTGAAACTCCTTTATACCTCTGACAGCCAAAAGTGGTTTTAAATTGGTGGAACAGTGATAGCCACTCATTTTAAGATGCCTTTGTGCTTTATGAGCAGTGGCAAAGGCTTTATCATGAGTGTAAATGGAATTCCCTGTTAGCAGAGGAATGTGGGAGCAGGGATGCTCCTGCACTGCTCCCCTCCTGCATCAGAGCAGCTGGAGGTGAAATGCAGAGCAGCAAAGAGGCTCTTGCTGGACCCCCAGGAGACTCAGGGACAAGCTGGTGTTCTGTAATTGTTCCTTTGATATTTCTTGGCAAGGAAATATATAACCAGATTTCTTTTAAAATCTTGCAAATCCTGCTTTGCTTTAATTCTGTGTATAACACCATCAGACTTTGGATAACGTGCTGATGTGATGACCCTTGAAATTTAATGTCAAGATGAACTCTGAGGTAAGGAAACCAGAAATCCTGACAGCTTGGAAGGGTCAGAATGCAGAGCTGAAAGAATTCTCTGTCTCCTTGAGGAGCAGCCCCAAAAGGAGCAGCAGGCTGGGTGGCAGTCATGGTCTTTCCCTGGGGAGGATCACACACGTTTTGTATTTAGTGTACTGTGACCCCATCCTTGACCTGAATACAAATTAAGAGGAGTGAAAGTGTTTTGTTGTTGTGTCACCTCAGGGCACCTTTCTAACCCCGTGGGACCACAGGAGTAGCTAACTCAGGTGAACACGTGGGCAGCTCCAGGTGATTTATCTGCACAGGCAGAGAACAGCTCCCACTGCTTCAGGAGTGCCTCCAATAAACACTGGCGTTTTTAAGTGCTGTGCATCAAAATTGCTGAAGTATGAGATGGGCAGCAAAAAATGAAAATTGCATCAACACATCAGCACGTGACTCTGCAGAGGCTTGGAGCATAATTAGCTGTAGTGTTTTAATGATCTCTTTACAGAGTATATAGAAAAAGCAGCATGTTTGCACACCAAGTTCAGCATTAGGAGCTCTGCTGTGGTTTGTTCTCTGGAAATGCAATGCTGCAGCCTCTGATTTTATAATCTCTTGACTCAGCTCATGGACTGTCAAGTACATCTCAAGATTATCCGTGTTTGGATGTCAGATTATATTTTTTAGGGAACACAGCTTCTATTTATTCTTAACTCTGCTGATGATTTTCCCAGGTTTGTGCCATATGCTACGTGTCACAGATGAGTATTTTGCTGTCTGAAAATGTGACAACTCTGTATCCAGTTTAATAGTTCTGTCATGTCAGCATTGTCATTAGTGCTGAATTACAATACTGGGTACTTAAGCACCAGATTATGGCATGCAATATTTGTTAATATAACAAATAACAAGGGAAGACATTTTAAGAAGAGTCAGTAATGTTTTAAAAACATAAGTCAGTCAACAAAGTCATAAAGGCTGATTTAGTGACTAATTAAACAAAGTTTGCTGAATGGTTATGGCTACCTAGATAAGCTGCAGTTTTATGCATCTGTCTCACTGTGGGTTTTATGCATAATTCACACACACTGACAAAACTCAGTTGCAAAAAATGTGTAGACAATATATTTAATGAACATTTTTAAGAGCTTGAGGATTAAAACCAGCAGATTTGTAAACTCATATTCAGAGCGGATGCAAATGTATTGTGCACAAATTCTATATGAGCTGGATCTTTAATATAGCTTATGCAAAATAGATATAATGTGTAGTACTCTGCAAGATTAATATTGATCAATTCTGTTGAAACCACATTCTTGTCCTGCTGAAAGCAAACACCCTTCTTGGATTCAGAAGTACAGGGAAAATTAGTGGGTAGTTAGATAAGTCCTATGCAAACCACAGCCTTTTAAACTCTGGAGCCAGATAAATGTGAACTGCTGAATGATAGCAGTCATTTAGTGCTACCATCTCCCTGGTGTAATATCAGCAGCCCATCAAGCAGTGAAATTTAAATCCCTTTAAAATGGGGATTATTTATGTGCCTTAAATGACATACTTTATTGAATTAGAAATACAATTCCAAATAAGGACTTGATTTGAGCAATAATTGCAAGTTCCTTATTATTGGAACAGCAGCCTTGTTTTTCTGCTGTTTTGATTCCAACTATTTTTCCTCTCTCTATTTTTATAAGCATTTCTCTTTTAACATCTTTCCAGTGCTTGAACCAGAATCAACCCAAAAACAGTAAGGGAAAGAGAAGGGAATTCTTGTTTTTATCCTTTTGAACATTGTAATCCAAACCCAATCATGGGCAGCCAGAGCTCTTTATTTTCACACTGTGATTTTTAACCAGAGCTAAACATTAAACTCATGTGAGTGAATGTTTTCTTTTGGAAGCAGCTCTTGTGACATGTTCAAGTTGTTAACTTTGCTTTTGTCTTTGTTTGGGATGATTTATCTGCCTGTTCTCACAGGCTGCTGGGGGATGCCCAGCCTCTTCCTTCATGGCCACGTTGTGTTGATTAGAAAAGCTGCAACAGAGAAATCTTCCACATGGCCTTTGTCTCACTGCCTTTGACATGGCAATGAAATTGAAATATTGGTTCATCTTCAGGTTTCCAGGCCATGCTCAGCACTGTAACCTGCTTTACCTGAGCAAACTGCCCTGATGGAATGTGGGAATGGAGGAGGGAAGAGGAACAGGGGAGCAGAATCAGTGCTGGTGCTGCTGCTGTCTCCTCTCTCCTGGGCAGCTGAGGGATGAGGTTATTGATTCAGTCTGGAGCCATCTGACATTTCACAAGAGCCAGAGCAGGAGCTGGCAGCACACTGGGACAAGAGATTTGCAATTAGCAAATATTTTAATGCGCACTGGCATGTCCTTTAATCAGCTGCTCTCCCAGCCTTTTCCTGTTTACTTTTCTGTGAATAAGGTTTGTTCTTGTGAGAAGGTTTCTCTGAGCAGATTTCTCTGCTGGCAGAAGGGGATGGAGCAGCAGTGTCTGTCTGTGTTCAGAGCTCAAGGACACAGGGACAGACAAACCTTGCACCTCCCAGGCAAACCCTCCTCTCCCTACAGAGTGTCCAGGGCCAGGCAAGTGCAGGGGACAGGACTCTGTGGCTGAGACAGCCCCAGCTTTGTAGGGACTGAGTGGCACTAAAGGGTCTGTTGTGAGGAGAATGTGACCAGGACAATGAGAATCTCCTCAACCATTTCTCTGCTGCATCTGTTGGCGTATAATTTTTCAAAGTATTTGGTGAAGTAAAAATATTCCTCTAAATCAAATCTACTTCTGCATTGTTCACAGAGAATAAAACATCTCTGTAGTACAATAAAACAACTTGTAGCTAGGTGAAAATGATAAACTTGCAATCTTGAATTAAACAATATCCCACTTCCTATAAACTGTGTGGTTGAGGACAAAAAAGATGCTGCTTTTTTCTGGCCTCCTCTAACCCCACACTGCAGGGATCAGTCCCAAGAAGGGATAATGGAGGCATAAGATAGCAGATCTCCATGAGTTACCTTTCCTGGGCATTTCTTCCACTGGGGCTTCAAGGTCCTGGCAAAAGCAAAATTTCTGCCCATTTCACTTTTCTGTGTGGCTTGTTAGGCTGCTGCTTCCCCTGTACCAGGACAGGCTGCACACTTTATTGATCAGGCTGCCTGCTTTTCCCTTTCAGAGACATCCTCCACTTGAATATGTTTCTGTTCTGCTGAATCAGCTGTGTATTGAAATGCTGGAGGGTTCAGCTGCTCCTCTGTTTGAGCTGCATATTTGGTTTAATCCTCTTGTGATTTTTGCTTGTTCATCTGGCTCCTACTTTAGCCAAGTAATTCTGGGGGGTGGAGGGGTTGCACTGCCAATTTCATTTCTGACTGGGAAACATATTCTGTAAAATGAGTTCAGTCATTCAGGGCTGCAACTGTATATTGTTGGAGTTCAATGCTTTTTAAAAGAAAAAATACAAGATTTATTTAATTTCCAAGGTTGGCAACCATGTGTTGGGAATACTGAGGGAGTTCCCAACTGGAAGCTAAAAATAAATAATCAGGAACTCAACCTAAAGCTGAGGTGGGGCTGGGAGGTTGTGTCAGACTAAATTGAGATCTAAGAGGATCTGCTCATTGTCTCCCTTCAGTACCTGTGGGAGTTGGGAAGGCAAGCACACAGCCTGGCAAAGGGAGCACACATTCAATCCCATGTCAAGCATGCAGTGTGTTCCCATGGCAGTAACTTCCCTCTGAACTGGAGCTGGGGTCACAGGTAGACCTTTGTATTTATTAGTTTTCTATGGCTATAGATCCCAGACTTTGGGGGATGCCTTACAGTGCAGGCTCAGAAGTTCCAGCTGTCCCAAACCCCAACTAATTCCAGCTGCAGGAATCACTGTTTGCTCCAGCATCATCTTTCTTTTGTCATGGGGCTCCTGTCTGAGACCTTCCAGGCTGCAGAAGGTGCTTCCTGCCCAAGAAAAATCAGGAATCTCTCAGGAAGACCCAGACTGCAATCTGCAGCACACAAACTGCTGAGGGGGAGCCAGACCTTGGGAGGAGAGGGAGCTCCATTGCCAGCAAAGGGTGATGCTGCAGCTCAACACTGCTGGTACTGTCCTTCCACCTTCCTCATCTTCTCCTTTTTGGACATCAGGAAATGCCTGAAGGCACCTGAAACCAGCACTGGATTCCACAAATCTTGAATGCATTTCTCCCTCCAGGGAGAGCCAAGGCTTCTGTGTGGAGCACAGCTACAGGGCACATCCCCTGGGCACATCAGGCTGGATGTGAAATACGGATACACTTAGTGTAGTGCTCCTAAACCTGCTTTAATGGCTGCCTTGTCTCCAGTTGCTCTTTTTTTTTTTTTTTCCAGTTGCTTTTTTTTGTCCTGAACACAGTTTGGGGCTGTATGTATAACCAGAGCCCTGTAGAACTTTCCTTAATCTTTTACAGCTTCTAATTATCACTTGATATTATGGTATTGTTTTTGCCGAATCATTTACTTGCAGTGTTTTGGAAATGGACATGATAAGAGAGAAGTGTTATCAGCAAACCTCGTGTTTTTTCAGTAGAACTAAGCAAGATTGTTAGCTGGAAAAAAATACTTCTGGGAGATTCCCAGAGAAAAGCTTTTTGGATGCTCCTTGTGCTTAGAGGATTCTGGTGCAGACTGAGGACTGCACTGGTAATTCAGTGGAATTTATTTCAGTGTCTGCACCTGCCTCTTCTGTTCAAGCAGAGGCAAATCAGGGAAATTATTACTAGAAGTTCTGTGATCCTCTTCATCTAGGCTCTGCATTTAACAGGGAAATGAAACAAAACCCAAAACAATGCAAAACATCAGCTATTGGAGAAAATGGCAAAGTTGCAGTAAAGTCTAGCAAGAGACAGATGTTCAGTGCTGGTGAGCAGAATGTGCACAAATGATGTTTACAGCCCCTGCCTCAGGACCCAGCTCTAGCAGCCCTTACCACAGGGAGGATCCCCTGCAGTTCCATTCCATTATATCCCTTTCAAAAATGTGGCATCTTCTGTGCCCACATCTCCATTCACTAAGTACATTTTCTGATCTTTCAATACTGCTGATTTTTAAAAGCATCCTCCCCCAGGGCCCAGGGCAGTGCCAGTGCAGGAGGAGCTGGCTGGGCTGAGGAGATAAAGGATGGATGGAGGCTGGATAAAAGTTGGGTGTAGGCTGGATGGAGGCTGGATAAAAGCTGGATGGAGGCTGAATAAAGGCTGGGTGAAGGCTGGATGGAGGATGGATAAAGGCTGGGTGAAGGATAGATGAAAAGGCTGGATGGAGGCTAAATAAAGGCAGGATGGAGGCTGAATAAAAGCTGGATGGAGGCTGGATAAAGGCAGGATGGAGGCTGGATGGAGGCTGGATAAAGGCAGGATGGAGGCTGGATGGAGGATGGATAAAGGCAGGGTGAAGGCTGAGTGGAGGATGAATAAAGCTTGGCTAAAGGCTGGATGGAGGATGGATAAAGGCTGGATGGAGGATTGGTAAAGGTTGGATGGAGGCTGGATGGAAGCTGAGTGAAGGCTGGATGGAGACTGGGTAAGGCCTGAATAAAGGCTGGATGGAGGCTGGATAAAGGCAGGATGGAGGCTGGATGGAAGCTGGGTAAAAGCTGAATAAAGGCTGGATGGAGACTGGGTAAAAGCCGGATGAAGGCTGCGGTGGGGAAGGCGCTGGGGCTGCCCTGTCCCTGTTCCCTGTCCCTGTTCCCTGTCCCTGTTCCCTGTCCCTGTCCCTGTCCCCAGCGCAGCTTTGCCGTTGTTGAGCACCCCCGGAGATCAGAGCAGCCCGGCTGCTGCAATCAGCCCTGCAGAGCCCTCTGCTCCAGCAGCTGGCCCCACCGTGACCTTGCTCTGCTGAAACCACATTGGGCTGAAGGACTTTTAATTTTCTCTCTCCTTTCCTCCCTCCCTTTTCCTTTATTCCTTTCCCCCTCCCTACCAACATTCCTCCCCACCCTTGCCTTTTTTTTTCTTTTCTTTTTCTTTGGTGTGGATTTTGCTGCGGATTAGAGTCTCTGCTGTAAAGGAGAGGGGCTCAAACGTTATCAGTGTTATCGGTTCATGTGTAAGCAATGCCTGGGAGCCAGCAGCCTGGAGCTGAGCAACTGTGCCATCACCCGGCTGGGATGGGCAGAGCCTGCTCCCGCTGCAGGCTCCCAGCAGCCCCGGTGCTGCGCGGATCCGGAGCTATCACAGCAAATTCCCCTCTGAGAAATTTCCTATCGAGTGCCGGAATTTATTTTTTGGAATCAAAAGCCGGGAAGGAAAATAAATCTGGAGGGAAAGGCTATTATTGCAGTTCATGAGCTGATATTTTATCTGGGAGCGAGAGAGATAAAGAAAAGCATTAGGAAAAAGTCACCCAGGGAAGCTGGAGCTGGCCTCGGCAAACACTGTTAAATATTTGCAGGAGAATTCTGCAGATCACCAACTGCTTAGATCTACAATCTCCCAGGGCAGGAATTAAAACCCAGGTTAAATGATCACTCACATATCATTTGATTTCTTGGGCCCAGCTAGCTACCTAGGGAAAGATGTAAAACTGAACAAAAACTATACATAAAGCATGACTGAACCCAAAGTGATCCTGAAAAGCTGTAAAAAGTCTCTCCTCTGAAGACAGAGGTGCTTTTTGTTCTTATGCAGGAATAAGTGCAGCAGTGTTGGGCTGCTTTTGCACCCATATATTGGAATAGAACCATTGCCTTGGCCCAACATAAAATAAAAGGCCAAATTCCCCCCTCTCATTGACCCTACATATTTCACTGTTGGTCTCATGATTGTTAGCCAAGATTTGTTTCTTGTTTTTGTCCAAAAACTGGCTTTGGACAGTCATCAGACCAAACTCTGCTTTTTGCTCTGTCTAGGGCTTCTTTCAAGGCACCTAATGAAGGGAAGAAAGCCTATCTTCAGGATATCAGAGCTTTTAAATAGGGGTTAGCACCTCTGTTTCAGGATTTTCTATCAGAGAGAGTCTGAGATCTGCTCCTTTGGAAAAATAATTTCTTACTGACCAGAGCAAGACAGTAAGTTGAACTAACAAAATGAAAGCATGAGCCTGCAACCTGACTGGTATACACAATTTCTCTTCTTCTACAAGGTTAAATGCACAAAATGCATAAAACTGGAAACTGGTCCCTGTTTTGCCTCAGAACCTCTCCTTTAGGGATCTTTAGCCCACTGGAACCCATCTGAGAACTCAAGAGCCCAGAGATGTTTGGTGGCAGCCCCTTGCTGGGACTGCCAGGAACCAGGAGACAGTGGTGAGTTTACAGACAACTTACATCATGCAACTCATTACCAGAGCCCACAAGAGTAAACTGGGAAGTTCTCAATGGAAATGAGCTAATTTCCTATGAATATTAATCCTTCCTGAGGTATGGATGATAATTACCATAATCCACAAAGATATTCTTAGAAGATATTGCATCTCCAGGGTGGAAAGGTCTCAGCTGTGGCACTGAATTCTAACAGTATCATATTTGATTTACCAGTGACCATTAAGGTTTACATCAAAGGTCAGGAATAACTCTGCTATTTGTAAGCTGAGAAAAAGGTATAAACACTTTAATTAATTGCCCTGTCACTGTCAATGCACTTGGTATTCACTGTGATAGCACTGCTGTTAATGAATGTATCTGGTAATAAGGTGGATGTCATAGATATTTATGCTCTCATCTCTTTCAGTGGCTCAGCAGGTGAGGGAAGTTAGGAGCTTTGCCATTTTACATTTTATAAATTAAAGAGGGAAAAGAAATCATATTATATCTCAAAGAAGTACTTAACAAATATCTATCACATTTAGCTATACTAAACAGGGATCTATCTTATCACAGAAAAATCAGTACTGCAAAGAAAGTGATAAGTGTCTGGGATTGCTGGAAGCCCAGGAGGAAAGCTCTCCATGGCTTTGTGAGGAAACAGGTCAGACTCTGTTTAAAACATGAAGATTAGCTGATATATAAATGTAGCTAATAAATATAGCTAATAAAGAATTTTTTAAAATTATGTCTTAAGTTCTGTGTATGAGCAAGACTTAAGTCACGAATGGGAAAAAATACCTTGGATATGTTTCAAATCCTGAATCAACAAGGAAAGGAACCAGCAAAGGAACCATAACCTTTGCACAGTGGAGAAATGTGTGCCTGAATGGAGCTTATAAAAAAAATCTCTTAAATGTAAGTTAACCTTGATTTTTGAACAGTCAGATGGCACATGTGCCTTTAGCTGACTGCATTAATGTGATTTTCCACACATTTTAAAATGAAACACAAATACTTTGTAATCCCTTTGCACACATTTTAGCCTGCTCTCTGCAGATCACCCACTGGTGTCTCAAAACCTGGATATTTTTCAGTGAAGGTCAGCAGAAACCTGACCACTGCTCCCAAAGGCTCTGGCACCCAGATTATAACCAATTCATTCATTTTGCAGTCCCGTCATAAGCCATTTCATAATATTAATACAGATAAACTGCAAATGCCTTCCTCATTCTGAAATACTGCCTTGGAGCAGGAGGCCCTGCACTCCTGGGCTCATGGGATCATTATGGAGCAGTTTGTGCATGGCATCCTAAAGGAATGCCTGGGAAATGTTTATACACCTTGGCCAGTGCTATTGCTTTATTGCCATGCAATAAAACATTCTTACTCATATTTGAAGAGCAAATGCTGATCAGACAGTTCTACTGATGTGAATTTTCATATCTATTGATGATGGAAGTCCTGCTCCATTAATGCTTCGAGTCCAGCTCAACAGAACTTGGCAGGAGGAGGAAATAATTGACCACAAGGACACTTTAAAAACCTCTGTTCTGACCCAAAGCACCTTATCCATAAACCAGGATCCTGCAGTTCAAACCCTGGGGTGGTACAAGTGGGGTAATGAGTCCCTGCCCTCCCCAAGGCTTCCTGGAGCCCTGGTGTGCCCAGGGACAGGGATGGGCTCTCATCCTCTCCACAGCCCTGCCAGGGCTCTCCTCCACAGCTGCCTGTCATTGCTGCCATCCCCTGAGCACAGCCTGGCAGGACGTGTGCCAGCCTCAGAACTGCTGTGGCTGGGGGTGTGCTGCCCTCCTGCACATCACTAGTGGGACTGGGCACAAAAACCCAACATTTTTGTAGAGAGAGGTAGACAGAAAACCTAATTTATTTTTTTTTCAGAGCCTCTCAATGTTTTCTTCTGAAAAGATCATTAGTTTGCTATGTAGTAATTTGTTCCATAGATTAATTTTATGCTTTGATTATGAAAACTTAAATGTTTCCTTGAAGCCTTTTGCGATTTTTTGCCTTTTAATTAAGATGGAAACGTACCTAAACGCCTGAGTGGTGGCTGTATTGTGAAATAATTCACTATTTGATAATTTCCCCATTGAAGCTGTAACTCAGTGTCATACTGAATCTAATACTTTCCTTTAGTGATGCTCTGAATGCCTGTGGAGCCCTTAGCAAGAGCTGGATGTACAAATAGAAATGGGAAATTCACAGCAGACTCAACTGGAGGCTTATGAAACGTCAGCCTTGTCCTCAGTGCAGACGTGACTCGCTCTGAAGGAGTCTTCTGCCTTCCTTTGTTACTACATGAAGAATTCATTTTGGCATCTCCCTTTAGGGCTGGTTCCTTTCAGGCCATGGTTGCATTAATAATATCAGCTCCTGGTGTAACTGATTGAATCCCTTTCACGCTGGGGAAGAATTAAAGCCCAATCTAATTCCTACTGACCCATAATCAGCAAAGCCATGAAGTAAAGGGCATTATTTTCTCTCAACTTTTCTGTATGGATGTATTCATTTTTATACTTCATACTCCTGAAGTAATTAAATGCTCCTAAATGAGGAAATGCTTCATGTAAATGTGATTTCAACACCAAAGATTGAGCTTGTTCCCAGGGAGCAATGTTATTTAACTAAAAAGCTGGTTTCATTTCCTAAAAGCAAATACATTTTAAGGCTGAATTTATTGTTTTTATTATTATTAAATTGCTCAGATGCAAAAACTGAATTTCTAGCTGTAGAATAAAAGGACACCTTGGTTTTTGCAAGTGTATACACTGTATTTTTTTCATTGTTCATCTTGCTGCCTGCTTAGATCTCTTTGCTTTAGGATTAGCAAGATAAAAAACATGTTTAGGTTCTAAAAGATTGGTTTTGGTGATCTCTTTGAAGTGCTGCAAAATGCAAGCTTAGCCCCAGCTCTACAAGTGAGGCCTGCTTGCCACAGCTAAGCTAAACACAAACACATGGGGCAGGTTATGCAGGAGCAGGATCACTTCTCCCCAGCAGCACCCCAGAAATCCCAGAGGACCCAGACATGCACATTTTCCTATCCACTCCTTAAAATAATCAGCCTTACATGTAGAATTTCTGCATTTTTTTCATTTGTTCCTTGGTTTACCAAGAGCAGGAATTCCCTCCAAGCTGCCCCACAGAACAGGCAGAGTTTGGGTGTGAGCTCTGCCATCACCCATCCTGCTGATGGAGCTTAAATGTTCATTTAAACCTGAAACTTGAGAAGATTCTTTGCATTTCTTCAATATGATGATTTATTTCCCTCTTTTTTTTGGTAATATAACTGATATATCTGATCTTATATGTATAACTGATATATATATATATATACCTGATGAACTTATATATATAACTGATGAACTATATATATATATATATTTATATATATATACTTATATATATATAACTGATCTTTCCTGAAGCTTTTAACATTTCTGGACTCTGTGGCTCCCTACAATAATGAGTCCTTCAGGCTAATTGAGCATCACAGACATATTTTATGAAAATCCTTTTGCTAGGATTTTTCTCCTGAGAAGCTGAGAGGCCTCAGAAATGAAATGTAAATAATAACTATCTGTGGGATGTGGTCTGCAGATGGTTTACCAACAGGTGCATCTTGGATTGGTTGCATGTGAATTGTTTTTAATTAAAGGCCAATGACAGCCAGCTGTGTTGGACTCTCTGAGTCTGTCATGAGATTTTATTATTCATTCCTTTCTTTGCTCACCTTCTGATGTCTCCTTTCTCTTTCTTTAGTATAGTTCTAATATATAATTTTCTTTTAATATAATATATATATATATCATATATATATATCATAAAATAATAAATCAGCCTTCTGAAACAGTCAAGATTCTCATCTCTTCCCTCATCCTGGGGACCCTCAAACACCACCACAATTGAGCACCAAGGAAAATTGTGGGAATTTGGTAATTTTAATGATATTTAATTCTTTGTGATGAGTTCCCTAAAGACTTTTTCATGCCCCACTGAGATGGAAGGTACCTCTGCAGCTGGGATCTTCAGCAGATGCTTTGCTGAGCTGTCTTTGAGGTCCTGCCAGCTGAGAAGACAGAGGAAGAGGAAGGGCTGGACCACATTCAGAAGCAAGAAGTCCCTTGGAGGAGAGCCTGGAGTGGTCCTGGGACACTCCAGAGGCCCAGAGCCCCCCCTTGCCCTGCTCCCTGAGCTCCTCTCCCAAGGAAGCCCTTGAGGTGAGCAGAGAGAGGGCTCTGCCAGCCACCCATACCTGAGCCAGAGCAGCTTCCCACAAGGCTGTTCAGAAGCAGGAAAAGTCACCTATGAATGTTAAGCTTAAAAAAGCAGCAGCACTGACGAGTATTTTTGGCATGAACTGAAGAATCCTTTTGTTCCAGCTACAGCCCACATGCTGATTCAGCTCAGCAGCTCTCCTCTTCTGTTCTCTTCCTTCCCAAGGCTTTCTTAAACACCTCTTCTAGGCTGCTGTTTTCTTCCAGCCTGCTTCAGTAATGTTTGGTAATGATGGCTGATAAAAATATTGGCACATAGTCTCAGCTGGTGGCAGTAGTCTGTAGGAGCATGCTATCAGTCAGGATATGACTCTGTTCTTATTTCAATTTTTTGCTATATTTATTTGATCTCATCTACAATAAAGCATTTTGATACTGCTGAAGTGATAGAAAGGCATCATATGGTAAATGGTAATCAGGCTTTTCAATATGAAATGGTTTGAATAAATTTGCTTTGTGGAGTCTATCCAGAGCTAAATTCTGCTGTAATTTGCCACCGAGGCAGTGCCCAGACTGCTCAGCTCTGGCAGGTGAGATGCTCCTGGGACAGAGCAGGAGGTGTCACCCCTACACACTGCACCCAGGCTGATGTGCTGACCTGCAGCCCAGAATAAAGGCAGTTTTAAGTTGAAAAGTTCTTGTCTAATTTGTTCCCACTTAATACTCTTTATTTATGAAACTATACATATATGATAGCTGAAACTATAATTTTATTTGTGCTGGATGTACCAGTATTGCATATAGAGCCAGAATCACAACTCACTGCATGCTGAGGTATCTAAAACCTTTTCCCCACTTATTTGTGCCTAAATAAGAAAACCAAAAGATTTTTGAAAAGAGTATAGGGGAAAGGATAAAGACCACAGTCAGAACATGCTGTAGAAAGAAGGAGGGTACATATTTAAGAACCCAATCTTGACCAGAATTTAAATATCCTCCCAAATATCAAAAATTCCCTGCAACAGTCCTGTTTTCATCCTCAGGAGTAATTTATTTGAACAGCACACATGAAGAAGCTGCATCTTTCCTGGCTGGGCTCAGTATAAGAGCTGAAGGGGGAAAGCACTTAATAAACAAGGTCTGGATCACTGCAGTGATGAGGTGAGGTCCCTGTGAAGGTTGCTCAGTGCCAGCAGAGCTGATGTTTGCCACAGAGGTGTCCTCAGCCACTGTGTCCAAGAGCATTCACAGCAAATCAGCCTGGGTTATATATTTATATATTCATACCACACACCAGAAGGGAATTTTTAGTGCTAGTTTACCTCACCTGGCCTGGAGCCTGGAGCCTCAAGGGAGATGTTTCCTCCATGGCAGGTGGCATCTAAGGAGCTCCAGGGACATTCACTGCATTTCAAGCCCCAAGTGATAATGTTGTGATGTGTTTATTTGATTACATAAGGTGAAACAAAAATCATCTTCTACAAAACTTCAGGCAGAGCAGTCTGTACTTTTTATTTTTCCCATTTTTCTGGCCCTAAACCTGCAAAATTACTTCCAATAATTACCCAAAATGGAACTTTTATTTTTGTTCTTCAGGCTCATTAAGTTCCTTTTGGAGTATACAAAAAGTGTTAAACACCACCATAGACATTGCTGTGATGGGTTTCCTTTTTGTGTTCTTATTTCTCACATGGAATATTTTATATGTTGAATATAAACAGCTCTGTCCTGTGGCTGGCAGGACTTGTGTCCATACACTCAGCCCAAACCACAATGACAGAGCATTTCCAGCACATCCTCCTCTCACTCTGCCCCTCAAACCCCTCTGCTGCTGCTAATCCAGAGTGACTTTTCATGGCCAGTGGCCCTGGAACCACATTGTGCCTCCTCTGCAAGGAGGTAAGTGCTGGGTAATTTACCAACATCTGAGCCAAAACTTAGGGGAGGCTGGCAGAAAGTCTGAAAAAAAAAAACCAAACCAGCTAAGATCTCAAACAGAAAGTTATTTTGAGAGCTTGACTAGGAAAGTTTCAATGAAGGGGAACAAGAAGTGGCTGTGGAGGTGCTGGAGATTCTCCACTGGCCAATTCCAGAGCTCAGCTGCAGCTGCCTGGAAACCTTGGGCACCTAAAAGCAAAAATTGCTGGTGACTCTTCCCTGTGAATTCTCACCAGTACCATGGAACCCTTGGGCCACCCAACCTCTCTGGCTGGGCTGGAGGGCAGCTCTCCATGGGTTTCCAGAGAGCCTGAGGGGAAAAAATGAAAGTACTGCTCCAACCTTGGGAATTCAGCTTCTGAGGACTTGTCTTTTCCAATTTCCACACCCTGAAGGACATTTCCCCACAACCTCCTGGGTGAATCCATAGAAAGTCAAAGCTGAGCATTTGCTTTGTGTTGACACACTGTTGTTGGGGTTTTTATTATACTCATTTTCTGAAGAAGGATTTCTTTTTCTCCTGAAAAATGTTGTGAGGAATTTGAAATGCAGATTTCAACCAGCTGTATTCCTTATCTGATGTCCTTTCACGGCACTGCTGTGCTGTTGTCAGAAATGTATGATCACATCTTGAGGGAAAAAACTTACTGCCAGAGTCTGTTGATTCTGTGGAACTATATTAAAATACTGGAAATTACCTTGGCACTGATGACTGGTTTGTTTGTTTGTTTGTTTGTTTTCCTTTTACAAGCTGGAGAAAGGGTAAAGTGGACTGACTATTTTCTCCTTCTATTGTTTGGAATAGTGACTGACCTTTCTTTGGAATGGGAGATCTAAAAATGGCATTCCCTGCCGGTGACAGGAGGTGTTTGAGATGCAGGCTCCAGCCCAATCCTCTGCTCAGACGTGGGAGTGAGCTATTTCTATTGAGCAGGAAGACAGATTAGATGCAGAATGGCATTAAAGGCAGAGAGTAATGCAGAAGCATCACTGTTGTTTCTTGAATGTAATTTTAAGTAAATGACCTTAAACTGCTCACATGCCTGAAAATAAATCTCTGTTCTGCTTGGGTAGTGTTTCCACAGTGCTTTTTATTTGCAAGTGGATGTGAATAAGACAGATCCTGGATTTTAATTTCTTTTTTTTTTTCCTACTTTCTGTCAAGCTAGCAATTCTTTAACAAACAAGGCACAAGTGGCAATGAAGACATTTTCAGGAGGGGAATGCCCTGCCAAGGAGCAGTGGTGGCTGTGCTGGAGCCCTGGGCCTGGGGAGGGCAGTGCCAGGGGATGCCAGAGCAGCAGGTCCCTCCCAGCTGTGCCACAGCAGCAGGTGGCACACAGGGTGGGCATGGTCACAGCTCTGCTCTTCCCCTCCTTTGGGCTGCAGGAAGAGGCTCTTCTCCAGAATCACAGGGATTTCATTTATTTTCTGACCCCTGGGGCTGCTCTCCTCACCTGGGAATGCAAGGGGGTGAGGAGAAAGGCCAGGCCATGGGGAGGGAGCCACAGTGCCCCCGTCCCTCTCAGATGGTGCAGGAGCATCAGCCACTGCCCAGTGGCAAGGGTGCCAGGCCAACCCTGTCCCACAGGGTCCCCTCAGGGTCCCGTGTGCTGGCTGGCACCCATCCCAGCAGGGCTGGAAGCAGGAGATGGGACACAGGGCTCCCAGAGCAGTGGGGGCAGGCAGGGAATCCGTGCCAGGCTGGCAGCAGCAGCTGCAGCCCCAAAGCCCCCAGAGCCCCCAGAGCCCCCTGACCCACTGAGCACTGAGCACTGAGCACTGAGCTGTTCCCTGCCCTCAGCTCAGACCTGCAGGGACAGCAGCACAGCAGGGGCTGGGGAGTGTCACTGTCACATTTTCTGAAAAATCCCTTTGTCAGGACTTCTTCTCCTGGGAAGCTGAGAAGCCTCAGAGAAAAGGGAGAACAATATTATCTCATTTGCTTCTCCTGTGTTTTGCTGCTTTGGAATGTGGTTGGGGATTGTTTACCCAACAGGTGAATTGTTTTTACTTAATGACCAACCACGGCCAGGCTGTGTCAGAACTCTGAGGAGTCAGTCATGAGTTTTTCATTATTATCTTTTAGCCTTCTGTCTGTATCCTTTCTGTATTCTTTAATATATAATATCATATCATATCATATCATCATATCATATCATATCATATATAATGTAATGTAATATCATATCATAATAAATTAGCCTTCTAAGAACATGAAGTCAGATTTTCATTTCCTCCTTTGTCCTGGGGACCCAGCAAATGCCCCAGGGGAGGTGTTCAGCACATTCTCCATGATGAGCACACCCACACTGTGCCCCAGGAGAGCACAGTGCAGAGAGCTTTACAGGGGAGCAGCTTAGGGCTCCAGCAGAGAGCAGCACTCCTAGGCAGCAGTACCAGAATATCCTCTAAATGCTCTCTCCCCAGTATTTGGGGGTTTAGGTAAAACTATAAGAAAAAAATAAAATCATCTGTAGAAATAGAAAAAATTAAAATCATCTGTGGAAATGAATTAGATATATAGAAGCAGGGCAATGAACATATTTTGATGCATTTGAGGACTCCAATTTATTTTCTTAAAGAAAAAAAAGAGAACAGGCAGGGAAAAGGAACTGAACTAGATTTCCAGGTGAGGAGGAATTCAGTGATCAGGTTCAGTAGAAGTAACGGTCAGCCATACTTTTGGAACTGTCTTAAGAGTTCCATTTATGTATTTTCAAGGTGGGTAATTTCAATTCTTCAAATTATTGAGCATAAAATACCTTGACATTTACCCAAATGTTAAGATGGTTAAAAAGAACTTAACTGGATTTTTTTTTTTTTTAGTTTGGAGATGAGAAGGCTCAGGAGGGACCTCATTGCTCCATAGAACAACCTGAAAAAAGGTTGTAACCAGGTGGGGGTCAGTCCCTTCTGCCTTGTTCCAAGTGAAAGGATGAGAGGAAATGCCTTAAGTTGCACCAGGAGAGGCTCTGATTAGATATTAGAAAAAAAAAAGCCTTGCACTGGAAGAGTGGTCAGGCATTGGAATAAGTTGCTCAGGAAAGGGGTGAGGTTGCTGTCTCTGGAAGTGCTCAGGAGGCTCTGGATGTGGCACCTGGATTTAGGGGTGATGATGGTGGAGCTGGGTTGGTGCTTGGACTGCCTGATCTTGAGTCTGTGAATCTGCAGCTATTGTGAAACTAAAATATTCTGTTCAGGTTGAAGGCAAATATTAGGCAAGTCTCCAACTGTTTTAGAAACATGTATGGCCAGCTGAAACAAAATACAAATTTCAGGTCAATATTCTCTCTCAAAGAGAACAGAAGATTACACTCCCATGCCTGTCCTGCTGATAGCTTCAGCCTCCCTGTTTCAATAGGTTTTCAGCCCTCCCCAGGGAGCCTCAGCTCTGTTCCCAGTAGCCCTGGCAGGCTGCAGGAGCTGGGCTGAGCTCTGTGTGTGGGGTTTGGTGTTGGGGTTTTGTGCCACAGAGCACAGGTGGGGCTCACTGCATCCATCCACCATCCCCTTTTGTGTGAGGAATACAGAGATGCTGCCGCTTTTAGAAGCCCAGGGATGTTGTCAAACTTCCTGGGGGAATATGTTATGCACTGAGAGCTGTCTGGGTGCAGTGTGCCTGCAGCAGAGGCAGATGGAAACAGCAGGGAAGGCAGAGAGCAGCTGAGTCAGAGAGGGATCCTGGCTTCCCCTGCTCCCTGCTCCTGTCTGTGAGGGTTTGCACAAACCAGAGATGGAAATTGGCTTCCCCTGCTCCTGTCTGTGACAGGGTTTGCACAAACCAGAGATGGAGACTGGCACTGGTTAAAGCACCATTTAAACTTTTCTGCCTCTGATTTTGAGAAAGGTGGAGGCTGTGCATGCCCAGAGCTGAGCCTCTGAGGGGCCATTTGGCAATGACCTCAGTGCTATTCCTGCTACTCAGCACAGACTTGAAGTGCTTGCAGCCCCTGCAGGGCTCCCACCACCCCTCCTGTCCCCTCACATGTGTCTGAACTTTTCTGTGTTGTGTTTGTGTCAATTAAACTCAGAGAATTGGGTTCCAGTGGCGCTCAGGTTCTGACACACCATGCCAAAAGCAGTTACTGAGCAGGACACAGCACAGGCTGATGTTTCAGCACTTTGCACCAGCCATGGCTGCAGGAGCTGGTGATAGCTGAGACACAGAAATATTGTTTTCCTCACAGTTTTTCAGTTCTTCAGTCAGGATATGTAAATATTCTTAACAAACAGGACTGATTAGGAGTGAATATTTTAGCAAAGTAGAGCACCCAGAGTGCTGCAGGCAATCATGAAGCATTAGACCCAACAGGTGAGTGATAAGTACATCAGAATCATTTTTCTGTTAAAAAAAAAATATATACAGATTAAAACTACCCTGATCAGCCAAATAATCCTTAAGTCTGACCCCAGAGAAATGGGGTCAGCTGATCCCAGAAAAAAATGACCCCAGCTCCCAGCTCCCCCCCCCAGAGTTTTACACAAATCCCCAGTTTATGTGATTTTGTTTTTCATATTTTTCCCAAATTTACACTTTTTTTTTTCACCTCCAAGAAACAAAGCAGAAAATATGGTGTTATTGTGGCATTTACAATTTTGTCACAGGAGGAATTTTTACTTGCTGGTTGGCAGATAGCAATGTAACAGCATCATGATACATTGCAAGAGATGGCTTTTACTGCTTCTGTTCATCTTCTATATGGTATTTTTTTTACTACCTTTACAGGAGTCAGTCACAGACCCTCAATGTTTATTTCAAGATGAATTAAAATTTATTCTTTGGAGAATTTTCTGCTTCCCTCTCATGTCAGCTGTGGTGCCTGTTCTCCCTGCTGAAAGGAAGAAAGCTGTGCTGTGAAAATGTTGGATGGAGTTAGTAATTCAAACTGACTTTGCATTTCAAACTTAGACACTCTCATTTCAAAATTTATTTTCAAAATATGCTTTAAACCAGATTTTTTTCTTACTTGCAAACATCAATGGGGTTTTTTGATGTATTTCTTTACCAAAATCCAGTATGAGTTTGTAGTATTTCATTACTGACAGGAAAATAAATAATACCAATTTGTCAGACATAAGAAATTAAATTAATTTGAAAATAAAATTACAGTCCTTTGAAAAGGCAAATTCTGCACTAAAACCCAAATATTCTGAGTATGTTACATGCAGAAACTTACATTTCAATGCTTTTCACCTTGTAGGGCTTTTTCCACTGCAAATTCCAGAGGACAAATAAGAAAAATAAAATAGCAACTGCTAGTAGAAAATTCAACAAAAACATTCAGCTGATCTGAACTTCCAGTTTATAATGTTAGAAGGTTTATCTGTTTGTTTGCCTTTAAAACCTTTTTTTTTTTTCCTCAGTGAAATTCCTCACACATTCAGTCAAGGAAATGATCTCCATAAAAACCCTTAACCATCTCCTTCCAGTCCATACACAGATTTGACCTGAGCTGGCACCAGAGGAAGCCTGTGAGAGCAGTCATTAGTCTTGTACAGTTAATAAATATTCTCATTCTCTCCAGGCTGTTGCAAAGGCACTAATGATTCATGTCTTTTGAATAAAACATGTCACTACTGTCCATCTCAGATCACAGGTAATTACAGCTCTCATTGTCACCACACAAATACTCTTGTAGGGCAGCTCATGTATTGTGAAGGATGGCTCAGCATCCATGTCAATACTTTCTCTGCAATTTTAAAGCATATCAAATATTAAAATGCAATTAGAGTCATTACAAAGTTTTAGAAGAATGGCTTTGCACTTCCAGTCATTCAGACAGGCTTTGGAAAGTGAAGAATTCCGTGAGGTTTGGGCAACTTGAGGTCACAAATTTGGGTTTCAGCAAGTATTTTCTCAGTGATAGAAATCATGGCTTTATCTATCGTTTAAAAACCCCAAAACCTCTAGAAGCTTCACAAGACTTTGCAAACATTCTGCCCTTGCCATTTCATCAGAGAGGGATTATTTAGAGAAGAAGAAGTTCAATGTGAGGCAATAACAGAGTTATGGTTTCCTGGCTCCCTCCCTGAAACCAAGGGCAAGGCCAATGGTGGAGATTGCAAGAATCAAATCTGGAACCAGAAATTTCACAACAAACCTGCTAAAAAGCAGCAACCCTTGTACACTGCCTTCCCTTGAACACTGATCACCAGGTAATTGTTAGTGAGAATGAGAAGCTTCAAGCTCCAAACTAAATAATTGTGCTGCAGCATCCCTGGCTTCCCTGAGCAGGGCTTTGGATGGCCAAGGAGAGGTGAATGGGACAGCAGCCCCATCCCTTGGCTCTGAGGATGAGGGCAAAGCCAGAGGGATTCCAGGTTCCAGGGAGGAGCCCTGGGAGTGCTCAGGCTCTGCCTGGCTGTGCCATCCCCAGCAGCAGAACAAACCCTCTGAGCTGCCCCTGCACACAGCTCTCCCTGCTGAGGGCCCTGGCTGACCCTGGCCCCCCAGGCACAGGCAGGGGGGTGTCTGAAGTCAGCAGGATAAACCCACTCCTGAAGTCAGCAGGATAAACCCACTCCTGCAGTCAGCAGGATAAACCCAGTGCTGAAGTCAGCAGGATAAACCCACTCCTGCAGTCAGCAGGATAAACCCACTCCTGAAGTCAGCAGGA
Organism: Pheucticus melanocephalus; assembly: GCA_013398405.1. Classification (NCBI taxonomy): domain Eukaryota; kingdom Metazoa; phylum Chordata; class Aves; order Passeriformes; family Cardinalidae; genus Pheucticus; species Pheucticus melanocephalus. Next base: position 851,517 of record VZSJ01005028.1, read on the forward strand.
TAAACCCAGTGCTGAAGTCAGCAGGATAAACCCACT
>VZSJ01005028.1:851562-874664 GCA_013398405.1 Pheucticus melanocephalus
CCTGCAGTCAGCAGGATAAACCCACTCCCGGCCGTGCGCGCGGATCCGCGCTGGCATCGCACGCGAGGCTGGGCCAGCCCGGGGTGGCTGCTGCCCTCTGCCCCCGGCCCTGCCAGGGTGGCCCTGGGCTCACAGGGCTCTCTCCAGCCTGGAATGGCAGGGCTGTGCCCGAGGCTGTGTCTGGAGCTGCTTCTTGCTGACCTCCAGGGATGGCGGATCAGCCACTCTGTGAAAACTCAGCCCCGGGACTCGCTGCAATTTCTTGCATTTTCATGCTTTGTGAAACATAAACTCCATCCTGAGGCAATTTCCACACAGGAGCCAGTGAAGATCGAGCTGAAGGAGATGTCAAATGCTGTGTGAGCCAGGAACCAAGTTAGTGCAGTCAGAGGAAGAAGATGACCTTCATTGTCTGTGCCATTAGGCCACTATTGAATTTCTATTCCTGTACTATATTTTTTCACCCAGTCAATTAACAGAAATGGGCAGACCCTGATTTCTCAGGCTTTTAAAATATTCACAGGCCTGTGACACTTGGTTTGCAACAGCCACATGGAGAGGGTGGCCTGTAGGTGTGATATGTATCATCTGAAGTTCATTCCAAGCCCAGCCAGTCTGCAGTGGCAGCTTCCATTAGGTTTTGCCATGGAGAAGCCTCACAGGAGACAGGAAAAGAAAGTGGGAAAATGATGAAGTTTGACAGTGACTAAAAGTTGTAGCTAACCCCTTCCTTTGGAACTAAAGAGCCATTAATCACAGGTGGATATGGATTTATGTAGTGCTCAGCAGTGACCATGAAGGAAATAATGCTGACCCTCCTGAAAAGGATGAAAATAAAAAATTACAAGGTTAAAGATCCTCTCTGAAGTGCTCAGGGGATTTTGCAGCTCCTTGGCCCTCTCAGTCACTGGGAGAATGCTGCTGCCCTGGGTGCTGCTGCTCCCACCAGCTCTTCTTTCCCTGGGAATGGGGGTGGGCTGGGGACTGGGTGCTTCTGCAGCCCTGTCCTGACAGCTCCACTGCAGCCCCAATGCAGCTCCAGTGCAGCTCTACTGCCAGCTGTAATTCCAGCTCCAGTGTAGCTCCACTGCAGCTCCAATTCCAGCTCCACTGCCAGCTCCAGTGCTGGCTGTAATTCCAACTCCAGTGCAGCCCCACTTCCAGCTTCACAGCCAATTCCAGTTCCAGGGCGACTCCTCTGCAGCTCAGGGCCCCCCTCCCCTGCTGCTCCACTCACTGGGGCTCACCTGACACACAAAACTGCCTTCATGCTCACAGGGTTTTTTTTCCCTTACCTTGTGTTGAACAGGCATTATTTAGAATTAGGAGAAGTTTTAGCAAGGACAAAATTTCCAGGCTCTGCCTTTGACCAGGCTCCAGTGCTGTCCCTTCACTCCAGGCTGGTGTTTTCACAGGCACACAGTGCAGGGCCCTGCTGCTGGTGCTTCAAAGGCCCAGCCTGGGAGATAAATGAAACCTCTCATCAGTGATAATCATCCTCATCCTTAAGAAACCCAGTGAAGGCTGAGGGCATGTGGAACCTGAGTGTGATGAATTGGGGGAAAAGTTTGTGTCAGCTAATTAAAATCACTTACCCTGGAACAGGACTGCTGTGATGAGTTAACAGCTGATTTAAAACCATATCACAATTCTCTGGGTTTGGTGCATGAATTTAGCAGAGACAGCTTGGAAAACTAGTTAATTAGATTCTCTTTCTACCTCTTGAGTACTTCCACCCTCTTTTGCCATCAAAGGCTTCATGTATATTGGACAATTAAACCAAAAATTAACTGTTGTTGCATAATCTCTGTAGGCATTTTTATAGAAGTCAAAGTATATTCCAGCTTATTCTGTCAAACTCAAACCCAGCTAATTCGAGTAAACTAATTTCCAGAAAGCATCCAAATAGGGAGCAGTGGTAACATCTCATTGGCAATGTTGTTGTTTAGGGTTTTGAATTTTAAAGTGAACATTAATTTAAGATGATTACATGTTCATACATTTTTCATTTTTAAAATAGATTACTATTGGTTACATAAAAAATAATAACATTTCTGTTGCCTACAGACTCATCCAGCAACACTTTATTTTGCAGCCTTACAAAAGGGGAGAAAAAGCCTCAGCTTTACACAAATACTCAGATAGAATTGCATTTTGCACTGAATGGAACACTTTCCCTGAGAGGAATCTGTGGTTCTGCAACAGTGATTATTTCACCTTGGTGTTTTCAAAAGATGCTGTGGAAAATGTTAAGAACATAAAATACCACTTAAAGCTTGAATTACCTCATTTGGCTAAGTTGAATTCTGAAATTATATTTTGCTGCTATGGTCCTCTTTTCAGTCTCTAATTCAGCTGAGACTGCTCAGACATTATGAATTCACACCAATATATTTCACAGACCAACTTTGCTATCAGGCTTTTAGAGCAGCTGCCTTTTTACAACCTGTTTATGCCTCCTGTGTTTGGATTTAACACAAAACATTTGGATGAGGAGATTCCACTGCCCTTATGGCAAGGACAAAAGACTCATTTCTGCTCTTGGTCCAGCCTGGTGCTCTGCCTGCAGAGAAAAACTTCCAGGCTCTCACACAGCTACACAGACTGAAAACATGGGTGCCTTGAGGACAATCAATATTTTTTTTAATGATGCCCTGCTGTTTTCATAGAAGAAAACTTAAATTCTTCAATAGACACCAGTGAGTGTAGACATCTGCTTGAAGTGAAGTACATAGGGCCTTTCTGCAGTGAGGCGTTGATAGGCAGAAGTGTCTGAGAGGTTTGGTCTGAAAGAGAAATCTGCATTTTCTCCTCAGACACACACTGGCACTGCCTTTCAGTAAAGTTTTTGCCAGAAACAAACTCTGGCACATGACCTGTATTTCAAACTTAGGTACAAGGTATTTTATGAGAATCCAGGCCTTTCCTGAATCCAGGGAAAAATGATCCCAGCTATTGTCTCCAGTGCTCCAGTGGCTGATTTTGAATGTGAGATTAAAAAGTCTCCAGAAGTTGGAGAGAAATGTTTATGAGAGCAAACATCCAAATCAAAAATGAAACTGTGTCATGGGACATAAAGCCAAAAGGCTGGGAAGGGCAGGTGCTCAGCAGTATAGTGTTCATTAAGTTTTGGTAAATAGAAATTAAAATTATTAACCCAGTATGAAATGCTGTGAGTAGAAATGTCAGGCATGGCAGATCCTCTGCCACCCCCTCCAGGCACGGTGCATCCAGAGGGGATGGATCTGCATGGAGACACTGGGGCTGTCCTCAGTGCTGACCAGAACCCTCTCCATGCCCCCAAACCAGGAGCTGCCCAAGCCCCCTGCCCCTCTCCCTGCCGTGTTTGCTGTGTGCCCTGCAAGGACTCATTAGCACAGAGCTAATGATGTCAGGCTCGTAGTAGAAAAATCTGAGTGGTCAAGTAATGTCAAAATTAATTTGTTCCTTTATATGATTCATCAGATGAATCACCAGACCTTTCAATTTACAATTCACCTCTGTGATTTATTTTGGTTTTGTCACAGTGCTGTTAAAGACACTCCTGCTCCCTGCACACACCAAGCTAAAAAAACCACATGACAAAAGCCTCAGCTGCTAAGTAGTAGCGTGTTGATAAAATGACTGGGGAGAGCAGATGGGTTCCCACCACTGTGCATGTTGGCCCAGGGCTCCTGGTAAATATAGAAGAGAGATTTCTGTCATCCTGTCAGGGTATTTATATGCTGCCAGTCACCATCCTATCAAGGGCAGAGTAGTATTAACATTCTCCCCCAGCGCGGTTTTTCTTGATCACTGGAAATCTTTGCTGTGGCACGCCAAAAAAGTCATGTAAAATGTTAGATGGTAAATTGCTTCAATAAATGGAGGGTGGTGACCCATCCAGACACAAAACAATGGTCCTCTCTACCTTCCTCCTGCCAAGAGAGAAATCTGAGCTTCTGAGGGCTTACCTTTGATATGGTGTTTATTGGAGAATAATGGGGAATCACAGAAGGAACTACTGCTGCAGAGAAGATAAACTGGAAGTTTTTATTCATTGAACAATCACAGAAATACCATTTTAAAGCCAGGTATTCAGGAATATTTCCTTTCACCATAACCTTTTAGCCCTCACAATATCTATGGCCAGGTAACAGTGAATGTGAGAGGTCAGCAGAGTGCAAGGAGGGCTGGAACTGCTGCAGCAACAAGGACAGGCCACAGAGCACCCACAGGTCATGAGATATTTTTCTTTTAATTTGAAAAAAAAGGAAAAACCATCACTGTCCATGTATTCATCTTAACACTTAATCATATTACTTTCAAGTTTGCAAACACCCAAAATCCCCAGAGACAAAAATAAGGAGTCATGGACTTTTCAAAAGAAAAACCTTAAACAAGAAAAGACACAAGTGCCTTCGTGTGCTCTATTCTATGGAATGCACAGAAACCTGAATTCATACAAGGCTAAAATAATAAAGATTGAGCTCTAGAGCTGCACCTAGAGCCTTCTGCAAGAGCTTTGCTCCCAGCTGGGCAGTGGAGCAGAGCTGGAGCACAGGGGCACCAGGGCAGGCCCTGCCAGGGGCAATCCCTGGAACCCCTGTTCCTCAGACAGAACCAGGATTTAGATCCTGCCCAGTGCCCTCTGGCAGCAGCCCTGCTGGCTCAGGGAGCACATCCCCAAACCGAGGTGCCACTGCCACCAGCACAGCTGGGGGTGCCCGTTTGGGCCTGGCAATGGCCCCTGCAGAGCTTTGGGGCACAGAGATGGTTTCTAACTGTGTTTGGCACAGGGATGTCCCCAGGGCTCCTCCCAGGGGGGCAGTGGTGCCTGGCAAGGACAGCGTGTCCAGGGCTGTGGGGAGGGACAGGGCCAGCAGTGACAGCAGAGTGGCCCTGGGGACCTTGAGCAGGGTGCTGAGTGCCAGGGGGCCGGGCAGAGGGGCAGGAGGGGCAGGACAGTGAGGCAAGCTCTGCAGCCTGGCTCTGCTGTGCCCCAGGGCTGAGGCAGGGCAGTGGCCCTGGCTGGCTCAGCACACCCTGCCCGTGACAGGGCACACACTGAGCCCACGCTGGGGCCAGCCCAGGGGAGGAGCAGGGGGTCACAGAGCTGCCACTCCTCTTTGGAGTCATGGCTGGGGTCACTGTAAATCAGATTACAGAGACTGGAGGTTTAACAAGTCATATGTGGGTTTTTATTTTGCCCTGCCTGCCCTCTCCTCCCTCTGCAGGAAGCTGCACTCCTGGCCCTGGGCTTCCCTTCCCACTCCTCTTCTGTGCAGCAACTTTGTCCTGCTCACAGCAAACTCCAGAAGGGCCTTTTTATTTACTGACCCCTGAAAGTAATTTCTCAGGACTTTTACTCTCTTGGTATCTTTTGTGTTGGTGTTATAATGAGCAGAAAAATAAATCCTCTTGGGTACAGGAAGATTTTTCAATAAACCCTGATAACCCTTGTATATGTAAGCATTGGATTCTTTTTTGGACAGGAACACCTATAAACTATTTTCAATTTTGATGACAGGCATGTATAAAATCAGTGGCCCCTTATCATTTCAGGACTTCACTCTGCTGCACCTTCTTCCTAGGGCAAATGTTTATGAAATAAGCTTATCCTTATCTTCTGGAGCAGGCTTGCTTGTTGCAGGAATCTTACTTCCTTTGCTTTTGATGACATCTTTCCATTGGCCCTAATGGAGAAACACAACTTCTGAAAGTTTGTAACCTACTCAGGCATGGCATCTCTGAGAATCCACTTAATTCCTTCCCTCTTTTTATTTTTTTCTTTTTTAAACTTATTATAACTTTGCTGTAGTCTGGTCTGATATTATATAAACCTGCCTAAAAGGACAATGGGATTAGAAAACTTTCTTTAGCTGCAAGCCTGAATACCACTCACTTTTTCCTAGCTGTTGCTCAGTAAGAATGTTTTCCAGTTTGAATTTGCCATGCTGCCTTCCTCTGGGATTCAAAAGCATCTGCTGGTTTCTACAAGTGAAGCACAGGTGCATCAGCACACCCACATCTCCCCTCCTCTGAGAAAAACACTTTTCTACAAAACAAAATACCAGTGAGACAAAACCAAACCCAACCAGGCAGGAAAACAGAGGAGCCTTGTCCAGGCAATAGAACATGAGTCTGTTCCTCTCCCCCACCACCCATGTACCCTGAAAATAAACCCAGAGTGTTTCCAAAGAGGATACTTGCTCTGCAGTGGAAGAATTTGTGCTGGTTTGAGCCTATGCAATGAAAAACCCTTCTCATAAAACTGATTGCTGGGGGAGGACCAGAAAAATGCTGGATTGATGTAAAGCACATGATACAGAAGTGGCAGTGACACTGAGATACTGCAGTGCCAGCCCCTCAAAGGGGATTTCACCTGGGTCTGCAGCAGGGGCTCCCTGAGCATCGGTGAGGCTGTGGGAGAGATTTGGGAGCAGCTATTTACTGACAGCCAGGGAATGCCTGGAAGCTGCTCTCCCCAGAGAACTGTAACCCATCTTCACAGCTGCTACAACACATTCTAACTTCCCAAAGGAAAATACTCATGGTCCCAAGTGGCCAAGAACTGTTGAATATCATTTATCTGTCTGTGTTTTTATCTGCCTGTCGAGGGCAGGTGAGGGAGCAGACATGCCCATTGCTTATGGAAACATGAGAATCCCTGTTCTCCTTTGTAAAAATGACAGAGTTTCTTTCAAAGGAGGGTGTGCTGTCCCCCAGCACAAGTCTCAGCCCATCAGAAAGGTAAAGCACATGAGGCTGAGGGATCTGGTGTGGGAGGAGAGCCCAGGGCGGGCATGGCAGCAGAGAGGGAGCCCATGCCAACCTGTGCCTGCCAGCAGAGCTGAGCTGGCTGCAAGTGCTGCCTGCAAGGGCTCCTGAGCCTGGAACCCTGGGACCTCTCAAACCTGCTGAGATCACCTGTGCAGCAGCAAAGGAGTGTCAAACCCACAGGTGCAGCAGCCCCAGGGAGAGGCAGGAATCCCTGCAGCCTCCCCAGGGCCCTCGTGCTCAGAGACGGCACTGACCAAACCCTCACAGCATTTCAGAGCAATCATGTCCATGAACAATGTTCTATCCAAGGCTAGTCCAGCACTTGGAAAGCAAATCCTCCCTGTAAGTGCCCAGAGAAGGGCACAGCTAACAGCAGGAAGGGCAGAGTGTTCAGCCTGCTCCCTGTGCCAGGCTGGCACAGCCTCACACACCGAAAGGCATTGCTTGGCATGGGCAGGAGCCAGAGCTGAAGCCCTGAGCAAGCAGAGCTCAGCAAAGTGTGTCAGCCCTTCATGAGCCCGAGTGGCTCTCAAAAGACAGAGCATTTTGCTTTAAACATGCTTAAACTCAAAGCTGGATTCAGTATTTCTTGATCCATTATAAGTGAATCAGCTCAGACAGAAGTTTTATGAAACTAATTACCTACTGTCTCTACTGGAAGTAAATATTGAAGGCAAGAACAATAAACATGGGCTGAAGTGTGCTATGCAAATAATAAGTATAATTACCAGTTAAACCCATGCAGTCTGTTAATCACTATGTGGGTTTAGATGGTATTCACAGCAAAGCAAAGGCAATATGACAGGAGAAGACTCTCTGTGTTTTCTCTCTCATTGCAAATAACAATTCATGAAGAAATATATTAATGTGTCTGTATCCTGTGTCTCAATATTGCAACATAAATAATGAGGAAATTTCTTCTTTACCAAATCCCAGCTGCTTTAATCTTCCCTGGGACTGCTTTTCTCAGAGTACAGAGTAAGGCATGGGTCACTTGTACAATGCATAAAGCAGAGAGGCTTTTCAGAAGCAGTGGGCTTTAAAGAAACTCTAATCCTACCAATGATGATAAGGTGGAGGCAGTTCTGAGTGCTTCTTAAAACCCTAATGGGTTTACTATTTGTTTTCCTGAAAAAAAAAAAAAGAAACGAGAAGAAAAGAAAATGATGAATAGAGCAGAAGGAAAAAAATTGTAAAAAGTGAAGATAATCTGAGAAGTACCTTCATAAAAGCATTGCTCAGTAGAAGAGACAAATGCAAGGAATCCCTGGTCTATTGGGGTTAAATCTGGAAAGGGATGTGAGGTGAGCAGGGAGGTTCTGCATTGGGAAAGCCAGAAGGGCAAGGCCTGTGTGTGCTGAGCTGGGGCAGCTCTGAGCTGGGAGAAATGCTGACTGTCCAAAGTTTTTGGGGATTCTTTCTTGGAGGAAATATTTAGAAAAGGGATTCAAATCATTCTTTTTCTTTTTCTTCTTCTTTCTCCATCCCTTTTCCTGTTGGGAAATGTTTATAGAGCTGCTCGAGATCCTGGCATATATTCCCAACCTCCTCTTGTTCCAGGAGGTTTGGCTCAGCTCTTGACCTCTTCTCAAGAGCTGTGATTTCAGTTTCTGGCTGGACAACAGCAGCCTTGAATAAGCAAAGCTTCCTCCCCAGCCAGTGCCCCACATTTTGGGCTGCAGCTCTGTTTCCATGGCTGATCCTGGGCAAGCAGCACAGCTGGGCTGGTTTGGGCAGCTGGAGCCCCTTCCCCAGTGCAGAGGAGAGCTGGGATGCTGGGGCTGTGTCCTGCCTTCAGCCCCTCTTGTAGCTCCTAAAAATATCCTAAAGGAGACAAGGGGCTAATGCTGCTGGCTGGAGAGCTGGAAAGATGCATTATTCATTGTGTGCAGGGACAGCAGAGGGAGAGAAGATGCCTGGCAAGGCCCCCAGAATGGCTTATTTACCCCTGAGTAAAAACTTAGGTTTGTTGAGTAGACTCCATAAATTTAGGAGGACTTCTGAAATGTCCAGATGTTCCTGAGCAGATGAATAATGTTCTCTTTCTGAAAGCTTACTGAATCTTTTATCATTTTATGCACTATTTGCATGGGCAGGTCTTCTGAAGGAATAGCAGTAAATAGCAACCTCTGGCACTGCCAAAGGTACCCAGCCAGGGAGGAGAGCCAGGGACTTCCACAAAGCCCAAGGATGTCCTAAGGGTGTTAAACAGCCAGAAAATAAACATTAAATGAATGAGTTAAACCTGTCTAAAGAGTCTGAATGTGGCTGTGCTGTGAGAGGGTGGTTGAGCACCACAGCTGTGCCCTCAGACACAGCAGCAGAGTGAGGTGTTGCTCTCTTGGGCAGCCAGGCCTCCAAGAAGGATCCTGGAGTTAAGGCAGAAATTGAGTCAGCTCTCTCTGTTGAACAGATTCCACTTTCTTGTCACTTTGGTAAGAGTTTCTTCTCCTTGGTAATCCTTCAGCTATGCAGCTCCACTTAGACCAATTCAGGCTGGAGGCAAAAGATTTCCCAATGAGAGCTCTGCCAGCAGAGTGGGACAGCAGGACCAGATCTGTATCTTTACCTGGTTTATTATCTGCAGGGTTTGCACTCTCATCTGGTTAGGTTCTTTCTTGTGATTTTCCCTGAATGCTTGAACCAGAAAATGTCACCAACCCTGCACTGCTGGCAGGACTGGGCTGCCTCTTGGGCAGTGTCTCTGTGTTTATTGTGTTTGCTGTGTTCATTGTCCCTGCATGAAGCAGCCTTGCCTCTCCTGTGTCTGCACTGCTGGGTCAGTGCCAGCCTTATGTTTTAATGAATTGTCCTGGCTTCCACGGCTTTATAATGGGTGTTTCATTATTTTGTGGGTTCACTTCCACATTCTGTTTTTCTCTGTTCTTGCCTAAAGACTCAGTTTACTTGAGTTCCCAGTCTCTGTGTGTGCTTTCTTTGGTGATGAAAAAAGCCTGAAATGGTTCTGGGTGTATATACATTTATATATTGCTTCTTCTCTTTGTATGTTCATGCTTTCCTACAGCTACTCCCACATGCACATATATATATGTACATACACACAGAGAGCTCTGTGCACTCAAAATGAGATTTATCCCACTTGCTAAAGCCACCAGCAGGCATTGTAGTGCTGCAGCCTTGACACCCTGGTGACATTGACAGTGACAGTGTGGGTGACTCCAGCCCAGCCTGAGCTGTGCCCAGCACTGATACCCCAGGAGCTGGACATGGCAGAGCCTCTGCCCTCAGCCCCAGCTCTGCCTTGGCTCTCCTGTTGCCATCCTTGCACTTCAACTGGAGCAGCCACAAGCTGGCTGCAACCTAACCCCAGCTCAAACCATGCCCAGGATGCAGCAACAGCATTTTATTTGTTACTGTTTTATTTTAAAGCACGGCTGCAGGAGGGGGAGATGGCACCAGCATCCATCCTTTGTGACTCAGCTGGTGCAGCAGCATGGGAGGCAGCACAGCTCCTCCACAGCTCCTCTTCCTCCCCAGCTCCAACCCAACCCTCCCAGCCTCTGATGGAGGCTGGGAATTGTCCATCACACCAGAGCTTTGCTGCCATGGACCAAAGCAAGTGAACGTTCACAGGGCATGAGGAGGAGCTCCTGGACCCAAAGGGCAGGGGAGATTCCCAGGGCAGAGTTCTGAGGAGGCCCAGGTGGGTGGCTCAGCAGGCAGTGCCCCCTGCAGGGAGCAGTGCCCTCGGGCTGGGCACACTGTGCATCCACATCACAAAAGAGCTGCCAGGTAAAGCCAGGAGCCAGGTAAAGCCTGGGATGAGAGGCAGCACCTGCAGCCTCTCCTGCTCAGCTTCATCTTGCACTGCATCACCACTGACACCTCTCCCCACCTCATGCAATAACAACCAGGATATCTGTCATTTTTATCAGTTCCTGCAGCTCAGCTGCTCAAAACTTCCTGCTAGTGTCATTTAGCCTCTCTCATCTCATAGATAGCTCCTAGCTGCTAATATATACTAACAATTTTCACAGTCGCCTGCTTTCCATCTGTTACAGCTTCACTGCTGCTTTTTTTCTAACTTCCTCTATGATCTCAGCTTGCCTTTGTTGAAGTTACACACTTCTTCATCCTTACTGTGAATTTTTGGGTTTTTGGACATCAAATAAAATGTCTCTTAACAGTTTTCAGCTCTCAATCATATTTCCTTCCATTTAAATGCCTTCTTGCAGATGAGTAAATTCAGAGCAGCTTTAGGCTGGTGAAACTGATGTTTCAGAGGTGCAGAGATGCTGGCTGAGATTTCTTTTCATGGTACAAAATGGATGTAATGCAACCATGCATTACATCCATTTTGAACCATGAAAAGAAATCTCACACCCTGAACCCAAGTGTTTTTAACTTTCAACCCATGTGGTCAATCCTTTAGCTGCCAGTGCAGCACTCCCAGAACAGTGGGACCAGCACCTTTAGAGATGTAAAATATCATTTATAATTTCAAACTGTTCTGACATTTTGGTATTATAATGTGAGCCCTCCAGCAGCTGCCTCCCACTTGCTAACCTGCCTGAGAGCTCCATGGTACAGACAGGTGAGAGGGATTCTTGTTGATTTTCCTGTCCTTAGGAGGCCCCAGGTAATACCTGACCTGGTCCCATGAGCTGTGTGCCTCAGTGCTGGCTGGCTCCCATCTGGGTAATACAGCCCTAGCTCAATTATCTGCTGCTCTTTTGTTTTTATCCAGCTGCTGTTCCCCAGGTCATCAGAACCACTTTGTGCAATTGAGTCACATGAAACTTCTGGGTTTCAGCAGCAGAAAGGTCAAATATATATTCATAAATTACCAGCCCCAGCTCTTTGTGTTCGATCACCAGACCTGCAGCACCTGTGACTCACAATAAAAACAAAACTCTTTCACTCCCTCTTTTCACTTTCTTGACCTCAAGCAGAGTCAATTCAAACTTTAAATTCATCCCATGTCTCAGGTCTGCCTGTCCTCAGGGGCAGAAGGTGTTCCAGACTTGCCTGAGGACATTTGCGTTCCTGGCTCTCAGGAGCATCTCAGGAGGAGCATCCCCAGGTGTCCCAGTCCTCAGGGCCCATGTTCCTGATGTTCTTCCACCTCAGTGAGGCCCTGCACACCCTGGGGGTTTCTTTCTTGGCTAAATAAGAAGGAAGTGATGCTGAAGAGCACCAGAAGAGACAATTACAGTGCTGTGATCAATGCCAGCTCACCCAATGCCAGACTGGACCACAGATACAGACCTAGCTATGGGCAGAAGAGAAGCACTGAGGATTTTGCAGCACTCAGTGGAAATCCTGCATCTTTTTTATTAGGATGATAAAAGAAATGAGGCGTTATGTGAGAAGGATGTGTGCTGAAGGCATCAGAAAACCCATCAGCTACTTTACCAGCTGTAATGGCTCTGAGTGAGGGGTTTGGGTGCTCAGACAGAAAGGGTCACTAAGAGATCAGGCCTGTAATGGCACTGAGGAGCCTTTGAAGATAAATGGCAGATTTCCTACAGACTGCTGATTTCCTAAGACAGAATTCATTCTTAGGCACTGAAAACAAAATTTTCATAGAGAATATTTTACAGAAGTGCAAATTGAAACAGCTAAACGGTGTTTATGCATGTGTATGCATATAAATATGTATCAACTTCCCTTCCTCACTTGACATGATTGCAACAGAAATTCCCATTCTGACTTTTCACACCCACATGAGTACAGGAAGAAGGAATTTAAAGGTCGCTTAAATTTATGTATCCACTGTGAAATTCCTGAGTACTGAAAAGTACATTTTGTTGAAGATATACAAGTGCTGTGTAATTTACTGTTTGAGGGCTTCCAACTGAAATGTTACTGTACATGGTACAACACTTCTCATTGAGTGGGAGTTCACCTGGCTTATCTCTGGCCAGAAGTTTGCAGTGTTATTGTCTGTGCATCAGCTCCCCTCCACAATGGAATCAGGAGCATGTAACTGGCGTTACATAAAAGTCAATTAATGCTCAGCAATCCTGAAAAGAGCAGGAAGGAACTTTCTGGCTTCAACAGACAAGAGTGTGATTGTTTGCTATTAAATATTAATAGTATTGCTGTGGGAAATAGATCTTTGGGGATCTGAGAAATGAGATATGCAAAATATGGAGGTATAAACCCAATGCATAAAAGAAAGGAACAGAAAACTCACAGCTGTGATAAACCTTTGTCATCAGCAGCAACAGCCTCTTTCCAGAGAGCTGGTGGCTCAGGAGATGCAGCCTCATCCCCCAGCCTGCCATTTTCTCTCTAGTGAAAATGCTGACCCTGTTCCATGGCCAGCCCTGCTCTGTGCTGAGCTCCCAGAGCTGCTCCTGCTCCCTCCTGAGCCTCTGCCTGGCTGCTTGGACCCAGCACAGACTGATGGAGCAGGACTGCTACAGAGCAGCCTTGTGCCCTCCCCAGAAACAGGCTGGGAGAACTCAATTAGCCATGTCCTGCTTTCTCTGGGCTCCTGCCTGAGCCAGCTTTGACTGTGGGAATTAGGGGCTAGTGGAAGAAATATGGAATGAGGATGAGCTGAATTCAAGGCCAGGGATACTCACAAAGGATTTCCACACCATGCAGATTGCACATATCAAATTGAATTTGACTTCCTTGCTGGTTGGCACAACTGGCTTTTCATTGTGAATGTGTAACTGTAAATAAATAAATACATTTTCCTTATGCTTTGTGGATAAATGTCAGAAATTTGACTTTTCTGTCTTGGAGAGCAAGCCCCACAGATGATTACACAGCAAAATGCCAAAGAAACTGTTTCATAGCTCCAGCCCTCCCTGAATTAACAGGCAGCTCAAAAGTCTGCAGTTACTATTTAAATCACTTTCATGCTACCAGCTTTTTCAAGGAAACTTTATGACAACAAAACTGTTGCCATCTTATTGCAGGGGTTCCATACTGCTGTCTCCTTATCACAAAAGTTTCATACATTCTTTATGTTTTCTCATGGGCAGCTCCTCAGAGCACTGACTCTTTCTTCTTCACAAAGCAGCCACTGACCCCAGCTCCCTTCTCACCCAGCCACCCCACTCTTTTCTAGCACTCTTCTTCTCATTGCTTACAGCTGGGGCCTGTTAAAGTCAGGCCTGTTCCTAATCTTTGCTAATTGGCCCAGCTGCAACTCCTTAGGGGTCAGATTACTTTTTACACTATCTTTATTTTCTTATATTCTATCCCTCTACACAAAACAACAGACATAATTTGCCACAAGTCTGGTAAACAGAATGGAAGGATTAAGAAGAAAGAGAAATTCTCAAGGATGACACTGCAGCAGCTCTGGCTCTCCTGAATTCACTGGTGCCAGTTGTGTCAGGCCAGCTCTTCCTCCTTTAAATTAAAACTGTTTTGTTTTAGAATAATTGAATTTCCCAGAATTCATGCACTGGAAAATCCAAGCTGGATTTTTTCAGAAGGATAAGGGTCAGAGGCTCAAAGCAACTAAAGAGTAGTAAAGGAGTGATATTTGCACAGCCTAGAACCCACCAAGCCTGCATGCCCAGGGCTGCTCATTGACCACTCTGAGTCTGTAGGGCACAGTGTCCAGCTCTGGGACCTCATGGAATTCATTTCAGCCCTAAACCCAAATATTGTCATTAGTGGAACTGCCAGCATTTAGGTAAATTGATACCTATTTCCCAATGCCTACACAAAACTTGTGTGTAAACAAGGTCAGCCAGAGCTTCCTGCCTTTTCTGGCACTGTGGAAATTGTGTGCCCAGGGCAGCCAGAAACAAATATCCTGGGGACTGAGTGGGGTCAGCCCCTCCTGTGCTGTTCCCTTCCCACCCTGATCCTGAAAAAAGATTGACCTTCATGAGCAGGAGGGAGTGCTTTCATTGAGAAAATTCACAGTGCTGTAGTAAACTTAATCTTTATTAGCTGGTGCACATAGAGCAAAGTTTGCAGTAATTGTACCTTGACTCAATTGATTAAAAAATAATAAAATCACTTTACATTTGCCCTTGATATAGAGCATAAAGAAATAGAAAAAATTTACATATAAAGAATTTAGTACTGCTTATGAAACCTAAAAGGTAAGTTCAGAGTAAGTTGTGCCAAGATCAGGAACATCCAAATGTGTCCCCAGATGTTCTTAGATCTGTAGCTGACACCAAAAAGGGACTTAAATGTATAAACTGAGCAGCCATCACCAGGGGAGCTCAGAGTGGCCAGTTTGATGAAGCACCTCAAGCTGGCAGGGGTGGAAGGCCCAGAGTGAGCCCTGCTGGGACAGGGCTGGGACAGGAGCCTTGTCCCAGCACCAGCCCCTGCCAGCCTCACCCCTGTGGCCAGAGCAGGGCACTCTGCTCTCAGCTTGGGCACTCATGGGCAGATTTTGTTCAAAAATTGTTCCTGATTTCTGTGAGTAATGTGCTTTCTCCAGGCTTCATCCTTCAAACACTGCCCCATAAATCATGTTCAAGAGAAAATGTTTAGAAAAGCAACCAGAAGCTGTACAGCTTAAGGCTTTTGCTAACCATTGACAAAGATCTATAAATGTCCAGCACATACACAAATGCTGTATCTTTAACTTAGTTAATTATCCAGGAGTGGGCACCAGTTTTGGTGTTACAAGCAAAGGTGAACTAGCCAGCTTTTTTGACTGTGTTTGCATCAGATCACATCCTGCTGCAACTGGTTTTGTATCTGTCATTAAATACATGATGAATTCACAGCACTAAAACACAGAGCAGTGGTCAAGAAGTTCATGTTGGGGAGAAACTGAATGGCTTGAGGGCCAGTGGCAACAAATGGAGATATTGGGCAATGTGACTGCTCTCTGATTTTATTGATATGGAAACTGGGATAGCAATAGAACATATTGTCTTCCATTAATTACCAGGATTTTCATTTACTAACAGTGAGTTATCTTTTTATTATTGGAAGAGTGGGCTGTTCATGTGTTCCTTGTGCTTCTTAGGAGGGGTGTCCTGGTTTTGGCTGGGATGAGTTAATGTACTCAGTACATTACAATTACACTCAGAGCCCTAATTGCTTCAAGTCATGGAAAATACCCAATCCTACATTGTCAAAACTTTGCTCTTTTTAAAAGATGTAGTGGATCATATTAGAAAAAGACCCATTTTTCCTTCTCAAAAACCCACAAATCAACAAGTGAAAAAAATCCACCCACTGACAAAACATCTAAACCAAATGCTCTCAGTTCAGCTCCATTCTGTGGTTCAAATGATCAGGAACAACAACACCACACATCTTCTTGTCTATACCTCCCTGGCTGTCCTAATTAATGGTGGCCAAAGGCAGTATTTATTTCTTACTCATGAGATAATAGGTTATTGATTGATCTGGGAGCTAATAGCCAAGGTTATGTCTCACATAAGAAGTGATTGTGTGGATTGAAGTTCATCATTGATCCTGTTCCCGCGCACTCAGGGGGATCATACATTTAACTGTCACATAAATAAGAACAAAAGATCCTTAATGACATTTATTGACTTGCAGAGATGTGATTCCTCACTTGCACCCACCACAGTTACTGTGGTCAGCCCACAGCTTGCCACTGACTCAGGTCTGGTATTTTCATTTCTGTGGCTCTTCCCTGCCATGAGCAGGGAAATTGGGACATGCTGGAATCCTCTGCTCCTGCAAGAAGGGGCTGGATTCATCCTGTGCCATTGCCATCTCACCATGGTGAAACTCAGGGGCCACGAGAGGAATGAAATGGCCAAAGTATTTTAAAGGTCTGTAAAAGGTTTGGAAGAGATTAAAACCAGAAAGAAATGGAGTCATAAATGCAGTGTGGAATTGAATGCAAATATTGAACAGCAAGCACATGACTGGAACTGCAGAACTGGGCACAACTTGGAGCACCCATTCTGATGAAAGCTTCAGGATCATGAAGTCTGGTCTCATTGCAGAATATTTTCTGGGAACCATTTGTTTCAGTTATACCACTTTGGTTGTTCCAAGTCTTAATGTCCAGAACCAAAAACCATATTAAAAAGTTTCTAAAATGTGTTTCACAAACATGGAGGTCTCAGTTATTTGATATAGCTCTGCAAGATGCCTTGAGCTCCTCTGAATTGGGATATTCAGAATGAGAAATGGTCTATCAAAAAATCCACCAAAACCAAAACCAACCAACTAAAAAACAAACAAACAAACAAACAAAAAGCAAAAACAAAAATAAAAGGAAATTGAATAAATTGAAATATCGGCTTTATTTAGATGGAATCCAGAATTCAACTGACTATTTTATATAAAAACATTTTGAACTGTTCTAATCACTAAGAGGACCAGTTCCTCTACTATTAATTCCTCTACCCATTCATATCTGTATAATTAATTACTTTAGTTTGCTCTCTATTACAAGTCATCTGGAGACTGCTACTGAAAACCAAATGCAGAAAAGTACCTGACCCTCTCTGGTAGCCTTATGTTAGTGTCACTGAGAAATGCCATTTGTTTCTTCCTGGCCACTGATTTTCCAGCCATGCAGGTCCCTTTCACACAATTCTGGCTGGCCCTGCCCATGTTCTGTGTGGATCCAGAGCCTTTTTGAGACTGCTCATTTATTGTTTTTAATCTGCCACAGCAGCTTGGGAATTAAGTTCACCTCCCAGATTCCCCAAGCCTTTTCTAAGCTGGAACTGAACCTCTGCTTTTCAGGTGCTTGCCCAGCTCAGTCAGGATTTGCCAGTGTGCTTCTTCACCTCCATTTAATTTTCATGGGAGACACAGCTTATGAAGGTACATGATGGCAACCTAAAAAGCTATTAATTTATTCGACATAAAAGCATTTTGGAACTGTGCTGCTCAGTGCCACATGAACCTTGTTTTTATTAAGCCGTGTAATGGGGAAAAAACTAGCATCAAATCCAAGGAAAAGCATTAAAAAGCTGTTTTGCCTTAAGGTACAGAAGCTCCTGAAAAGCATGGTATTTTCTCCTCTTTCAACTATTACAGAGAAATAGCATTTTTATTCTCTCATTTATGTCAGTTAGGATAGCTAATGATATATATTATTACAAGACCCAGAGCCAGCCTCATCTCACGTTGGCATTACATTCTCTTTGCATCTAGTACTGATTTTCTGACTGTTATGTGCCATCCAAACAATTTCAGACACAGTTTCAATTACAGGAAATAACAGGATCCTTGAGGAGGTGTAAATGCATCAAGTATTTTAGCAGCCTGTCCTGCTTGGCAGCAGCTGAAGGACCTGTTTGTATTTCCAGGGAAGGAGCTGGAGGTGCACATCTGCCTGCCACCAAGCAGCCTTCAAAGCTTCTGTGCAGTGCTAAGATGATAAACATCATCTACAAGCATGGGAGAGAGCATGCCTTGCTATTTAATTGTGCACTTTCACCAGAAGTGCCCATTAAAGGACAATCTCTGCTTTTATTCCCTCTGAATTCAATACAAGTTCAACAGTAGCTGCAACATCTAAGCCCAGCCATGGAAGGTTTTTTGTATGATATTGTATTTTTTGGCTCAGGTTCGAGCAGGCCGTGCTAGCTAATGAATTTCCAAATGGATGTCCATGATTTCAACAAAGCCAATGTTCTGGGGGAAAATAGTCTGCAGTGTGGAAAGAAACTGGATAGATTTTTTTTCTGAGTAATTAATTGAAATGAAATGCTTAATTGAAATGAAATGCAGTGGGTATTTGTTACTTGCTGTGCTGTAGCCTGATTATCAATTCTCTCTGCAGAACACCAAGACTACAATTTTTAACACTGAGGATCTTAAGAGCTTCCTTTTGAGTTCTAATAATAAATGAAAAATTCCCTTTTTGCTTTGGGATCTGGATTTAAATGGAGTAACGTCATAAAAGAAAAGTGCCCTGAAACAGATGAGCTTAATTTAATTTAAGGCTAAAAAAAAATCCTGTGCTAAATTTCACGACTGGGAGAAAAGACATGTGTCAGCACCAAGGCACTGGGATCTATTCAGGGGTGCATTGAAAATGTAAAACTATTTCCACGAGTGCTTACGTTGCTAATAGACCTCTTAAAAATAGTGTAATGGAGATGGAGGTTTGTATCTGAACACATGGTGCTATTTATCACTGGCAGCTGCACCTGGATTCTACATTAATCTTCTTGGACAGCATGCACCACAGGAATGGAGGCTCCAGCTGAGGCTGGCACTTCTCCCAGAGGCTGTGGGACACCCCTGGATCCCCTTTGGAGAGCTGCATTCCTGGATGCTCCTTGGAGAAATGGATCCAGGGATCCCCTTTGGAGAGCTCATCCCTGGATGCTCCTTGGAGAGCTGGATCCCCCTTGGATCCCTGGATCCTCCTTGGAGAGCTGGATCCCTGGATCTGTCTCAGAGAGTTGGATTCCTGGATCTCCTTTGGAGAGCTGGGCCCCTCTCAGAGAGCTAGATCCCTGGATTCCCCTTGGAGAGCTGGATCTAGGGATCTGGATCTAGGGATCTCTCATAGAGAGCTGGATCCCTGCATCCCCTTTGCAGAACTGGATCCAGGGATCCCCTTTGGAGAGCTGGATCCCCCTCAGAGAGCTGGGTCCCTGCATCTCTCTTAGAGAGCTGGATCCCTGGATCCCCCTTGGAGAGCAGGATCCCTGTGCAGCTCAGGAACAGCCTGAGGCTCCCTGACTGACAGTTCAGGCCTGTGCTGCCTGTGGCCCTTGGAGGAAGGGGTTCATCCCTCTTTCTTTCCCAAGGGTTGCATCCCATACAGATACCTTAAGTTTTAGCATTTATATTTTTCTGATCCTGCACTGCATTAGTGTGTAACTCTGAACTCCATAAAAAGCATTAGCAAGCTCTCTCCACATTTTGGTCAGACAAAACAATCTTTCCAGGCCTGAGAACCAAGGACAGCCTCAGCCTCAGGCCCAAAAAAGTATAAATATAAGTGAATTGGGGAGGAGAAGCAAACTGGAAGAATATTCATTACCTGAAGCATAATGTCTGATATGCAAATAGACCAAACTTACATCTGTCTGAAAAATGCATGACCCTCATCCATCCTGGGTGTAGCCCCTCTCAGAGGCTCCTGAGTGCCCAAGGTGTATCTGCTGAAGGCCTTTAATAAATATCCACTTTTATTCTCTAATCCTTGGCTAGACTCTGTTCTAGGTAGGCCCCCCAAGGCATCAAGCACAACAGTCCCAGTGAAACTCCTGGGTAGTGCCATTTCTCCCCCAGATTTGTTTTGCATGGCTATGAAAGAAGAAGTACACTTACATATGTTAAAATAAATAAGTAAAACCCAAAGAATCATTACATTAATTTGAACTTCCTACTTATTTTACATTATTGCAACTTCAGCAAGTTCTTGTGCAACCACTGGGATTTTTGACCAGCTCCTGCTGCCTTCATCCCTGGGTTTATTTAGAGGGTTACAAACACCAGGAGTGAGGTTGGTGTGTGTTGGGCCAAAGCTCTCCTTAAACCCAGCCTTACCCTCCCAGCTGAGTGCAGTAGGGCACCTGCACACTCCCAGAAGGGCCAGGCCCTGGCAGGATGAGGCTTTTTTTCTTTAAGAAAAGCAAAGAGAAATTGTCTAAATGCAAAAAGCATCAGAGTTTGCACAGGGCGTGAGAACAGCCAGGCTGAGGGATGTGATTTGGTACCAGACAGCTACATCAGCAGGTATTATCCTTACCTCAATTTCATGTTCTTCTAAATGAAAGGCCCATTTCTGGATGCTTTAAATTGCTGGTGGAAAAAAAAAATCTATGTTTATAGAGGTAAAATGTGCCATGTAGAGGTAAAATATATCAGATAATAAAACAGCAAAAGACCAGACTCTGCTATAAAGAAAAACAATTTTTTTTTTTTCAGTAAGCAACTTGTTTTTTCTAAATAATGCATTAGCTGCTTTTCATTTTTCAAATTAGAGTTTATTATTTTCAACTTGCTATCACTCAGTACAGGTTGGATATTTTAAAATACTTTTAATCACGAACCTAAGAGACGTTGGCATGGTAAGAAGCTTAGCAGCAATAAAAGGAATGTAAGTGGAAAGGTAGAACAGATGAGAAGCAGCAGCAAGGCTTTTTATGATAGTAATCTAATTCTAAAATAGCTTCTCATTTCTATGCAAAAAGGCATTTGTGGAGTTGCTTCCCACACACCTGCAGGGCTGTGGAGCAGCAGCAGCTCTGGCTGAAGGACAGGGGAGCAGCCTGGGGGCCCCTGGGCTTCTTATCTGCAGGGTGCTGAGGAGCCATTGCTGATAAGACAGTTTTCACAGGGAGAGGAGCGATGCTTATTCTGCCAAATTCAAGAGAAAAAGGTTGTTTAGACATAAATTAACAAAGGCAGAATGGAGGAGGCTGCAGGAGCCTGGGCTGCAGCATCACCCCCACCCCACAGCCCCAGCCCCTCGCTGCCTTTGCTGCCTCTTGTCGGGTTTTCCTTCCTGTGCCCATCCCAGCCCTCCTGCTCTGTGCCTGAGCACCTGGCACACAGAGCCCTGGCCTCAGCTGGAGAGCCCTCACAGCCAAAACAAATCCAAGTGCATCCCTAGAGCCACTCTGCTGTGTTTCCGTGGCAGAGTCAGCCTTCATCTGCAATGGCATGAGAATTTTCATTGCACTACCCTTTTTTATATTTAATGATAATACTTTACTTATTTACCTCATGTGAGCTTGTTATTTTCTATAAAAAATATTCAATAGTATGATTTAAGAATTCTCTTCTTATATGAAAACCATAATTTTTATACCTTTATTTTAACATTGCTGCAGCAATTGCTGAATGAATACATTGCAATGTTGCAGAAAGTAAAAATCGTCAAGTGCAGTGGCACACCCCAACAATGTTTTTCTTTTTTTAAAGAACTGGGGGGAAAACGTCTTCAATAATTTGGAATCAACCTTAAAAAACTGGAAAAAATCCTTGGGATATAATTTTAGGAAGGGGGAATGATAATAAAACACATAGCTCATTTTGTTAAGGATCAGGGAAGTTTGCAATCTGAGAAACAGTCAAGTAAGTATGACAAGTAGAAAATGTTTGGGTTTTTTTCTAAGAGAATACCCACAGAGGTGAGCTCTTTGTCAGGTTGAGGGCTGTTTCCCACACTATAATGTGATTCTTTTCTCCAGAAAGAGTGAAATCCTCCAGAGCAGTGCTTGTCTCCTGCGGTGCAGAATGGATCATTCTGACCACAGTAACCTTTTCATAAATGAAAGCACTCCACCATTCACAAAGGAATGTTTATGAGTGATGTGCTTCCTTCTACCATTTATTACTAAAGGTTACACTGTAGTAAATTCCTTTCCAACTGCATTTCAACCTAGCAGGTAAAATATTCTGCTTTATTTTATTACATGATTTACCTCTTGTATCAAAATTGGATGTATATGTACATTTTTAAATATCATTAATATTGCATGCCCACTTTGACATTGCATTGGCACATAGTTCATTAGGTTTTACACATCTGCTTTTTTTTTTTTTTGCAATCATTCTCTGAAATATCACAAATCCTGAATTTTGATGCTGTCAGCTCACCAACTTGATGGGCAATGGTATTCAATTGCAATGCTCCTTCTGAGCTCCCAGATGTCCTCAATCCCCTGTGCTGTACAGCAATGTCAGTGTGATCCAGGGGCTTTTGTTGACTTAGTTTGATGAATTTTTTTTTTCACAAGTCCCTAAAAAAATCTCCTGCACTGGGATCCCTTGTTCCAGGGCAAGGACAGCTGCAGAAGTGCTGCCAGGAGTGACAAAGCCTGCCACCTGCAAACCCTCTCTTACATCCCTGTTTCCCTCAGCTGACCATCCTTCTTTCCATGTACTGGGGTCATTCATAATGGGCCCAAAACTCTTGTCTGCCCAGTGTCACCTGGGGAGCAGGATTTATCAGCAGCCCCTGCCAGGCCATCAGCCAGGTCACAGAGCTGCTGTGGTGGGAAGAATGGCAGGAGATCTCATTTCCCTGGGTTTATTTGGCAGTACCTATCGAAGTCCTTCTTTGGAGAATGTCCATGGAAAAAAAAAAAAAAAAAAAACAAAAAAAAAACCCTAAAAACCACCTTATATTAGTGAAGAAACCAAAATCTTACTTTGGTATTGACTGCAGTAAAATATAGGAATAACAACACAAAGATTTGATGTGCTCCTGCCCCTGCCAGGTGGGGTTGTTGCAGCTGAGCTGGGCTGGCCCAGGTGCTCCTGCATGGTCCAGGTGCTCCTGGATAGACCAGATCCTCCTGGATGGTCCAGATCCTCCTGGATAGACCAGATCCTCCTGCATGGTCCTGATCCTCCTGGATGGTCCAGATCCTCCTGGATAGACCAGATCCTCCTGGATGGTCCAGATCCTCCTGGATAGACCAAATCCTCCTGGATGGTCCAGATCCTCCTGGATAGACCAGATCCTCCTG
>VZSJ01005028.1:874674-940378 GCA_013398405.1 Pheucticus melanocephalus
CATGGTCCAGGTGCTCCTGGATGGTTCAGGTGCTCATGGATGGTCCAGGTGCTCCTGGATGGTTCAGGTGCTCCTGGATGGTTCAGGTGCTCCTGCATGGTCCTGATCCTCCTGGATGGTCCAGGTGCTCCTGGATGGTTTAAGTGCTCCTGGATGCTCCAGGCTCAGAAGGAGCCAGCAGCCTGGTGCCCTCCACTGCAGACAGAGTTCCCCAGCTGAGTTCTGCCCTCCCCAGCCTGTGCTGAGAGCAAAGCTGGAGTCACCATCTCCATTCAAGCACTGCACTTGCTCAAAGGCACAACACAATTAGTGCACTGTCACATGCAATTAGTTATCACCGTGTTGGCACATATTGTCAAGCTTTTCTTTCTGGAGCTTATGTGCAGCTAATTGGAGCCTGGTTCTGGAGAGCAGTACCACAGGCACTTCTGCTGCAGGACATGGTCCCTTCCACCCCCACTGCAGCAGGGGAGGGCATTTCCAGCAGAAACTTGGAGGACAGTTGTGACATCTCAAATTAAGGATGAATTATGTGAACAGGACTGAAAACAAAATTATCAGAGTCCAGTTTCTTGGGACTTTCTTAATAACTTTGAGGTGCTTTTTCTCCCTTCTTTGCAGTGGGGCCCCACTCTCCTCATGGCCTCACAGGATGAAAAGAATAGTGCATGGATTACTTACAGCTTTAGACTTTAGGAATCAATTTCTGCACATGCCAGGGAGTTCAGGTGTTCTTTCAGCTATTGCAATTGTTCATCACATGTGAGCACTCACAAACTTCTCTCAGGACTGCCTGAGCTGCAAAATCCCCATGGCATTGCCTCAAGTGCAATTCATAGGAATAAATTACCTCTAAGATAAGGCAATACAGACCTTATTTGACCTCAGCATATTAAGATAATGTTGTGATGCTGTTACCATAATAACGCTGTGGTCAGGTTGCTATCACCATGTAACAGCAGACAATTACTACCTGTTGTAACCTGCCAGGCTAACCTTACAGTGCTCATTAAGACAGCTGTGAAACTCTCCTTTCTCTCCTGAGGTGGCTTCACTGGAGTACAGAGCAGGTGCACAGCAGCATTTCTCTGTATCAGCAGCAGAAATTGAGAATTCAGCTTTGTGTACAAGAGCAAAAAGCAGCAACAAGGGTGGTGCAGGGCTCCAGGGGGCTCAGACACACACATAAAGCAGTGAATATTGCTAAAGCTGGGCTCAGTGATGGGCCAAAGCACAGAGAGTTCCAGAAATGAGGGAGCAGGATGTGGGACAGGTCCCTGCAGATGTGCTCACTGTGGAGGTGCAGCTGTGAATTCCAACCAAAATGTGGGGTATGATTTAATAAATGCATGGTGCTATGAGACATGAAGTGCAGTGTTGGAAGCCAAATGGGAAGAAAATAGTCAACATCTGCCCACAGAGTGGCTTAGATTGTCTACAAAACTTTTAGAGCACTCTGGTTTGGATCACAGCAAATAGTTAGATTTCCAGTTCAGTATAAAACTTGGGGTTGTTTTGTTTTGTTTTGGAGGGTGGTTTGGGTTTTTTGTTGTTGGGGTTTTTTTGTTTGGGGTATTTGTTTGGGGTTTTTTGCTTTGGCTTTTGGTTGCTGTGTGTTGCCCTGATTTTTTAAGATTTTCTAAACCATCTGATGTTTACATTCTTGTAACAAACTTTCTCACACACTTTCTGTAAATAACTTATTGTTTTGCATTCTTTTACAGAAGAGAAGAAATTTGATAGACTGTTAAATTGTCCAGTGCCATTGGAGAGGTGACACTTTCACTCTACAATCCACTGTCACTTTTGGAAATCTATAAATGTTAGAGTCAAAAAATAAACTTCCCTTTTTTGCCTTAAAAAAGCAGCGTGTGCACGTCGTGTTATTTCGTGTCCTATAGTAACAGTTGTGGGGGTTATGATGAAACACTGATTTAATCATCCAAAGGTATTTGGGTTGCTTTTCAGGTGCACTCTCACCCCAGCAGACCTGGGTCACCTCCCTCTCCCTGAGCAGCTCTGCACAAGAGGGAAACCCACCCAGCAATCAGCTGCCTTGCCTTGGAAGCACAGGCTGCTTTGGTTCTTTCCTCATATTCACTGCCCCCATTTCTTGAGAGATGACTCCAACCTGTGTTCTTTGTCTTCTGCACCACGGGCAATAAAAAGCCTTGCCAGGATTCTAATGCCAGAATGGGGGCTGTGTTTCTCATTATTTTCAGCTCTGCTGTTGTGGCCACTTTGAAGCTGGTCACAGGCTGGCAGTGTGCAGGTGGGTGCCACAGGCAGGGGCTTCAGCTGCTGGCAAAGAGTCAATACAACACGACAGAGGGACAGAAAACTGATTAGAAGCCCTGTTATGGATAAAAGCCCTTTTTCCCAGAAGGAACAACCCCTTTTAGACTTGCAGAGGGCTCTGTCAGCATTGTGAGGGTGCAGATGTCTCAGTGTCTCTCTCCTGAATCACTGCACAGTCTGTCTTTTGTCTTTCAACACTTCATTGGAAGTGAAGATTGACAGGGCCTTGCTGATGCCTCTCTGCAGCACCTCTGCCTGAATGCAGAAATGGGATTTTTCATGTTGGATAAAACCTGCTGAGTCTTCCTGAGGAATCCCAGGTTGGGGGATGTGACCCAAATAATGTTCTCCAGAAAAGGTATTCTGGCAGAAGACACAAATTTCACCCAATTTTCTGGTTTAGCTGCCTGATTTTTAGTGCTGGAGCTGTTGATTGCCTCAACTGTTGCAATTCAGAGAAACATTTTTCATGCAAAAGGAAAAGTAGCACTTGCTAGCACTTAAAGAGTGCTGAAATGCAATGGTTTTCATTGTTGTTTTTTAATCCACACTCCATTGTTCAGTTTCCTGTTACTGACTAATATCAGTGACATGAGCCCTGATCTCACATGGGATTATGTGTGGAAGTTTTGGTGCAGCTTCAATTCTGAGCAGAGCAAATGAAATAAACTCAGAGGTGGTTACGACACAAGCCTGTGAGAGCAGTGCCTGCTTGCCCAAGATACCCACAGGACCAGGACCCACTTGGATCTCCACTGGTTTTGTTACTGCCTGAAATTTCTGTAGGAGTTCAGTATTGGCATTTTCTGTAGTGTTTCTTCCAGAACCTGCTGTTCCTGAAGGGCCAGAGCACAGGAATGTACTCACTGTGCTTTGGCCCTGATGTGCTCAGCCAGTGGTGCCCTGGACCCTTCCACAATGGTCATTTTAACAAAAATTAAACACCTGGGAAACTAGGAAAGAAAGAATGAAATCATTTCAAAATTACC
The DNA here is from genome assembly GCA_013398405.1 of Pheucticus melanocephalus. Lineage (NCBI taxonomy): Eukaryota > Metazoa > Chordata > Aves > Passeriformes > Cardinalidae > Pheucticus > Pheucticus melanocephalus. The sequence continues at coordinate 877,962 of VZSJ01005028.1, forward strand.
CTTCTAAATGTGTGAAACCACAACTCAAGGATCCCACAGGGCAATTTTCCTTCCTCTGCCAGTGATGCCTGGCCCATGGAGCAGCACAGCCCTCAAATGGACACACACCAGCCCAGGGGACACCCCCCAGCTCTGTTAAACACCTCAGGAGACCTGTCCAAGGTCCCAGCACCTCTGTAAAGGGCTTATTCTCTCCCCTGCCCTCAATATTGCAGCCCCAAAGCTGAGAGCTGGGAAGCTGCTGGCTCATATGAGCCCAGGAGACCTTGTGTGTGTTTAATTTATTTCCAGTTCCTCCAGCTCTCTCCATCCTTTGCAAGTCCTGTTTCCAAGGAGGAGGCCGAACAGGCTCATTCACAGGACACAGTATCTTGTGATGCTGTGAATAAACAAATGTGGGAGAGTTTTTAGCACTTAATGGTGTCAGCCATGAAGCAGAAAGCTGTTCCCAGCCCTGCCCATATGGGAGCTGGCATGCTGCACTTATCTCTATGTGGGTAAGATGAAGCTTTGGGTTTAACATCTAATGAAGGTCTGTAGAAAAATCCCAACAGCTCAAGGCGCATGTGGAGGAGGGAGGACAGTCTTCTTTTGGGTTAATACAGTTTAACATTTTAATTTATTGTTGCATAAGGAAGCCCACCCACTTAGGACAAATCCTTGTTTAGTGAATATTTGGCTGTCAGGTTTCAGACCTAAACATGCCTATTCAGGTTCCTGTTAACTTAAACAAACTCCTGGGAGCCTGATCCTGACCCTAGTGCAGCACACACAGGAGGAGAAAGGCAGTCAATGGTGACTTTTACAGATACTCTGAGGCAGGGGAATCCAGCTCAATGGTCTGGTAATTTCTATTAACAGAGTGGAAACCAGATGGATACTCTCTGTCCTGTCTATCTCTTTGCTAAAACACTGGCTGGCAATAAAATTTGAAGACATTTTGGCTCAAAAATTTGAAGATGTTTCCTTAAAATCCAGCAGGTCTGATCAAAGGGATTGAGTAAAGAGAAAACTGAAGCCCTGCTTTGTCTGCTTTTCCTTTTATACCTAACATTAAACCACTGTCTTTTTTACAATAAAGTTTAAAACCTGAATATCTAGTCATACTGAATCTTTTTCCAGCTCCCACCTGTCTGTCTCTGGAGCACCTTACAATCCCACTCAGACAGATCACAGAAGACTCTGGGACAGCAGGAAATTAAGCCCAGGCACCCAGACAACTCCATCCAGGACAGACCTGTGGTGCTTCTCCTCTTTCTAGTGAGCAGGAGCTTGTGGGGTCACTTTTCCCCTCCTCTGCAGCTTTAGGAACATCAAATCCAAGCATGATGAATTTCAGCTTCTCAACAAGACTGGAAAAACCTCTATAGAAATATATTTCAAATGTCTGACATCTAGCTTCAATTAAGTTTATCTGCATTAATAACATACATTTCTCACTCAGTGGGTAAGGATATTTTTAATCTTTTATGCCGTCATCCAATAAGCCTGAAAACTGATAAAAAATACATTCATGTGCAAATCAGTCATTTTTAATTTCCTTTTACTTTTTTTTTTGTTATCCTCCTTCAATATTTTAAAATCCAACGTCTTTGTGAGCCCTGAAAATATTTCCTATTGGCCTGGCTGACAACAAATGCTCAGAAGGGACCTGTCAGCCCCTGCAGAGAAGATGGGCATCAGTGAGCTGTGCTCAGATCAGAGGGCTGAGAGGGACACATGGAGCCTTCCATGCCTTGATCACCCGTTTGAATCTGCAACACCCAAACCTGACCACAGTTATGTTAGTTTGAATCAACACCCAAACCTGACCACAGTTATATTAATTTGAATCAACACCCAAACCTGACCACAGTTATGTTAGTTTGCATCAACACCCAAACCTGACCACAGTTATAACCATGTGACAATGACCTGGCTGTCAGGACATGATGGCTGCTCTCTCCTCATCCCCTGCAGTGCACAGGAATTCTGCTTGCTGACAGGAACTATCTTTCCTCTTGCTATCAACCTCAACCATTCAGTTAAAACTAAAGAAATTATTCTCCTCTCCCAGGCTCTCTTTTCCTAAAAGGGCTGTGACTCAGAAGGTAGCACTTTACAATGACAGCTATCCATCTTCCCCCTCACTTTTACTGTTGTCCTTTTCCCTCCACTGTAACCCTGAAGGAGAAGGAATTCCCTCATCAGGAACCAGGAGGAAAGAAAAATCTTCCTGGTTAGAGGCTACTTGTGTTCTCAGGCTCTTGCAAGAGACTCAGGTGACCAGAACACCAGCAAATGGGAGAAAATCTTCCCAAGTTCTTTACAAACACTTGTTCCTGATATCCCACAGCCACTCTGTGAAGTCCTCATGGACCTTGTTTATAGGGACATGCAAACCAATTGTGGTCTGGCTTATGTCTGCCAAGACAGCTCAGATCAGGTTTGTGTCCTGCCTCTCTGGAAACATCACCCCTTGAGGACAGCCCTGTCCCTCAGGATCCCTCCTGTGTCCTCCCTCCCCCAGGGAGGGGCTCCAGCTGACCCCTGGTACTTTCTGCCCACATTCTCTGAAGACTTTCACCATGTAGCTCAAGCCAGGGGTTCGTTCTGAGTGATTTCCTCCACTTTGACAATTCAAATAGGAGAAGTTACAAAGGATATTCAGATCATCTCATTCCCATTACCTTTGCCCTTTTCCCTGGCAAACACAGCTCTTGAGGAACATGCAAACTGTTCCTTCAGATTTTCTGCTAGTAGTAAATATATTTCTCTTCATTATTTTATTTCCCTGATCTTTGTTCAAAGAAACCTACAAATGCAGTGAAGTGTTACCTGTCAATCAAGCCATCAGCTTAGCAAATGTCTGGCAGCAAAGAAACATGAAAAAAGCAGCTACAGTGTAATTTTCTGATCAGTCTATTAGACATTTGTTCATTTGAACAGTTTGTGCCTCTCTTCTGCTATGTCATCTGGCAAGAGCTGACATCTGAAAATTATATTCTTTCACCAGATATAAAGTCTATAGCACTCATTAAAATATTCATGACAAGAAACACTCTAGTCAATTGGTGAATTGCTGTTACAGTTAAAACATAAATCACCACCATGCCATTACTGTGGTGTGGGAGAACTTAATGGACTTGCAGTAATTTGTGTGTAAATACAAAGAACAGGAACACTGTGATAAGCTCAAAGCAGCCAAGGGCTTCTCCTGTGTAAATGAGAATTCATGTAAAAATAATTCTGTAGAGAATTTTGTAAAGAAATTCCCAAAATGTGAAAACCCCCTCCAATTCCAAATGAACTAGCTTAGGTACAAGGTGCTGCAGGGAACACAGCAGAGAGTGCAAAACCCATGCAGGGCTGTAGCTCCCAGGCTGCCAGCCCTACCTGTGCTTTGCCAGCTGGGTCTCAGATAAGGAAATCTGGACTGGTTTTCTACAGGAATGGCAATCACTGCCATGCACACCCTACAGACCCCATCCCACCTGGGGAAATGCTTACAGAGTGTTAATTGAAACAGCCACTGGGTATTTCAGGTAAAAGGACCATCAATCTGACTATTGCACTTAAAATAAAGATCTTCTAGACTGGAGACAGCATATTCTGGAGCAGGAAAATCCTTCAAATGTGTATTTGAAAGAAGCAGAGATGACACATAAGAAAGGTAATTTCCATGGCAAAATCCAGGCATTTCACCTGGAACCAGCCTTGTGGGGAAGGCCAGGACTGATTCTTCTTCCACAAGAGCATTTTGTAATCTCAGTATTATCAGCTGTGAGAGACCTGAATTAAAGCCATGAGAACATGAATGAACCCATGTCCTGGGTTTGACCAAAAGTCCAATGAATTCTGTAAAATTGCTTCACAGACTCCTGGTGTTCAGCTCAGGCTTTTGGCAAGGCTGGTGCTAGGATAGATATACAAATTGATTCAACAACCTCATTAAAAAGGACTCAGAAACACTCAAACCCCTCTCCACAAACAGAGTAACTTCTAATTCTAGTTTTCCTTTAGCTTACAAATGCCTTTATAAACAATTGTTTTTACAATTTTATCTAGCATTCAGCTATCACTATCCTGAATAGTAGTTTAAAAATCCCACCACTTTTGTCTGATTTATCTACTCATCACATCATAATGATTTATAGATCATTTCTACTCTCAAATTAACCTTGGGAAACATTTAGATACTCTTTGGGAAGTGCTCAGCTGACTATGGAAATCTCTAATTTCTAGATCAACAGAGGGCTCTGCATGACTGGTTAGGTCTGGAACTATCTGTTCCTAATTTGTTTCTCCAGCTGAATATTTATTTGATTCCCAGCCTGTTTCAAAGATTCTTTTGTACATATTGCCATCAAGGAACTGGGATGCAAAATGAGAAACTCCTATTTTGTCTTGCTGTGTGTTGCCACTAAACCACTCAGTTATTTCACCTTCCAGTTCTGCTCTGAAGAACAGAGAGGGCCTAACCTTGGAAAAACCAATTAATTCATTTTGAGGTGGGTGTTTAGTTGCTAAAGAGCAGCAGCCTGCTGCAGCACTACCATGGGTGGAGACTCTGTTGCTAAAACCATTTCTTGCATCTCCTTCCACATTGATGATGAGTTCCCGACCTTGAACTCTGCCAGGTAATTGTAGCAGAGGAGTCACCAGTTTTAGGAGGAAGGCTAAGTGATAAAAATAAAAAGATCAACAGGGATTGAAAGAGAAGTGGTAAGGCAGAAAATGCAAACAGAATGGAACAGAGTCTTTTTAGAGATCTGATGCTGGATTATGAGTGGCAGAGTCAGCGTGGTCACCCTGCCTGTCCATGATTGTGTATGCAAAGGCAGCCACAGGCAGCTGATTAATTCAGCTACTGCTCTAAACTAGAAAATAAATTGTTCCATTAAAAAAAGATATTTTAGCATCAGCTATGATCAGTGAACCTCTGGCTCTAATTTTTCTCCTCTTTCCATTTGCCATGAGCCCTTCCCAGCTCTGCCCAGGACAATTTAATTACCCGCAGTGAGCGATTGCCACGGAGCTGCAGGCAATGTGAGGAATCACTTCAAAAGTACAGTGGCTCATGTGCAACTTCTGCTGCTGCAGATTACTGTGCTAAAGATTACAAGTCACCCAGAAAATCCCAGAAGAGAACATCATCAGGGTTTAAACAGAGTATGAAAATTGTAGGTTCACATTTGAACGTGTTTCTTATTGGATTTGATTTGCCACGAGAGACCCAGCAGAACTCGTGTCTGCTGTTACCTCCCAGCCAGCTGTGGAGGACTCAGGCTCTGTTTGGAGGAGGGTTATAAATAAAGCTGTCAGGAGCCTGTCCCCACAGGGCCATTCTTTGTCCACACAATGACAATGGTAATACCCTCCTTTCAACAGCTTTTTTCCATAAATGTGGACATGATTTTGAGCTCACATGAAGTCCAGCCAGTCAGAAATCGTAGCCAGGTCCTGTGGTGCTATTTATCCTTGTCACTGCATCCTCAGCAGTTCAGAAGTGAAGGTCCAGCTGCCAATTAAAGCAAGAGTTACCTCTCAAATTACCCTGTAACCCAAGTTATCTCCACTTGATGGCCTAATCCTGTTCCCAGAGAACTCTGTGAAAGCTGCCTGGCTCCACTGAGATCCTCTCCTGCCCACACCTGGCAATGAGGCCACAATGGGGGCAGGAGAAAAATCAAGGTTATTGTCATCAAGGATTTGAAGGAACTGCTCAGGTTCTCTAAGCTACAAACTGGGATGTAGCCAGGAATGGCAAATGAGAATTTGGCCCTATTTGAGTAGGTATAGATATGTTTTTGAATTTATATTTATAATCAAATATAATGAAAGTTGATGAAAAGAAAAACAATTTTTTTTTCAAGTTGGCATAGCTGTTATTCATTCTGACTGTCTGAATTTGTGATCAGCTTTATCAATTTAACTTCATTTATAGCATGGTTTGTGGCAGCACCTTTCTCAAGTTCAGAGACAGCTGAGCTCAGTTAATTAAAGCCTTGGATGTTCCTTGTGCTTTATTCATGCGAGTATCAATATATTATATGGAATTCAGAAAAAGCAGGAAATTGAGATATTTGGGAATGTAGATATAGCTGTTAGACCATGTAGAGAGGACTACTGACAAGGCTAGGAGAAAAGCCAGACCAAACAAAGCTGGACTTGCCAAGAGAGATCAGTGAGGAATAAACACTGTAGCCTGATCCCTTGGGAGGAGAAGGCAGACAGCACAGCGGGCTCTCTCCAGCAGTGCACGCGCTTCCCAAAGGCCTGACAAAGGGCTGGCAGTGTTTCAGGATTCCCAGAATATGCATCCATAAATAAGTAGGTAATGAACACATTTAAATCAGTTTATCCATGCAGCCCTGCCTGTGGAGGCTCCCTGTTTAGGGGCAGCAGGACTCTGCTGCCTGGATCAGGTGTGTTGGTGAAGGAACAGGAGCTCCTCTGCTTCAGGAGCTTCACTGCCGCTCTCTGGTGCCATCATGCTCATCCCTTCCTCTCTAGCTGCTCTCTCACCTTGGTTTGTTTGAGCTAAAGGACTTGCAGAAGTGAAGTTTCACTGGTTGCAGACCCAGCCATCTCCTACCCAACTGTTTCAAAAGTAAGAACCATGACCTAGGGCCAGGGAATGCTGCAGGATGGCTCCTGGCACACAGTCAGTGTGGGGGGCACCCACCTGCATGAGAGGAGCCAACACAGCTTTGATCCATCACTACATTCCCTCCTGAAGGCCACACATCAGCCACTGAGGCTTGCCCAAGTGCCTCTGAGCAGATTTGAAGGGAATCTTAAAACACTGCACATCCCCCAGTCCCCTGGTTTCTCAGTGGAAGGCAATCTGGGATTGCCTCTCAGTGCTCACAGGACATGGCAGAAGGAATGAGGAAGACAAAATGAGCAGATATCACATTTCCTAGGATGGCAGAGTGAGCTGGGGAGTTCTGGGCCAGGATTATTGGCAAAGCACAGGGGCCATGTGCCACACTGAGCTCTCTGGGCTTGGCAGCTCTGGTTCCTTGTTCTGTGCCTGGTGACTCTAATCTGCTCTATCTCACTGCATCCTTCACAGCAGGAAATCTCACAGCCCTAAGTGACCTTTACCTTCAGCCATGTGGATATTGACAGATATATTTTTAAAGTGTTGCTATTGCAAAACAAAGTCAGGGATTATGTTGCCAGATGAAAAGGAAACCACTGCTGAAATGCAAAGCCAAAGAATTCCCACAATTAAGCCAAAAATTCTCATTCATATTTATGGATTCAAAACTAATCACACACCCTTGAAGCCAAAAATCCTCATCAATATTTGTAGATCCAAAACAAACCCTATTTCTGTGATACATTTATTAAAAGGAGAAATCCAATCTCAAAGGGATGGGAATGCCATGGTTGTTAGGACATTGAACTTTCCCTCTTCTCCAAGTTCACCCATTCGACCTTCCCTTGCAGCACAATTAATCAATGCATGCAAATCCTTTTTCACAGCTCTGTTCCCACTTAAATCAATGGCAAAACTCCCACCAAATTGAAGGAGGATATAATTAAGCCCTTCACATTTTTCTAAACTCCACTCAAGTAGCTCCCAAACCTACAGACTGACTAAAAATCTGGTGTGTAGATGGCACAAATAATAGAGAAGACTGTGGAAAATTAAAGAAAAGCCACTTTCACATGCATTTTGGCCAAGCACTAATCCTGTTCCTCCAAAGGAGTTGTGGAGAGTCCTGTTCAAGCAAGTCATCATACATTCAGACTTGTCTCTGAAGATCCAAATTCAGCATGACTGGTCTGCACAAGATCAGATTCTGTCCCCTTTCTCCATGCTGATGCTGAAGAAACCTACCTCTACCTCCAATTGCTGGCTTGGGGATACAAATACCTGCTGAATGTGAGCTGCACAAGGTCCAGAGATCACAGAAATTTTCCCAGATTGCTTCTGCAGAGTCACTGTGCAAAGTGGATGCCCCTAGCAGCAGGAGAAGTTAAATCTCCAGGATGCTCACCCTGCAGATTCAGAAGACACATTTAAAGGTGTTTGCAGCATACTGGAGGGGAAAATAACTGGTCCTGGTTTAACATGTCTGTGTGACCAGCACAGCTGGAGGTTTTCCATCTGGATCAAGCCCAGCAGTGTGTATGAAGTACTGGCAGGCAGAACGCAGCAGTGATGAGGTCTGTCAGAGTCACTGGAGTAATCCTTTTCCCCCAACTCTATAGTTAAAAGTGGCATTTCAGGGGGAAAAACTGGCTTGCTGTGCCTTGGAAACCACTACAGAACCATTGCTTGCCAGAAGCATGGGCAGCCTTGTAATCCTTTTCTAAGTATTAGTTTTGGAAAATGACTTTAGAGCATCTTCCAAATCTTTGCAAGCCAAGCCTGGGCCCTACAGCAGAGTGCCCTGAGTGCCCTGCCACCACCCTCCACACTTCACCTCCTCTGCAGTGCCCAGCCTTGCTCTGTAAAGGCTCCCCCATGAGAGGGGCCGCATATGAGGCAGTGCCATGGCTGGTGGAGGAAAGCTGCTTCCCCCAGGGTGCTGCCCAGCCCAGACTGCAGAGATGGGATACAACTCTCCTCAAAGCAATAAACAGCAATAGGAGTTAATAGTGCTGCTCAAATGAAGAACTGAAAATAAGATGAAAAGGAGAAGGGAGATGCTCTGCTGGCAGCTTTGCCTCCAGACATGTCCCCTGCAGCACCAGCCTGCCCTGGGGCTGTGCAATGCCCTGGGGGATGGCAGGAGCTGGGCAGAGCTGTCCCTGCTTTCCAGCCACGTGCTGCCAGTGCTGGGGCTTCCAGCAATGGGATCCAATGAACAGCATCTGCACATTGCAATCTGGAAATCAGAGCAAATCTTTGGGCAAGTCCTGCACTCAGATTACCACTGATTTCATTCTATATTTTTTGTCTTATCTTTCAGACAGGAAATGATTTGCTGGAGAGACAATTTTGCCATGAATATGTAAAATTCTCCATAGACCCCTGGGGGATGTCCTGTATCATAATAAGCAAAAGAACTTTGATTAAAGTGTGAAAGTATCACCTCCCTAGTGATGCTGCAGGGGTAAGTACATTTGCAGTGCATGTGTATGCTATTATGAGTTCACACCAGGACATACAAACATCACAGAATCACAGAATAATGAGGTTGGAAGAGACCCCTAAGATCATCAAGTCCAACCTATGCCCTAACACCTCAACCAGACTCTAGCACCAATTGCCATGTAGGGTAGGACAGGTTTAGGCTGGAAATTGAGAGGAAATTCTTTACTGTGAGGGTGGGGAAGCCCTGGCACAGGTTGCCCAGAGAAGCTGTGGCTGCCCCTGGATCTCTGGAAGTGCCCATGGCCAGGCTGGATGGGGCTTGAAGCAACCCAGGACAGTGGAAGGGGATGGAGCTCCCCTGGGAGCTCCAATGCCACAGCAGGGCCATGTCCCCCTCAGCAGGGACACAGCACTGGGCCAGAGCTGAGCACTGGGAGAGCAGCAGCAGCAGCACAATCCCTGCCCTCATTATACACAGATCTAGTAACCTACTTTGTCAAAAAAAGCCCTGAATGAGATGGGGTGGCTGGGGACCAGAGCAGCAGCTCTGTGTCTCGTACATCTTTGCACTGTCACTTCACCCCACTGAGCTGCAGCATAAGAAGCAAGGCAGGGAGGAATTTTTCATCTGCCTGGCACAGAGAGACCTTGCTGCTGCTGGAGCCTTTGATTTATTCCCTGCATGAGCATCAGCTTATTTTCCCATGGCAGAACAGCCCATGAGCAAAGTTCTGCTGTCCTGGTGCTGTCACCCTCTGCTGTCACCATGCCTGCTGTGAACCCCCCTCACAGGGCAGGACATGGCTCTGGATGGCTCTGTCAATGCCATTCCAGCATTCCACAGCCTCATCCTGCCCTCAGCCTTCATGGAAATCACTGATGCTCTGTGACTTACATCAGCTACAGTTTAGGGACACTGTTTTTGGAGAGCTGGACAAGATGCTGGGAACAAAGGGAGGAACTGGGATTGCCAGGGAGTGACCTGGGAGAGCCTGGCATCCTGGGAGAGCCTGGCATCCTGGCCGTGCAAGCTGCTCCAGATGAGCAGGCAGGTGTCCCCTCCCTTTTATTTAAATGGCAGACACTTACACATAGAGTGTTTGAACCTCTGCTTCCTGAAGTAAGGAAAACAGAGCTCACATTTAAGCCTCTTCTCTGGGATGAAATAACTTGCAACCTGTAAATCACTTTTAAGATAACTTCAATGTAGCCTGAGAATGAAATATTCAAACTTAATTATACACACTGAGGAGCAAACAAAACTGTCTAAACACAAGTTCTCTCACATAGTTTCATTTCCCAGGGACTCACATTGGAGGGATATGGTTTTCTTTCAGGCATTAACTGTTGAGATATAAAATTTCTGGACCAAAGCATCCATGCCAGAGAGTGGATATTGTTTGTGAACAAGGAACATATTGTTTGCTTCATTGGTCAGATCTTTCCTATTACAAAAGGACATTATGACAGCTGCTCCAGTGGCAGGCACAGAGCTCACATCCCTTCCAGTGTGTGAGCACTGGGTCAGCTCCCTCTGGAGGTGCTCTGTGCCTCCCAAACACCACGAGGACATTGCTGCTGTGCCCAACCCACAATCACACTCACAAAAACACATTCAGCAGCCTTAAGGCCACAGAGAAACCTGCAGCTACACCAGTGCTTCAGCAGAGAACAAGGCTTTCTGAGAGCCCCACCAGGTCAGAGCAAATCCCTTGGCAGCTCTGGGTCTTCCCTCTGCTGACTTGGCAAAGCTGGAGGAGCAGAGGGTTCCTCCTCCTGGTGCCTGGGTCAGCAATGTGAATGCTGTGTTCAAAACTCTGAGATTTCCAGGGAGGAGAAAATTTCTTGTTTCTGGTGCCCTGCCCTGTGCTGCTGGGAGTTATTCCCTGCAAGCTCCTGGCCTATGGCCCACTTTCATTTTCCTTCTGCCAGAAGATGACTTTCTTGAGTTTGCAAACATCTCCTGCACAGGCAAAATTTTGAACAAACATTACACTAAAACTTTTCACTCAATTTTACTGCTCACATCTCCTGTGATCACACCAGTCAGATGCCTATTTTACAGTAAACTGCTGTTTTACAGTAAACAAGTATTTTGGTGTAAAAAGAACTCCACAGAAATCATCCTATTAGATGCACTCCACTGTACATAGTAATCCCTTTTTGTTGTAGTCAGCCACAATTACTAACTTTCCTAACACCAGAGATCAGGTTCAGAAGCTGTTTGACCTCGTGTTTGTGACCTAGAATACAACCCCCAAAGCTATTTGGTTTTATGTATATATTCTTTAATTTATGCTGGTGATGCAGGAAGCCAGAAGGATCCCCTTCCATGCCTCAAAGTCATGCACCAAGTTTGTTTTTTTCCACATCCCTGCCTGTTCCAAATACAAGGAAATGTATCAGAAGTGTTTGCTAATCAGTTTTTCCTGCAGTGCCTTTTCAGAACAAGTGATCCAGGACAGTTTTTGCCCATCTGGCTCTTCATGAAAATGTCCTTCCTGGATGATGGCTAATTAGGCAATATAATAATTTATCCTTCTAATGAACTGATTTTCTCAGCAAAGCAAACAGTATGCTGGTGTATTTATTTGTGGCATTTATGTAACTGTTTGCACATAGGTATTACAGTGACTGTGAAACAATTATGATATTGAATTAGCATAAACATTGCATTTCTCAGCTCACAAAATGTCTCCTTTTGATTTTGGGGCAAAAAGAAGTGGGAGGATGCTTAAACATTTGAGAATGAAACACACTCATTAACTGTAGCTCAGTTTATGAACTTCAGAGGTTAAGCATTAGCTACAAAAAATCTTTTAATCAAGATGGATCAAGCTTCTCCACTTAAACACATTATCCAAATTTGCAGTCTTCTCTAGTTAATGAGTCAGTCTGAATTAGCCTTTCAAAAGAATTAAGGGAAAAGAATCAACACTTTGATGGTGTTTGAAGCACCAGTTGAAGTAATTGAATCAATGTGTTAAATCTTAGATGAGATCTCCTAATCCGTAAAGCAGTGATGGAGAGCTGTGTGACTGAAACCAGATGCAGTGGCTAATTTGGATGAATTATTCTGTGCAGGGAGGTCCCCCTCAATAGCAGCCTGCCTGAAAGCAGAATTTGCTTATATTCATCCTGCTTGGAAAAAGAACAATTAGGGTTGAAATGCACCAGTCCTTGCTGGTGCATTCCCCTGTTACTTCGAGACAGATTTTTAGTTTTTAGGTCAATGCTCATACCTGAATGTGTTGTGGAAACAAGACTCAGAGTGAGTCCCCTGGGAGTCCACCAGGGAGGGATAATAAAACTTTTATCTTTCCAGGTCTCTGGAGTGAGGTCAGTGAACAGACAGGCTCTCTGCATTCACACTGCAAACCTACTCTGAAGCTTGCCCAGATCATTAATTTGGGAAATTCCTATAGCAGCACACGAGCAGAAACCCTGTCTCCTCAAAGAGTAGTTTAAAGGGATATATTTTAAATTATAATAGACCAGATCTCAAGATTCTGATGAGATCCTGAATGTGTAGATATAAAAGGAGATGTTTGAGCATTTTGCTGCCAGAATAAGTTGAAAAAAGGAGAAGTCATCTGTCCTGAGTCCTTGTATTAGTCCTTGTCCCCTAGCTGCCCACTCTGTGTATGAAACTCCCTTTGAAGCAAAGACCACATTACTTTTGTTTGAAATTTCATTAGTGGTCAGAGTCAGTCTCTGTAATTAAGATGTGATGAAACAACCAACCAAGCATTTTCTTCCAACAAAGTATAAACTTCAAAGCTATTTATATGCTTAAATGTGACCTGTAAAACCACCCATCCTTTGATGTTCTCCAACTGTGAGTGACTCTACTCAGTGACAAAGCTCAAAGGACAAATAAAAGTGGGCATCAAAACCCAGCTCTGAAAAAAGTACAGCTGTGTTCAAGGAGGGAGAACAGTTCTCTTTATGGCTGCTGAAAGCTGCAGAAATTCACAGAACCCTTCTGAACTAGGAGCTCCTTAAAAGCAGCATGTTCAACCTGCCTACAGGGGCTCTTACCCAGAATGAAATACAGAAAAGAGCTGAGTCCAAAGCTGGCCAGGGTTGTTCCAGCCACAGCAGGGATGAGGCACAGCACCACCATGCCCAAGGCCCTGCACACCTGGGAGTGAATCCAGGAGCTGAGGAACAACCCAGGGATGTGTGAGAGAGAACACACCGAGCTGGTTTGAGATCCCCTTCATTCAACAGGTGCATTAATTTCCTCACTCATTTCTTCCATCCTTTATTCCCTCCCCATTCTCTGAGTTGTACCCCGGGGTGCCTGCCCTGGGCTGTGAGCCTCTGCTGGAGCTGAGAGCTCCCAGGGCAGCGGAGGGGCTCGGGGGGATCTGCTGTCCTGGGGACACAAGGGAAGGACAAAGACAAAGCTTCAGGCACTGTTAAAAACAAATTTTCCTTCCAGCAGAGAGAAGGAAAAAATAAAAAAAGGCGTGGGAAATGCCAAGCAGAATAGAGAAGATCTGAAGAAAACATCACATAATGTAAGCAGATTTTTGTGTGGGAGAAATGAGCATTGACAAAATTCACGTCTGAAGGGAATTTAATTGAAAGATTAAATGTAAGTCAAGACTCAGAGACCCAAAAGCAAAAGATATCATGCTTTAAAAGTAGGAAGTCATGCCCTTGCTTAGAAGAGACTGTGTTTAACCACGTGCCTTCTACTGGCACAGCCTGATTAAACTGCTTATAAGAATCTGAGGCCTCATTAACTATGAATTTTTAAAGTTTGTTTTTTATAAGAAGACAAAGCACATGTCAAAGCAAGTACAAGGTGGTTATAGCCAATCTCTTTTCCAGCACACACAGATATGCTCCACTGATCACTGACACACAAAAAAAAAAAAAAAAATAGACTGCACTGGGTTTTAGAGGTGAGAAATGGAAAAGATCTATTAGGTCAGCTTGCCCAGCTCCCAGGTAAAGTACACAGCTTTTGCCAGGGATCATCTACCCAAGTTTCTAGAAAAAATTCCCTTGGACTAAAAGTGTTGTATAATGTTCTTAGTAATATCAATATTTTCCCTGTGCTGAAAAAGCTGGATGCATTTCTGTGTGCTTAAAATATTATTTCCCTGGTAGACATGGGTACAAGGTTCCCACAGCCCAAAGCTCACATGGTCCCTCTAAGAACTCAGTGGCACTGACAGCCTCCCATCCTGGTCTCCTGGCGAGAGGATTGGAGGGATGTTTGGAGCTTGGCAGCTCAGAGAACCTGAGCAAAGCAAAGGGAACAGACTCTGGCTGGGGATGGGACCTGCAGCAGAGCTGCTCTCACCCCAGGACAGCCCCTGCCCCCCTCTGGGCACAGGCAGGGACGTGTTCCAGGCTCCCAGGTGCTCCAGTGGGCTGGAAACAAGCCCAGAGCCAAAGGAGGAGGAAATCAGATGATGAAACTCCACAAGCACATCCATGGGCTTTAGCAGGAGCTTTGCTGAGCACAGCAAGGTTCTGCTCAGAGAGAAAAAATCCTCAATATTAATGTTACATCTTATGGTGTTTTCTTTAAAGAAGCATTGTGTTTCAGAGTCAGTAAAAGTCTTGTAAATAATTGCTGAGAAACGCAGGTCCCAGTCTGAACCAGGGTTTGATGCCTGAGGAGTTTCCAGCAGCCCTGGGTGTAGCTCCACCCAGCCCCAGCAGGTTCCAGGGAATAGCAAAACTGTAATTCTGTTCATTTCAGATTTCCTTTTTAATAAGGACAAGGAGTGAGATGGAAGTTGTGACACTAAAGAGCTGAACTGTTAACATATGACTTCTGTGATCAGATAAATGAAATGCCAGAGGATCCAGGTCTGGACATAACAAGAATATAGAAATTACAATCATGCTTCATGCTGTGAGGGAAATTAGAAAAGCAATGACATATTTTTACCGATATTTTCTTTATCTATAATGAGAGAAAAAATGGTGACAAAACAATGTTGTCTCCTTTAGAAAAGACTGAATTGCAATGAAAATGCATTTCAGGATTTTTTTTTCATCTTTGATGAAGTAAAACTAGTGGTAAATCGATGTGAGTACAAGTCTTACCTTTCTTTTGATCACAGGAGACTCGTTTTTTAACAGTGAAGATCTAATATATTTGAGTGAACTAACTTAGCAGGGAATTATTGCACTGCTGATTGCATATTTTTATAAATAGCAGTTATTAGTTGTTTTCTGTCAGCTTTAACACTGCCAAATTAAATTAACAGTAGATAAATAATGATTGTAGATAAATAATGAATGTAGATAAATAATGATACATAGTTACAATACAAATGTTACTGGGCAATGACACAAATACCTGTAATCCTAGAAAGGATATTTATGTTGCTGAAATAAGTCATTTTAATGGTGACTAACTCTCCTCTTGGCCATAGATTTCCCCACCAGTCATAATGTTCTTACCAATTGTTACAATTTAAAAAACTCAGCAGAACATCCACAAAATGCCACAGAATTTCCACACCAAACATTGCACAGAATGTTCACACCAAAACTCAGAACTGAGAATTTCTGCCTACCTGAAAGAAAACAATTGTGTGATACAGTGAATCTTTTTGGCCTATCATACCAAACATATACGCATAGCATGTAAAAGTGGGTTTGTGTTGCTATTTTTCCTTACAAAGAAGCTGCTCCCAGGTCCATGTGGCAGCAGCTGATCCCAAGGGATGCAGCCAGCAGGCAGAGCCAGGCTGGAACATCCTGGCAGGGGGAGCAGCTGCTGCCTCACTTCCCCTGCAGGATCAGCAGGCTCCAGCCTGAGAGTCCCAGGCTGCTCCAGACATGGTTGATGCCATCTCTCTGTTCCTACACTGCCAGGTGTCTCCTTGCCCTGCCTGGGGCTCTACTGAACAAAAATCTGAATTTCCACAGCATCACAACAACTGAGTTGCAAAAAAAACCTTTTGAGATCTTCAAGTCCACCTGTGACCCAACACCTCCTCATCACCTAAACCCTGGCACCGAGTGCCCTGTCCAGGCTTTGATTAGACACATCCAGGGACAGTGACTCCATCCCTCCCTGGGCACACAATTGCAGTGCCCAATCACTCTTTCAGTGAAGAATTTTTTACTAATGTCTAACCTAACCATTTTTTACTAATGTCTAACCTAACCTGTTGTGCTGCTCCAGACACGCTGCACCCTCCTGCTGGTCCCTGGGGTCAGGGGAGGGGACAAACACTCAGAGCTGTCCCCAGGCTGCAGGGAAATGAGATTTGTCACATACCAGGTGCTGCTCACCACTTCTCGGTGAGGTTTTGTGTCCCTGGTGCTCTGCAAAGGTGCACAAGGGGGGTCAGAGCCTCACCAGAACACAGAGTGTGCCTCCCACACCACGGCACAAATGGTGCCAGCTCCTGAGCAGCACCAGAGCTGCTGCTTACACTGAAGAGCTTCTTCTCTCAGGATGCACCTGATTGCTGTCCCCTGGCACTGCTGCACAAAGTGAGGCTCACCCTGCCATTCCCTGGGGTGAGAGGGGCCAGCAGAGAAGCTGCCAAGGCCGTTCAGTATCTCAGTCTTCGCTTGCTTGGCTTGGCCAGGGGAGCTGGCAAAATAAGGGATGGGAATGATGGTCTTGCCCAAAAAATAAAGACTTTAATAGCAAAATAACAAGCATAGAAACCGCAAAGTTAAGGGACAAGATCTGAAGACCCAGGGGCATGGCAAACACCACAAAGTATAGGGGTCTTCTGAAGGCAAGGGACCAACCATGAACACTAACTCAGAACGTGACCTTACATATGACAGGTGCTGAACCAACTGAGAGCAAGAGCCAGAAACCTGACCACATATAGGATAGCTCCATGAACATATTAACTCCCATGACCTGGCCTGGTGTCCCTTTTCCAGTGTCCTGTTTGCCATGGTCTCAGGTTGATGCTGTCTGTAAATGCCACTGAGCCAAACTATTGTTTATCCCAGCGGGATGGGACTCCACATTCCAGATGCCACTCCCCTCACTCAACAGGGCCCTTAAATGCAGTGTCCCAAGACTCATAAAACCCTTGGACCAGTTAGGGAAGGGTTATTGTTGTCATCTTATTGCAGGGGTTCCATGCTGTTGTCTCCTTATCTCAAAAGTTCCATACCTTCTTGGTGTTCCTCATGAGCAGCTCCTCAGAGCACTGACTCTTTCTTCTTCACAAAGCAGCCAACTGACCCCAGTTCCCTTCTCACCCAGCCACCCCACTCTTTTCTAGCACTCTTCTTCTCATTGCTTACTGCTGTGGCCTGTTTAAATCAAGCCTGCTCCCAATCTTTGAGAGTTGGCCCAGCTGCAACATCTTAGGGAGTTTAAGATTATTTAAGAAAGTGTAGTAAGGAATCTATCTTTATTTTCTTGTATTCTATCCCCTCCAGGTTATCTCTGCACTGGCTCTCCTGGCCCTGCAGCAAGGCAGCCTGAGGGAGCCCTGGGTGTTGGTTTGGCAGGGGCTGAAGGTTCAGCACAGCTGCAGCCATAACTTGGTGCTGGAGCCAATGCTGGCCATGGCAGGGCCATCAGTGCTCTACAAATACTGTCATCATGGCTCTGGGAAAGTTTTCTTCTTAATCATCTCAGTATCTACTAAAACGAGAATTGTCACGGTAATTAAGACTAATTAAAATAAATAATAAATGATAATAAGAGGCCAACATGATCTATTTCAAAGCAATGAAGTAGAAGGTTTTACTTATTACTAATTATGGCCTAGTTAAATATATTCATTTATCTGGAAATGTAAAAGCTCATATTCCAGGAGGATTGCTACCTCACAATTTTTATCTCCTTTCTTCCTCTCTTGAAAAGATAAATGCTGTTGTACTCAATCTCTTTGAAAAACTGCTGAAGAAAAAGTGAGGAATAATTAGATCTGATGGAGCTGGCTGTAAACATTTTCAGAGAAAAATAGAATCCCCTTCAGAAATCATCAAAGTAATTATTACACTACAGGAGCTGTAAGCTTGAGAATGAAGTAAGAGAAGAGTATTTGTTTTGGAGGTTATTCTATTTTGGTCAGAAATTGCTGCATAGCCTGTTTCTTATTTTCCTTTATTAATGTTTCTTGCAGCATGGTATTAACCTCCACTAAACAGTTCCTTCTCAGTTTGCTCTTTGCTGTTCAAAATAAACTGCACCTGTTTCTACTCACAGATCACTGTCAGATACTGTGTTATCTCGATTACAGATGGATTTTTGGGTGCAGGGTCACTGCCAGAGCCACAGTGACTCCCAGGGCTGCTGCTGGGGCTGGGGATGCTGCAGGGCTTGGGGTGAATCTGGGGCTGGTGCTGCAGGATGCCATCAGCAACATCTGCAGGCAGCTGTGCAGCCCCAGCACCCAGCAGTGCCACGGTTCCTGGCTGTGGCTGCAGCCCAACACACAGGGACAGCCAGAGGAGCCATGGAATGAGCTTTTCTCCCAAGATCAAGAGATTGCAAGGTTGCTCAATTCACAATACATTTTTTTAAATGTTATGTACTCTCTTACAAAATGTGTTTACAAGCTACTTGCCAAATATTCAGCATATTTCTGACATCAAGGACTCCAGAGCAGAATTTTCAAACAAATGACAAGTTCAGCTATCATATTCAGGAGGAGCCACCCTCAAACCAAGCTTCTCAGAACCTTAGAATACAGCCATTGAAAAGTATCTTTAAAGATCAAATGCACTTTGTCTCTCCCCTAATGGTCACATTTAGATAATATTTTGGGGGTTTTGTGATTTCATTCCCACTTGAGCTGAACAAACATGCCCAGACAGACCTGTCTGTCTGAGTCCTTGCTCTGGTATCAAAGGGTCTGTCTGCCTGAGCTTATTGCAACAAATAAAAATCAATGCATTTTAAATGGAAAATCATTTCCACCTGAATTGCTGTAGATACAGATGTGGAAACAGCATTAGTCACAGCTTGCTGGATGACAGGCATTTTTGCCTTGCTGCTGCTTTGTGACTAACACTTCATGAGCAAATATCTGCTTTCATGCAAATAGAAAGCCTCAATCTCCCCAAGTACATGGAAACCATCATTGCAGAATGGAAATGACTCACATTAATGTACTGCACTTCATAACAGCCCTGTGAGATACAAAATTGTCAGATGATAAGGATGTGAGGCGCAGAGATTAAATGATTTAACTAACTCCTCTAGACTGCTTTTTGACAGAGCCGGAAAATGAACTCCAAATTTTTCAGTCCCCGTCCAATATTTTAATCTCAACATTAGTAGCAGCAATATTAGAATAACCTCTCTCCCCAGCACAGTGATAGAGGATGCAATGGGCCATGAGGGATTGCTGCAGACACCAAATCCCCTCTCCAGGAAGGGCTTTGCTTCTTTTCTTTCAATCTGTGCACACCAAGACCAGGCACATAAATACAGAGCAGCAGTGTCAGGCCTCCAGCTCTTGGGCCAAGTGTTAAACAATTTTTAATATGCAGATGAGGCTTTGGCTTTCCTTTGAATCTGGCAGATGAGACTTTCAAGAGCATAATATGCAACAGGATTGGATGGGGCTGGCTCTGCCCTTCACCACAGAGGAACTTTCCAGCTGCTCTCCCCCTGCTCCCAGGAGCTCTCTGCCTGTCCCAGCCTCACCTTTCCCAGCTGTGCAGCAAATTTTGCGTGACACCACTGTGTGCCTCAGACCATTTGCCTGCAATTCCCGGGGTCTGTGCCACATTTCTGGCTGCTTCACTGATTTTTCTGAGCCTTTCCTCCCCGCCTGTTATTTGTGGGGAGGCAGAAAAGCCCCATTACCCTGGAGTTCCCTGTGGAGAGGGGCCTGGCAGCCCCTGCACAGCACAGGGCATGTACAAGTTATCCCAGAGAACCCCTGATGTGTTTGTTTTCAAGCCAGTCATTTGGAAAAATAGATTAAGGCTTTTTTCAGCTGAAATAGTTCTAATTTATTTCTAGATTGGAGTAACAAGCAAACAGAAATGAACCTGCCAGGTACAATCTCTTCAGAAGAGGTTCAGAAGCTGGGTTTTAATTGTTTTAGTTCTTAAGCAGCAACACTGGCTACATAAAACTATAAATCACTGGATTTTAATGACTTATGTAATATTTTTCCACAATGTATAGAGAAAAAGGCAGCAGCTAAAATAACAAACTGTGGAGCAGCTATTTCTTTATCCCATTCATTTCCACTCTTCAGCAAAATAAATAAAATTTTCCAGACTAGCTTGCTGATATCACATTCAAGTTTACTGAGCTTTTCTACCTTGAACTTTTATCAGACCAAGAAATATTTGTAGAAACCTTTGGAAAAGAATGTCTTTGTTTCAGTACATCTACTGAAACTAGCAATGTTTGCCTCCAAGAGCCACAGCTCAATCTCACACTGACTTGAACGATGTTCAAGTAGTACCAGTATTTATCAGCCAGTACAAAGCCTGTTTTCTTGCAAATTATTTTAATTAATGTCAAGATCTTGGTATTTTGCAGCATTGTTGGCTGCAACATCTTCAGATCTGCACTGGTTGGAAGGGTTTTTTTCCTTTTTTCCTCCAGTGAATAAGCTGGTTTGCTAAACCAGCCTGTTTAAAAGGAGGGTATTGATTAAAAGTGTTTAATGGAAAGGTTTCTGGGGACAGACTAAGGGAAAAAAGAAAAGACTGAATCTCTGACCCTCTTGAGTTGCAAAATGGGTGCTTTGACTGAATCCTGCTCCAAAAATACGTTTGAAAATGTGAGTGGAAAGTGGTATGGAAGTAGAAAAAGAAAAATCTACAAAAGATGTCACAAATTGAAATTGCCATTCTTCAGCCATCTCTGCTTCTGGAGGCTGCTATATGTGAACTAAGGAATGACATTATGAATCATAAAGTGCTTAGAATAAAAATATCAAAGAATTCAGATCAAATAAGTGGTAAGTGCCCTCCAGTAAGATTAAATGAAATTCTCTTTTGACAATTACAGTTCAATAGTACAGCAGACATTTTATGCAATTCTATAATAATTTGTAATTTTGCAGTAGATAGTTATCAAATAAATTTTTCTTCCCTAGATAAATTTACTTCAAAGAGATGGTTGCCAAAACACCTTTTTATTTCCTTTTATGCTCACTTCTAAAGAACCCCAAAAGATCTATTCATTAGACTTAATCAAATTGTTCAATGTTGAAAAGGAACCAGGAAACAATTCTATAAAATGTGGGATTAGTTATGACTAATAACCTGAACAGAAATTCAAAGTGATGAGCCACTGGTATGTCTCCCAACATGTATGAAACCTTCTGTCTGAAGTGTCACAGCACTTTCAGAATGATGCTGGTTTGGGAGCAAACCTTGCTTTTAAAAGGCACATTTAAAGACATTTATAAAGAGCATATTTTAAATAAAAAACATTCATGAATTACTTATAGTCCAATCTTCTATGCCATAGTCTGTTTGTATGGAGCAATATTTTAAATCTAAACAGTTGAGGAACTTTGTGGAATCCCATCTTTGTGCCTTTATTCTCAGCTAAATCTGTTTGCATTAGTGGGGTTTGGCTTGTCTGGTCAAAACAATTGCAATTTATAGAGGCATCTTTTGTACAATTTCTGGAGAAAAGAAATCAACTTGCAGTAGATCAGAGGGTTTAGGTGTTCAGCACTGTCCATAGTCCCAGTGGAGAAGCAGTCTGCATACCAAGTTAGGAAAATATTAATAATTTAGGGAACCCACTCCAAAGACCAAGGTGCCTGCTATTTTTACTGTCACAGGTGAGCTGACTTTGAATAAGTTGAATTCATGCTTAGAAATCTGCTTCAATACTTCCAGATCAGATGGCTGAAATAAAAATATTGTAATCAGAATGAGCTGTCTTTCATTAAAATAGATGAAGAGGTTACAAGTCAGATCTTACACTGAAATGTCAAATGACAGCTGACATCATTCACCACAGAGTTGAAAGCTGCTCATAACACAAGAACAGAAATTTAATTTCAATCTATTTCAATGTAAATTGATCTTTAAGGATCATTACATAAAATAATCTTTAGAAATGTGGTTCTAAACATGCCCAGGAACAGCTATTGGACTCTTTGAAAATGACATTTTTACTTGATGGAGGGAAGTTTACATAGCCTGATACAAGAGTTGTTCACAGCCCTGGGAAAATTAATGCACAGGGGTGTCATTTAGAACCCAAAAGGATTTTTAATTTTGTGTATTATGCAGGGACAACAGTGAAGGATCTGATTAAGTTACTACTTCACCATCTGTAAATAAGGATTCAAAGCTACATCCTATGCACACACATCCTGCATAACCTATAGCAAAGGCATGTGGAAGCCTGACTGAAAAACAGGAACTCTTTTCTCAGGAACCTTTGAAGGGGAATTTTGTCTCTTCTCTAGCATAATCTCACAGTTTTCAAACCTTCTGATCTTTTTACATGAACTGCTAAAAGTTATGCATGCCAACAATGTTTACGCCATGGAGTATCTTCCCTTGTTATGACTTTAACTCAGGTTTGGCTGCATCCCAGAAACAGACCAGGCCTTCCTCCCTGCCCAGGTAATTAGCAGCAGCCTAATTTCTCAGGAGAGAAATGTGTTCTTGGTCAGCACTGGGACCCATCAGGACATTTTCTCACTCCAGACACAGACAAGCATGTAAGCCTAGAAGACATCAGAGGAATGGCTGTCATATATTGTTCTGAAAACTTAGCAGGAAGCCCTTGTTTACCTCCCAAAATTAACAGAGAAGAGCCCCTGGTGGCTCTATCACACTGCTGGCAAATAGAAAGAGAGAGGAGAAAATAAATCTGCCCTGCATGTGCCTGGCATTGTGCAATTCAGAGCTGAAGGCAGAGGCACAAACGAGATCTAAACGAGACCCACTGCTGGCATTTGTAACTTTCAGCATACAGAAAAACAGGGCAGAAATGACACCAGTCTCAAAGACAGCCCTGAATCTGCTGGATCTGGCCAGCAAGCTGATCCTTGGATGGAGGCCACAGCTCCCGGCCAGAGCTCGGAGTCCTTGGCACTGCCCTGGCTGGGGCAGCCTCGGGATGGGGCTCGCTGCACACAGGGGCAGGGAGGGCAGGGAGGTCTGTCTGTCAGTCCTGCTGCAACCCTGCAGGGCAGGGAGGTCTGTCTGTGAGTCCTGCTACAACCCTGCAGGGCAGGGAGGTCTGTCTGTCAGTCCTGCTGTAACCCTGCAGGGCAGGGAGGTCTGTCTGTCAGTCCTGCTGTAACCCTGCAGGGCACAGAGATTTGTCTGTCAGTTCTGCTGTAACCCTGCAGGGCACAGAGATTTGTCTGTGAGTCCTGCTGTAACCCTGCAGGGCAGAGAGGTCTGTCTGTCAGTCCTGCTGCAACCCTGCAGAGCAGAGAGGTTTGTCTGTCAGTCCTGCTGCAGCCCAGCCCTGCTCACACAGCCCAGCCTGGCCCTGCCCCAGCCCTGCCCAGGTGCTCTGGGAGCCCTTTGGCAGTGCCCTGGGCAGGGCTGTGGGATTGCAGCAGCCACAGCTCCTTCCCCTGGCTGCCCCAGAGGAAATGGTGCTTCTGCCATGGCCACATGAGCTCAGGCTTCCTCTGGGAGCACAAAGGGATGGCCAGGTTTTGCCAAGTTCTCTCTGACAAACCTAAACATTGTTACTGAAAGGCTTCTCTCCTCTGAGCACTCTGACTTCTCATCCTGAATTGGAGTCCAGTTAAGAGTAATTTTACCATCCATGACTGTTTGCTTCTGCCATTAATGTCTTGTGTGGCAGTTTGTCAGATGCTTTCAAATTAGTAATTTTTAAGTCCCAATCATCTGCTTGGTTCCACTTCTATGGCATAACTGCAATTCAGGGATCAAATAACAGGAAATCAAGAAATGCAAAGCTTGTGGTGCTTGGAGATGAATATTGTTTTAGTGATGTTGTGCATATCCACAGCCACCTAGATAATAAATGAAAGCCAGTTGCTGGGATGTTTGGAGCAGAAATCAGTCATGAATAGCTGAAACACTGAAATAAAGATTTCACCAGTGCTATTTTCATTCATTTGCTTCTTTAAAAAATAGATAAATGGAATAAGAACAAAGCAAGAAAGGGAATATTAACTTAGAAGATTTCAGACTGTACTGAAAAAATAACAGAGTGGTGTGAAAGACTGATAAAGGCTGAGCTTGTAGAGCTCCAGCACACCAAGCTGTGCAACAGAGGACACTGAAACACAGAGAGTAAACCAAATAACCATGTAGGAACAACACATCCAGCAGCAAAGTGATCTGCAGAACAGCAACAGAGATTATGCCTAATGAAAACAGGGGAGGATGGAAAGCAGGAGAAGGATGAGAGGCAGAATAACACATTCACCTCTTAGACTGTTTTAGTCAAATCTGAATTGCTAACACAGAGAGGGGAGTCATTCTCTGCCTCATTCATCACCATTCCTGCCATGCTCATTGTGTGTTTTAACTGCTATTACAGTAATTGAACGAATGAGGCTGTTTCCAAAACACATTTGATGTGTTGGTGCGGGAAGTGGAACAGCAACAACCCAAATGAGCACACTCAAAAATGGGGCTGCAGAGAGGGAGGGCAAGGGCCCAGCCTGGCCTCGCCCAACACAACCTGGTACAGCCCATCCCATCCCATCATCCCATCCCATTATCCCATCCCATTGTCCCATCCCCGTGCTGACTCCTGCTGGCCACCCCCACCTGCAGCTCCAGGGTTTCCTTGTGCTGCATCTTTTTTTCCTGGTTCTAAACCCTGGGAAGCATCAGGTGAGCAGATAGGATCCCTGAGGGGCTTATTTCTTAATGGCTTGTTTATTTTTTTTCCTTTTTTCCCCCTTCTTTCCTTTCCCCCCTGCATGTCCTGCTCTCACTGACATGTCCATGTCACACAGGTGGCAGCTTCAGTCCCCGATGCAGGTACAGAAGGGTGAGGGCAGCAGCCCTGTGAGCCTCTGCTTCTGCCACCTCCTGTGATCAGCACTGCTGCCACAACCCAGCACAGTCTAAAACAAAGAAGCTGAAGTTTTTGGTTTTGTATGGGAGGTTTCTTGTTTGCTTGTTTTGTTGGATTTTTCCTTAATTGAAAACGCTGCATGTGAAGCCACCAGAAACTAATGGAAGCCTTTGAAATCTCTGCAATATTATAGACATGAACTGAAGTCCAGGGACGATCACAAGTTGTGCTGACATTACTTTGTGCACTGGTTTTCATCTGTTTACTGATGCTCTCTGTTTTGTTGATGCCCTTTCCACAGTGTGATTCTGAACAGAGGAAATCTCCAAGCACCCCAGGGAAAAACTCTGAAGACCGTAGATTTCAAAAAGCTTTTTTAAAATCCCTCTCCCTCCCTCCCTCTCCCACCTTACCAAATGCTTTTTACGAGTCTATTAGCTTCATTAAAGAGTCAAAAGAAAATCCATCAGCACACTGTTTTCTCTCTAGTGATTCTGAGATATTTATGGACTTGAAAGATGCACATTTAGGACACCCCAGATAGTGATAAGAATGTATAGACTTAAAACTCTCTATATTTTTTACTTCATGAGTTAGAAAGAATTACCTATTAACCAGTTGATATCTATTAACTGGTCCTGCAAAACACAGTAATTTATGCTCTTTTCCAAATCATCTTTAGTTTTAGCAAAGTTTGTAGCAGCTACTATGGCACCTTCTGGGAGAGAAAGGCTTTTGTTGTGTCTCAGGGATGCTGCCTCAAGCCACAGAACCAGTGAGGGCTCTCCAAGCAGCCTGGTAACTTCTGGCATTAAATACTCCCAACCTCCAAAGACTAACTCTTCTCCAAAGGTGACTGTGCCACCAATGAAGGGCATCTGTGATTAAACCACCAAACACTGCTTGTCTGCATGAGCTATGGGTAGGAGACCAGAGCACATGGGAGATTTATGGATTTTTCTCATTTCCCATGTGCCAGTTGCCAGAAGCAAGTAGGGTTCAAGAGAGAACAGCCTGGCCTTTGCCAGGCAAACGTGGGATGGGTTCTGCCTGTGCTGAGCAGCTGTTTCCAGACAAGAAAGACAAGAAAGAGCTGTGCTCAGCTCTTTCACTTTTTGCATCAATGGATTGTACAGAGGAGTGATCTTCTTCACAGTTTGGCTCTAGAGCAAAATGAAAATAAATGTAAATAGATAAAATAATGACCCAGTGTTCACCAGGGAAATTGTTAGCCCATGTCTCAGAGAAGGCATTGAGGACACCTCCTGTGTATCAGCTGTTCCATGTTTGATCATTTGGATATTTATTTGTTGGTACACCTGTTTCCAGTTTCCACATGAAGTGTGTGGCACAGAGCTGGGAACAGGGGGTTTTGGCTAAGCTGACAGCACTAGTGCATTTTTCCTCCTCTGAGCTCACATAATTGCAGCCTGTGACATTTGCAGTCCCCTGGCAAATAATCTGGCATGCTTCACAACTTCCTCTTTAAGAAGTGCTCAGCTATATTGAAACATAAATATATCATCTTCCATTCACATGAAGTCTGTCATTGAAGCAAATCCTGTAATGGCTGAGAGATTTTACTGGGAGCACAGATCCCTTGACATTTATGCCCTGTATGAGCAACTTCACTTACATGGATATGCAGACACCTTTTAGGCTGCATTAACAGCACAAAGAGGGGCTTTGCAGGAGGGAGGAAACACAAGTTAAGTGACAGGAATCATCTTGGCAGCACAGCATCCTGCTATTGCCTAAAGTGGATTTCATGTGGTTAATCCATGGTAAGAATATTCATTTTAATGCTACTTCGAGGGTTTGAATGACAGCAAAGGATCTTAATCACTTATTTGTCACTGAGAGATAAATGCCCTGCCTGCACCTTCCCTGCCCCGAGGGGACCCTGCAGCTCAGCCCAGCAGCTCCAGCAGGGCAGCCAGCACTGCTCTCCTCAGAGCTGCACGGCCACACAAGCTGCTGGGGAGCCACTCACCTCTGCCAACCTGTTTATCTTGCCATTTCTGCCACAAATTGCTGCTTGAAGGGCTGCATCAGAACAAATCCTCAAATGGCATTAGCCTTGTGTCTATTTAAAGATTGAAATAGGAACAAACTTGTAGTGTCATGCACCAGGGACAAGGGCCAAGGTCATTTCAGAGGGAGCTGCTCTGAGCATGGACATAATTCTAATCTCAATTAACTCTTATAGTGCATATCTTAATGATTAAAGTGCTGGAGTTTTATCATAATCACTAGTATTGCAAGGAAAAAAATAATATCATTAAGCTCTTTGCCATGATAAGTTGTTACAATCTTACCAGGAGAGATTTTTAATCTACCTGCAGCAGTAATCAGAGAGAAATTTCAATTTTTAAGATGAGCTTTCACCTCACTGGAAATGAATTTCAAAGCAGCTTTGCAAGTTCCACTGTTTTCCCTTGGTCCCTAAGTAGAGAGCAATTATTGATTGAACTAATTTCTTAGGAAGACAGGTCAAGTTTCAGGTTAAACTGCATCTTGTAGGAAATGTAGTCTCATGCAAAAGAAGAGACAGAGAGGGATTAGCAGCTTACAATTCACTTTCTTAGAGGTACGTGCTCTGTGTCAGCACTTGCTCACCAGAAATCTCTGTGGTTGGTGTGTAGCAAACTCCATTTAATTCCTTGTTGATTTAGAAAATATGAATAACACTCTCACTTTTCATGGAAGCACAGCTTACTCAGGAGGCCTTTCTGATCACAGCTTCTCCTGTATCACAGAGGCTGCAGGGGAGAAAGTGCCCTGGGACAGGGGCTGCCCCAAGGGACCCTCAGGCACCCGAGTCCCTTGGCTTTGTGAGCACAGCCTGAGGTCCTGCTGCACCCCTGTGTTCCACAGCCCCACTGCCTATCATTCCATGGAAACCAGGAGCTTCACTGGCAAAAACTTCCATCTGAACCTGTGTTTTTTCACTAAGAATATGAATGGGATCCTATGACTGCAAAATGTTCAGGTCTTGTTAGGTTTCAGTGCAGCACATTCACTACTTGATTTCTGAAGGCAGTGGCAGGAATTAATAAGAATCCTCTGACCATTATTGACAACATTATTGACACCATTGGCAGGTGACCTAATAATCAATGTGACATTCAGAGTTATAGCAAAGAGTGTAAAGACTTCAGTAGGGTTGTCCCTGGGCTGAAATGTGGAGGCCAAATAGAGAGGCTGGGCAAATGTTCCTTCTGTAGGTGTGTGTGTGTGAGACCCACAGGTAAAACACTCTGTACAAACAGCCTTTGATTTTTTATTACCTTTTTTTTTTTTCTCAAAGTTCATTGCACCTATTCTCTAGAGTTGAGAACACATCCAACCAAGAGTATCCATTTATACTGCTGAAGGGACAAATTCCAGTGAAAAGGGATCACTGTGGCTTTGGAGAAACTGGTTCTTTTACAGCTTTCTCAGAACTCTGGAAAATTGCATCCCTTGGCTTTCATTTCTGACCCTCAAAACAGTCTGCTCTGAAAACCAGAGATTTTGGAAGACATCCTTCTTCCTGGATGTATTCTCTAAGTTTTCTTTCTTGACTAACCATAATCCAGCAATATTAGAAGATCTTCTTTGCTTATCTTTCTGCTGTGTGTCTCCTCTCAGAAGGATATTTTAAAAAAAAATTGTCTGAAGAAGACAAGTTGCCTCATCCACTGCCATTATCCCTCCAGAAGCCAAGATAATACCAGCATCAAGGAAAACCACTTGGAATTCAGGAGGCTGAATGGATGTAGGAAATCAGCAGCTATGGACAGGCAGGGGCTCCCTGAGAGAGAAACAGAGGGGCTGCAAAGAGGGGGCTCCTGAGCACAGCCACCCCTCCCTTTGGGCCAGGGGAAAGGATTACAGCAGGGCTAGCCCTGACACCTGCCAAAAACAAAGTGGGAAGGGCTGTAAGATATTTATGTATCTGAAGTCGTGGTTCTTGTACTCGCTAGTCCCCAGTGTAGGGAGTTATAGGCAAATATTATCAAAATATCAAGCTGTCTACTGGAAGAGGACATTGAGTCAGGCTCCAACCCATATTTGGAACTATTAAATTATGGAGTAGCACTGATGTTATCTGCTGACATTTCATTCAGCAGAAAAACTTACTTCAGGAAAGAAGTAATGCTGCAAAAGCCATCGAGGTCAGCGTGACTAGAGAGCTGCAAGGGGGAAGTGTGGGAGCAGTGTGGGGTGCCAGCTTCCCATGGGTCACATGTGGAAGGACCCGTGTCACAGAGATAGCTCTGAATTTAAATTGAGTCCATCTGACAGGGACAATAGCACCTGGAAAACCCAGCCAGGTGGGAGCTGGGAGGCCCCATCAGCCACAGAGACTCCTGCAGCCACCTGCAGAGGGAAGATGACAGTGCATTCATCTGCTGCAGATCACAGCAGCCCACACTGAGCTGCTTTTTATAACCAGCTCCAATCCAGGTCGCCCACTTCCTCCTAACAACCTCAGCTTTCTCTTTTTCTCTCTTTTCTCTTTCCACTTTCCTGCTCCAGACTGAAATGTGCTGTATTGCCACAGATCCAGTTGGGAATCAAAGCAGAGGCCGTTTCTGCCACGTGCGCATCAGAGTTCCACAAAGGCAGGGAGATGAGGGAGCAAAGCTGATATGACAACAAAGAGCAACATCAAATCTAACAAGCCAGTGGGAATGGGAAGCGATCAGAGGTAGACACTTTACAATGCTCTCTGCAGGTATGAGTTAGACATGCTGAATGTTTTGACTCCTGAGGGTTGGTACTACAAACATTTTGAATTATAGCCACTTTAAATGCCACAGGAACCTCTCAGCCTGCCTCTGAAAATCCATGAATTCAGGATGCATGCAGAATGAACCTTCAGAAGCATCTCTGTTCCTTAAGTTTTAGAAATTAAATCTCCTAGACAATGAAAGATTATTTTGGATCTGTTGTTTTACAGAGGATGCAATAACAGCTGGGCAGAGTTTCCCTAAACACTCTGAAGTTTAAGGTAGCTCAAAGCCCAGAGTTAATATTCCAGTCTAGTTTAATGCTGTGCCATGGAGGGTCACAGCCCCAGCTGTAATCTTTCATGCTCTGCACCGTGTGTGCTGTACCACAGCCCTGAGCTGAGTCTTTGCACTGACAGGGCAGGGTTTTATCTGTGCTCTGCAGACCTTTGGTGTGCTCTGTGCTTGTACAGAACAGGTTCCCTCTGCTTCACACCTCACACCGAGCTGCCCTTCATGCCAAGTGCCAGTTTAAGGAGCTCCTGTGCTCTCAGGAGAAATTGCTTTGCTGCCTACACTTGCACTACAAACCTGGTTATTGTAGCTGCTACAACCTGTACTAACAGCCATTCTCAGTTACCCCCTAAGGAGAAAAATCCTCACAAGGAAGGGCTGATTCATGCTGCCTTATAATCTAATTATAATTAATTTTTTTAAAAATAGTTATTTACTTCTAACACCATTATTTCCCTTAAATCAGCATTTCTTGTAGTATCACATACCACGGATCTCAAATGTGAAGTTGAATGTTATCTTCAGCTATAGAAACAGCAGCCTAAAAAAATCAAGTTCCTAAATAGACCAGGAATTGTGTACATGGCTATGGCAAAGACATCCAAGCACGTTAGACACAGCATGCTTGCAGTGATACAAGAGCTCCGTTTACAGAAGTATAATTTCCTTTGACAACTTTTGCAGAATTATTTCCTATCCTGCAAGTGATAAAAGCGCATTTGAGACCTCCAAAATATTTATGTTGTTACCCATAAGGGAACAGATGAGCTGATTGGAAGCTTGCATGCTTTCAATTCCTAGCTGTAGCACTATTGTATTATTAAAGAGTTCTTTGAGGACCCCTTTGTGCTTTTAAAAGAAAGAATATGAAGAACCTTACTTATGATATGAAAGTTTTTATTTCAAGCATTCTGTGTTTTTATTCAATGAAGTTGAAAGGTAAATACTGAATAGTGTTCCATGGTTTTCTCAATTTAATACAAGGTGAGAAACCAGACTCATTGAGGAAATGGAAAGCTCCTTACAATTAATATCCCTGACCCCTCTGGGCTGACTGTCTTGTAATAAACCTGCTACTGACCCCAAAGTGAGCAGTTCTCAGTCTCTGTGTAGAAATCTACAAGCCAATTTTCCACTTACAATACTCTGCTGCTAATTTAATTCTTATCTAAGCTCACATAGTAGGATTATATGGATTATAACTGTGAGAAAAATGTAGTTTCAAACCTGTGGAAAGGGTGAGGGATGGCAGGAGCAGAAGCACTCCAGAGAACTAATGTTTGGTGTTACTTCAAGGGAAGGGCTGGCACAAGAACATTTTCTTAATTCAAATGGTTTCTCCCATCCTCTGTCAAAAGACTGATTTGGTTCAAATTCAAGTGTTTCTCACCATCACTAGAGGTGCTGGGAGGTTACAGCTCTTAGACAAACCTTGCTGCAGCTTCCACTGCACTGCCAGGCTGGGCAGGAGTGGATAAAGACACAGATTCCTCTGGTTTTTCAAGCCACACAGGGGCATGGCCACCTCTGCACACCCTGCTCACAGCCACTCTGTGCTGTACTTGTGGCAAGGTGCAAGAAGGGTTTTTGCTGCATATTTACCCAGTTATTGTTTTGAACTTCCCCTAAATCCCCAGGAAGGTTTGCATCGTCCCAGCTCCCTGGTGCCCAGCAGCCCAGGGCAGTGCCACATCACACATCTTGCAAAATGCCATCCTATGTGCCCATGTTTTCCTAGGAAAGGGTCAGTACATTCAGGAGCAGGTCTGACAGCTTTGAAGTTTCCCTGAACAAAATTTTTAATTCACTTTTGTAGCTTGTTCTCATCAGCCTTTCCTTGTCCTCCCTGCCAGAGCTGCCTCTCCATTCCATGGATGAACTGCCAGAGTATTTCTGCATTTTCAGACTCATCACCCCTTCTCTTCCCTGGTAATTATCACACCAATGTCAAACTCAGACTCCACTTTTCTGCATTTCCAGCTGGCTGCTAACCAGCTCCTTACCACCTCATCTGTGACATCTCTGACCTCCTACAAGCCCTGCTCCCTTTCTTCAGTGCTGTCCCTGCTGAGGCTGACAGTGACTCCTTGCAGATCTCCCCCATCACAGCACCAGGCTGACCCTGGGTAGCTCCTCTTGTCACCTGATAACTCTGACTTCATGAAAAAATTGCATCTGTGCCTTCCACATGTTTAATTGCTGACTAGTGGTCCATAAAATTTATTATAAAAATTTTAAACCAATTATTTTTCATATTACATGTACACACACCATTGTACTCAGTTAATTCTAGAAAGGAGGATGTAGGAAGAGATGATCTGAATGAAGGAAAACACAATATAAAGCGACAGAGGATTTATAATGGCAATGGGAGAGGCAATAGCATCTTACTGGATGGGCAGATGAAGCTGGAAAAGGAACAGCCATTGTGAGCACACAAAGCCTCAATACACATTGAGCTTAACTTGATGAGGTTAATCTGCCAAATCCCCTGAAAGGAAAGGTCAGGAAGAGGGAGGATAGGAAATCTGAGTAAAGAGAGAACTGCAAATGTGTTCCTGTGTTGTTTCTGCATGTGGACTATTTATGGAGCTACATGAAACATTGCTGAATGTAAATGCATCCTCCAACAGGATCTATTAAAAGAATTTTATTTTGAATTCTGTCTCTTAGTATAATGGTTGGAGCTTTGTGTTTCCAAGCAGACGTTCAAGCCTTTGGACAGGCAAGTTCTCCAGAGGTGCTGGTCCTTCCCAAGGCTCTCTGAAGAGCTGTTGGGGCCACCAGCAGTGCCCTGCACCCCAAGGAGGAGCTGTGGGACTTCACAGAGCCCCCTGAAAGCAGCCAGCCAGCTTTGTGACACATCTAGTGCACTCACTGCATGGTAAGCACTGACTGCTCTGATCCTGAAATCCCTTGAACACTTACAGACCTGTAAATCATGATGTTTTTCAGCCAAGGGCGTATAATCAACCTGCTGAGTGGGCCTGGTCCAAAACCAGCTGGGGTGAGCAGGAGGGGCCTTCTGGCCACAGCTCAGTTGAATAACATCTCCTTCAATCAAATCAGGAGAGTGAAACACCACCCACCTGCTTTGCTTTGTACACCGGGGGTTTCCTTTCCCCCTGAGATCAGAAGGGTGAAAATCTTTCATCTCAAAGGCAGGGCTAGGATCAGGACACGTGTAGGTGTTGCTCTGCCTGGCCATGACTCAACACATTGCAAAAAACTTTTAGCTATACACATGGAATTAAATAAGTATTGCAGGCATTTTCCTCCTGCAAAGGCATATTAGTGAATTGGAAAGAGGCATTAAAATGGAAATCACAAATATGTTTAATATTTACCTTTCTGTTGGTGTGTATTTTAACCATTGTTTAGTTTCCTATAAAAAGCTGTGACTTTTATGACAGCAATGGATGCAGTTTCAGATTTCTCTTTCTAAATTATACCACCTTGACTGTACTTCAATGCTCATAATCCTACATTTCTCTCTGATATTAACACCATAATATACAAGCTGACACTGTTAGAAGTAGGGAAAGTTAGCATGACAGGAGAAGACATGAAAAAATGCTTGGATTAACAAGCACTGTTTACTCCATCTGTTAATATTTACACTATCAGTAAATTATAATGTGGAAGAAGGCTCACATAACCCAGGAAACACCAGAAGAAATGCCATATTTAAAGTCAGTGAGCAAGTCTGAAGCCACTGTCAATTACCAGAGTCCCACCGTCCCTGTGAGCCTCAGCCATGCCTGCTCTCAGCTCCCTCTCTGCTGTTTTCCTCCAGGAGCAATCACTGCTCTGAGAAGACACATCTGTATTTGGGTCCTATCTGGATTCCAGCTGTGCCTGTGCCAGGGAAGAAGTCTCCTGGTCTGAGCTCTCAAGAGGATAAACATGATGGAGGTGGATGGCAACCAAAATGGAATCAGTAAGTGAAAGAAGCCTTTCCTGCTTTATGCTTCCTAGCAGGCCCATTCAGCACTTTCCTATTTCAGTTGCTTCTCAAGCCCATAATAAATGAAGTTTTAGTGAACTGAAAGCCTTTTATTTTGAGATGTGCTTCTCTCTTTTACACTGTGTTGTCTGGGCTTTCGGCTAAGTACTATTTAGGTATAACAGATAAAATATTCATCTTTTACAGCAGCATTTCTTCCCCTTCTGACCCTTCTCTTTTTCTACAGCTGCCTGTGCCTGCCATAAATGTTCTTATCTCTGTCCTAGTGATCCAAGACCATCCCTTCTCATAACTGGGCAGAACATTCTTAGCTGGAATTAATTTTACTCAATATCATGCAAAAACACATTCTGGAGGAACAGTGAAATAGTGTGTATATCTCACAGAGATGAGCATTCCTCCAGACTATGTAAACCACCACAGCTCCAATTCCACCTTTTTTGAGGCAGAGAAAGTGCTGCTGCAGCAGCAGGGACCCAGAACTCCTGGACCTAGAAGTGGAGTCTGCTGCCAAAGCCAAGAGAGAGCCCAACAACAAGCACAAAGTTCTCTGAGTGTCCCAGAAGGTGGTGAAGGGTAAAGTCCTGACATGATGGGAGGAACAGGACTTGTGGTGGATACAAGAAGTCCCATGGAACACTCCTGACCGCCTACAGCACTGTGCTGGGTGCACAGGCGTGACCATACACCTGCTCTGTGCTCCTGTTTCACATTGTTTTCCATGCTGAGCAAGTGTTCAGCCAGGGGTTTGTGGCATACCCTCACCAGCAGCACATGAGGGTCCCAACCCCTGGGAAGAGCTCTTCCTTGTTACCCCAGGTCAAAAGGCTGGGAAGGAGATTTCAGTGGTTTCCATGAGCTGTGCTGGCCATCACTGCCTCACACTTTGCAGTGCAAAGATCACCTCCACATTCTGGGATGTTTTGGAAGCTCTGGCAGACATGCCCCAGTGCTGGCACAGATAACCTTCACATCACTCTGCAGCGTGTGATTTATAACTTATCAGTACCCCTAGACAGGAAGCACAGGACAGCAAACTCTGAGATAAGCTTCTGCAGCCCATCTACTCATCTCCTTCAATCATTGCCTGGATTTATCCCTGTGAGTTAAAGGATGGATAACTTGGTGACCTTTTCAATCTTGTCTCCTTGGCTAAGGTTGCCAATCATAAAGCATGCACCAACCAGAGCTCTAAGTCACACAAATCCAAAAAAAATCAATTTCTAATTATAAATCTGAAATTTGATTGTGCCTCGATTGCAGCCTAAAGGGGCACAGAAATGCACTTCTGAAAATGTGACACAAAGAGTACAGATTCCTGGTGAGATTCTGTTCTGTGCAACAAAGGGACACCACCTCCTCTGTGCCATCCCATCTCACAGGGCACTGAAATACCTTTCCATTTCATGGCATCTGTCCAGTGATTTGATCATTAATGTCCAGCATAAAGACATGATGACAGCATTCCATGAAAGCTTCTCCATGAAATAAACCTTTCTACTCATCTAGGCTCTCCTTTTATTGTCAAAGCTTTGAGAGTGACTTTGCAACAGTGTTTACAATAACACTAATAGGCCGATAATCTGAAAAGCCTGAGGTCAATTTCTCAAACCTGATAAATTGCACAATAAATGCCTATATGAAAGGGATATTTCCTTCTAATTTTAAAGCTTTCCTTAGTACTTAGTCTAAATGTATTATATACCACTTCTACTACTTTTTTATTTAAAAACAAACAAACCCCCAAAGCATAAGAGTCAGATGGTTTTGCTTCATTTGACTTGCGAGATGTAAACAAGAAACAGCCAATTTCGCTATGGCCTTATTTAAATACTATTGCTTTGCTATTACACTCCACAATTTTCTCTTCAAATTACCACGAGCACCCCATTCTCAAAATAGTTATGCAGAATCTAATATTTACCACTACATTTACGACAGCTATTAATATCAAGTGGAAATTGAATATGAGGAAGTGGAATGTGCCATTTTGTTATCGATTAATTTGATGAAGCCTAGAAATCCATTACTTTAACATGCAGGATATCAAAGCAGATAAACACTGGCAATAAAGTATTTGAGACTTACATGGAAAAAGATAAAAAACCTCAGTAAACAGAGAGAAAATCACACTTGAGTGAGATGTAGCCCAGTGGTTTATCTCTAGTCAATACACTTAAATCAGTGCTGCATCTTCTGAGAACCACAAATGGGAAATGTGTCCAACCAAAGCACAGTGACTCACTGGAAAGGAGAATTGTTATAGATTATCCCATGTTTCTACAGCTACCTGCTAAGTTTTGCCACTTCTATTGTTCATCCTTCTAACAATTCAACAAGTTGTGAAAGCAGCTTAGAGGGAAGGCACTTGGAACTCAGAACACAGCACATTCCTTGGCTACAAACAGCAGCCTCCCTTGGTTACTTCAATCCCATTAGTGGGAAAATGATCTTTTGAGAGGCCTTGTCTGGGCTGTGGGCAGGGCTGGGGTGTGGTAATCACATATCCTCTGAACACAGGGATAACTGTCCCAGGATTTTCCTGGGAAGCTGGAGAAGCTATGAGAAAACTCAGAAAAGAATGAGAAACAATTCTTACCTTCACTTGCTGCACCTTATGTGACCATGTGGAATGTGTTATGGAGATTTGTTTACCAAAGGGTGATTTCTTCATTGCCTGCTGGTGATGATGTCTGGATTCAATTGGCCAATTAGGTCAAAGCTGTATTGGACTGTCTGGAAGGGCAATAGTATAAGTAATAGTATAGTATAGTATAAATAGTATGGTATAATAATTGATCAGCCTTCTGGAATCATGGAGTCAATGCTGATTATTACCCAGCAGGGACCCATGCTATGATACTGGGGCAGGGCAGTATAGGAACGTGTTCCCTGTTGAGGGAGTGACAAAACTCTCCATTGTCCCCTTAAAAAGGAAAGAAGCCCAGAAGTTTCTCTCCTGGATTAGGTGAAAAAGGCATCTCACAGGCCTGGGGGACTTCACCTCAAACTTAAGGATAGCTAATTCAACAAGAGCCAAAAATTCCCACCTGGGCAATTTACTAGAAAAAGAAGAGAACCAAGAAACTAATCACTTTTGTGAGGTGTTTTACCAGGAGCAAGAATCTCTTGCACCTGGATCGGGTTTTTTTCTCTGTAAGGAGTTTGTTATTTTTGCCTTTAATAAAACCTTTTTGTTTCTAACACTGCAACAGAAGCGTTCAAATAAAGTCCTGCTGATTTTATACCTCCAAAGGTAGCTGGGCTATCTTGGGTGAGATATAGACCTCCAAGAGCTTATGAGACCTGGCTTGAGGAGGCTCCTATTACTGGGCAGGGCAGGGTGGTGGTGCCAGTACCAGAGCAGGGCAGGGCAATGGTACCAGAGCAGGGCTGTGGTATCAGAGCAGGGCAGGGCAATGGTACTAGAGCAGGGCAGGGCAGTGGTACCAGAGCAGGGCAGGGCAATGGTACCAGGGCAGGGCAAGGCTGGGGTACCAAAGCAGGGCAGGGCTGTATTCTGATGTTCCAATTGCCCGGCTGGATGCGCGCTCCACTCCGCTCCACTCCATGCCCATTCTCATCCCGCCGGGAGCTCCAGGGAGAGGCAGTAATAGGGAAAGCTGTCAGCACGGATTACTGCCAGCACCCTCAGCCTGATGCCATCCCCCCTGACATTGCCACGGGCAACCTGCCTCCATTTATAGCCAGCTGCACCATTACGGTGCTGCTGATAATTTGGAAGTAAAAGTTTAAATGATTGAGCGCTCCGCCTGGGAAGAGAAGGCTTTTTGGTACATCATTAATAATGCAGGGGTTTAGACACTTTATTGTCTTTAGAGATGTGCTGGTTTGAATAGCACAGGGAGCTTTCCATGCATCCCTTTTAGACTGACACATCTGTCTTGGAAAGATGGACAGCCAGTGCTCTTCCCAAACGAGGAAGAGCTGTGATTCCTTGCAGAGAAAGGAAAAGATGGATGTCATCCTAAGAGGTTCACACTGCAGACTGCTGTGCCTTATTAACTGCAGACTGCTGTGCAATTGGACCTCAAAACATTAGGAGCTGTTTTCAGTGAAGTAATTCAAATTATTGAAGACTATCACGTTAACAAATGCAAAGTGACTGTTTACAAAATTGGAAAAACACCCATTAACTTGCCTGAAATGGAAAAAAGAAGAAAGAAAGAAAAAAGTTCTTGAAGTTCAGACAACTTTTGAGCAACAAAACCCACATTCTTATTCCTGAAATATTAGGGAAATTGAGTAACTTATGAAAAATTAAGTAAAGGTAGTTTTCTGTCTGCCACTCTGGCACTACAGCACAATGCATTTGATTGCAAACCCAACAGAATCTGCTTGACTGTAGTTCATAAAAATATTAGAGGGGAAATTCGTTCTTTTTCCTGTACTGTAGTCATGGATAATACACCTAGAGGAAAATACTCTTCTTTGTATAGCAAAAGCATAAAACATGGCATATATAATTGAGATGAATACAAATAGACAGGAAAATTACTCTCTCTGATAAATGCTACATTTAGCTTAAGTAGAAAATGTGCAGCTCAGTATGAAGTCTCATTAATAACCTTCTAAATTTCTGCTGGTCACAATTGAAAAGTAACTTTCACAGCATTAAAAAAAAATTCTTCTACATCCCCCTCTTATTAGCCTGTAGCAATCCCTCAACATGCACATAAAAACATCATACAATTATATGAGAAAAGGGCAATTTGGCGAATTATGCGATATTCCTCTATGACTAACACAGAAGTTTTTCAGATTCCCTTTGCTTCTGTTTTTTGGGGGCTTTTTTAGGAAAAAGGTATTTAAAGATAAAAAGAGAATTCCTCAGGAAAAGGGGCAAGTACAAAAGCCAAGGACCTGAACGACAGCCTCGCTGTAGCAATAATTTAGCTGTAGCTGCACACAACCACCACGGCAAATGCACATTCCAAGTATTAAAACAATAATGAGCAGGTTTTAAAGAGGTGGTTTTATGTCTATTCAATCTAATTATATGCTTCTCTCCTATCATCATATTCAGTAAACCAGCTAATTTCTTTCTATTTTTCACCTCAGGCTATTAAAGCTTTCATATATAACTCAAATCACTAAATCTTAGAGCAAATATTCGCTGATCATTTAATTTAAAAGGAACAGGCTTCTTTTTGCCTCTCACCAGATGAAATGCTGACATTGAATGCTATGAGCTCTTGATGTGATGAGTATTCTCCAAGCGGGGAGAAGCCAGTACAGGTGATCTAAAGAAACGTGGAGTGCTTATTCTTATTGAAACCTGCTCAATTTCAGGGGTAATTAGGCGTGTTTTTACTGCAGTCACAGACCCTGGCAGCTTAGCCAAGGCACAGGTCCCATGAATTTTCTGAATTGTGAGGAAGATCGCATGGTCTGCATGGAAAGAGTTGATGAAAGGAAGGGAAGGTGGGAAGTGAGGAGCTGGAGCACACCTGCTCCAAAGCCTGGGAAGGAAGGCACTGCAGCTCAGCCTCTGCTGCCTACAGCTTCGTGTCTGTCACATCTGCAGTACGGATTCTAGAAAGACATGAATTACAATAGTGTGGAGCTTGTAATTTCTCTCATTAGCTCCATTAGTTTACTTCCAGCACCAGATACACAGTTTCAAGGCACAGCTTGTTCCAGGAGGAGCACGTTCATTCACCAATGGCTGACAGAAAAGCTTTGTTTTCCGCCTCGCAGAAAGCTGCTACAGAATCTCTGCAAATGTAAATATCTATTTTTGTTATCTCTGCTGGCATATGACTTGACATATGCATTTGGTGAAACATTGTCCTCTTCCCATGCTTCTGGAAGCCACGTCCATCCCATCTGCTCCATTCCCAAATACTTGAATTTGCTTTGTCTTCAACAGCAACAACCCAAAATAAATAACACATATCCTTTGTCTGTTGATATGGCTGTCAGCCATTTACTATTTCTTACTCCATCTGTGTCCTCCCAGCTGTTCAATCTCAGCACTTCTTTCCAACCATGGCATTCATCAGCAGCACTTAGAGCATGACACATTAACATGGAGCCTTTCCCATCGTGTGCTGGGGCGGAGAGCACTGCCCATGGCTACAAGGATCAAGGATTTTTACAGGACATGGATGATCCATGGGATGGACAGGCTACATGAAAGACTGCTGGTATATTTGATTCACAACAGGTAACATTCACATTTGAAAAGCTGTGGCAAACCATCTTCAATAAAAGGCAGAGGGGACTGGAGGCAGGGCAGTTTAACCTCACTTCCCTGACAAAACTGTGCAGCAAATCCTCACAGAAGCCATTGCCATGTGAAGGACAAGACAATGAGGAGGAACAGCGTGGATTTACCAAGAGGAACCTGCTCTTGCTCAGCTCAGTGTTGTGAAGCAGCCCTGAATCAGTGCCTGTGATTTCCTTTCTCCCTAGCAAGCCTACACACGAGATGTCCCAAAGCTCCCCAGGGAGATGTCCCCAGGATGTCCCTTTTCAAACAGGGACAAGCAGACTGGCTGCCCAGGCAGCAGGCAAGCTGAAAACCTCTTGGACCACTGGTCTCAAGCAATAGTGGCTGTTTGTTAATAGTGAATGTTTTCCTCTCCAGGAGCCAAGCTCCTCAGGGATAACATTGCCTGATACCTTAATCTAAGCCTGAGAAGATGGGGTGGGAGTGACCCACCCCAGAGGAGCCTTCCCTCCCCATGCTCTTAATTTTTACAACCATCAACCTTTTCATACCACAGTCACAGATTTGTCTTGAAGTTTTAAGACCTTTCAAGAAAAAAAAGTACATTAAAAGGAGCAGATGGTTTGAGTGGGGTTGTAAATAAGTGTATTATCTAAATGCAATGAGTCCATTTGGGATAACAAAAAAAAAGCTCAGAACAGTCACATAAAGAGGAAGTTTATTGTGCTAATAAGTTGTCATCTAGAGCAAAAATAAAGGAAAAAAAACCCAAAGCATCTGTTTGATTTTAAACTAAAGTCTTTTGGGAATAACACAATGGAATGCCACTAAAAATTATATGGATTTTCAACTTTCAGTGGGAAAATAGACTTCCAAGAGCCCATAAAAAAGTGAAGGAGTTTTAAGATTTTACAGACAATTGCATGTAGGTGAGGGGTGGTGGGATAGTTACACAGTTTGTACTCCAATGTTTCTCCATCTGTGATCCACAAAACACCAGAAAAGCCTACACAACACAGTTGTAAAAACAAATAAAACCAGGCATATTCCTCTCCATATGCAAAAATGCTATGAAATGAAATGTGGTAAAGGAAATACAATGCTTAAGTATAAAAGATCATGTTTCATCTGGTTTGTAAAGGAAAAGTATTGTAGCAATGCTGTTTGAGTTAGTTCATTCTCTTTTTTTTCCTCACCAGATGTTTTTTTGTGCTTGTTAAGACAAGTGTAAACCATCAAAGGGAGCTGGGTCAATTAACATATTGCTTAAAAAGCAGTTTAAATGTTTTTACTGCTGTGTCTTCTAGTCAGAAAGATAAGAAATAAATGTGTACCCTAAAGAATTTCCTGAAGGGGAAGGGGAATGCAGGCATTTTGAGAATTTTTGATAGAACTTTGAGCTTCTAGGGAAGAGAAATTTCAGCTTGAAGAGCTGAAATCTGACCATTACTCCTAGTGCAGGCTCCATTGATGCTTGAAAAGGCAGGAGAAATTACATTATAGTACTGAGAACGCCTGTGAAACAGCTTCAGGTGCAGGTTCTGGATACAAACAACAGCCAGGGAACCCAGGACGTAAATTTTAAAAGGGATTGAACATTCAGAATTTGTAGGAATTCCAAATTCTTGGAAATCTGGTATGTAGTCTCCCCAGAACACTAAAAAGCCTTCATTAGTTATTTCAATCCAAATAGGACCAAAAAATAGTGTACCCAGAAGTAGTAAAACACGTAGAGGATTGAGGAATAACAGTGCCCTGCATGAGGGAGAGCAAACTGGAAGGATCAGGCCATCACCAATTTTCCAATGGAAAATACATTTTCTTCACTTGTTACCAAGTCTTGAAATTTTGACAGAAGGACTTGAAAGGAACTAAAAACCATCCAAGCCAGTGATTAAAGTGACCTACTTGATATCGTTTACTCAAGGCCAAATTTTGCATGCATTATGCTTCTTAGTTAAATGATACATTTGCATGCATCTATTTTTGATGGTTCTCCTTCTGAAAGACTTGGAGAAAATTAATAACTCCAGACAATCTCACTTCAAGCATTACAAGCTTCAGGGCTCGGAAATGATTGAGAGCAGGAAACTTCTGCTTTTGACAGGAGGCTCCTAGAAGGATGCTATCATCCTTGGCTTTAAAAGAGACAAGATTTTACAGCAAGAAATATTGGATTCAGGTTGTTTTGCTTTAGTAGTGGCAATATTAAAGTAACAAAATTCCAGTACTGATAATTCTCAAGTTTTTTGGCAAAATGGGATAATTCAAGATTTTGTTGCGTTAACTTTCTTTCCAAGTTTAAAATTTTGGGTTTGCATTGATACCAGTAGTGTCTTTCCATTTACCCTTTTGAGAAACAGGGTTGGTACATATATGGAAAATAACATTTTAAAACAAAATCACTTGGCTTTGCCAATGAATTGCTTTTGAAATCTGCAGGTTTTGTTCAAATCCTGGTTTTGTGGAAGCTCCTAGAGAAAGCTCAGCCAGATTAAAACCATTTTTATCCCATTGCCTACAGTTATTTACTTTGTGAATGACAGGAATTCTGTTAGCCCTGGCTGTTCCAGAGCCCATTAGTGAGGATGCCCAGCCTGTCCCGCACACCTCCCAGCTATCATCCCAGAAATCCATGTTTATCCCACAGTCTGAGTGGATATTTCTAATGCTACTGGAGATGTGGAGACAAAGAACTCCAGAACTGCATATTTGGGATGGGAGAGAGGAGTTTTTTCCCATTTCAAAAATCTAGGGCTATAATTATTAATCCTTAGACGATTCTAGAAAACCAGATGAGTCGTTTTATGTTAGGCTATTATGAATAACTAATCTTCATCTTTTCAGGGAAAATCCCTCAGCTTTGGACATCAGTGCTTATATAATCTCTTTAAATATTTTTTCAGAATAAATAGGTTT
Organism: Pheucticus melanocephalus; assembly: GCA_013398405.1. Taxonomy (NCBI): domain Eukaryota; kingdom Metazoa; phylum Chordata; class Aves; order Passeriformes; family Cardinalidae; genus Pheucticus; species Pheucticus melanocephalus. Next base: position 921,015 of record VZSJ01005028.1, read on the forward strand.
TACATATCCCTACAGTGTCAATCTAAATATAATTTTGATTGACATAGATACTTCAGCAAATTATACTGAGTTGAGCAGAAAACTACAATTACCCAGTTTTATTTGCTAATCACCACCCCATATTTATTGAAGTGGCTAGAAAATTGGATCACTTGATCTCTTGCCTTCATAAAAATTGCTTTGAAATGCTGCCTTTGACTTCTTCAGTTATTTTTATTGCATATCACCAGCCTGGTCACTTTGATCATGGAAGAATGACAAGTTGTAATTATTGGTGTTTTTCTCTAAGGGCAGAACAGCGACCCTGGTAGCAGTAAATGCCCTGAGCCTTCCCCTCTGGAGGCATCTGGGGCTGTGCCTGAGGCAGCTCTGCAGGACAGAGCTCCACAATTTGACCATCCTTGGGGGCTCTGAGAAGGCTTGGGGAAAGGCTGGCATCTTCCCACACCAGGGAGGCTCTACCAGGCTGCAAGATATCTTTTCAGAAATCCTTTAATTCTCCAAAATTTAAGAAATATCCCCATCAGTTTCCCTCATGGGTACATACTCTAGGAATGAAGGAAAACAGGAGCAAAGCTAAAATCTGACAGTACACTTCACATTCATTTATGATCCATAGATCCAGGGGTTCATTTAAAAGGTTTACTGTTTCTCACCATTTAGAAAAACAAAATAGATTACTGCAGCATATCAATAGATAATGAATGTAGCTGACTTGTTTTCTCCAGAGTAAAATGACTTAACCTCTGAGTCAGGCTTGGTCTACTTGGCTTATTGATTTTAAGGCACTTTGAGCACCTGGGCTTTGTCATGATGTGTGTAAATAGTAAATGGAAGGGTCCTTTGCTCTGAAATTTTAAGAAGCAAATGGACAAATAAGTAGGAAACTTCACCAGGAAGATACAGTAAGGGTAAAACTATCTAAACTTAGTCACAGATATCTCCTCGCTCTGGATATTTCCAAAATTTCTGTGAAATATTTCACTTTCCAAAGCTGCAAAGCAACAAGAGCAGAAATGAGAGATTGTGTTCCAGGCACAGAGTGACCTTTTCAAAAGGGAGAGCATATGTCCTCAAATTCAAGTTGCCTAGTCTTGCTGAAATTCTGCTTTTAAGTCAGCTCCCAGGAAGAATTATGTCTTCTGGTAAAATAGGAAACAGAAGTCTGACAGCTGACTGCAATCTTAAATTTCATGGAAAATAGCAGAGCACACTCATGGCCTAGGGTATCTTCAGCTTACAGCAAAACCCTTTTGGTGCAGGACTAAGACTTGCCCAGAAGAAAAAAAATATCCCAGGTCCATTTTCATCTGAAATAAATGGAGTGGTTTGGAAACATATGAAAAGTCCTAATGATACATTCAAAGAACTTTTGGCCACCAACATTACTGAGATGCAAAGTTTGCTAGAGACTCTTTTCTTGGAGAAAGGCTCTTTCTTTTCATCTTTTTATCCGTCCGTCAAGCAGTTTGCATTCCTAAAATGTCATCATAATACCAGTGTGCTGCAGAATCATTAAACAGCCACCAACTTCCTCCCATTGAAGAGAACTTCAGGAGTGGGGAAAAGAAAATCTCATTAAGTTATCCAGAAATCCAAATGGGACCTTTATTAAGAAGCTTTTATTTGGGCCAGCATTTGTTTCTAAATCACATCCTGAGAGCTTCATCCTTACACTGGAAGCTGTCACCAAGGTACTGGACTGTTGGGTCACTGAAGAGAGACATTCTTGTAGAGCATTAGTCATTTCCCTGTCCTGCCTTTCAAGCCTTTCTTACAGTTTTTAGTAGGAATGGAGTTTTCTAGTTATCCTTATTGCTTTTCCATCACGTTCACAATTTCTGTTATTTTTGCAATTTTGCAGTAAGTGTAGTGTGTCAGGAATTCCAGGTTGGGCAGGGGGAAAATGGAAAGATTGCAAAATTAGAGACCTAGAGCTTCAGAAGGTGCACTTTTAAACCTGTGAGCTGTTCCTGAGTTCTGAAAGGGAAATTAAAAGAAATAGGGAAGGGGTGTCTAAAAAAGGCTGTGGTTCTTTATTGTGCCTTGCAGGATGTACCCGAAGCCTTTTCTTGTCTCAGGAGATCAAAATGTGGGTTCTGCTGAAGGAAAAGCAAAGACCAGCCTTTGGTGTGTGCTGCTGTGTGTGTTCAGTCAGTAGAGCCCATTCAATGCTAATATACAAGGTGGAAAAACTGGATAGCAAGTTGCCCATTGCTGGCAATTTTCTCCTAAAATGTAGGTTTTAAATATATCTTTATTTGGCCAAAGTAGCATTTCCAGTTTTCTCCTTTTCTGTCTTCCTGGCAAGTATTGACAACTTTGCCACCATTTCCCTCTCAGAGCCAGGCACCAAATCCCTGCTCCCTTTGCACTATGTCATTACTGGGTGCCACTTTTTCCTTCTCTCAAAAATTGCCTTTATACAGAGACCCTGTTGGAAAACTTGAAGGCTCCAGAAAGGGAGAGTGAAAGGCACTGGCAAACCTGATGTCTGTCCCAGCATTATTCATTTCCTGCCATGCCCTCAGGGATGAAGGCACAGCCCCAGCTTTCCTGAGCATCTCTGTGCTCACCCACAGGATGTGCCCCAGCAGAGCAAACCTGAGGCCACACTGAAGGAGACTCAAGTGACAAATTCGAAAGAGGAGCAAACACCTTTGTTATTTGAAAGGGAAAGATGAGAACACTGAACACCTAATGAGATTAAGGGTGAGGACAAATAGAGCATCAAGGGTAAACTTCACAGTCAAGCAAACAAATAAAATGCTGAAGGGCACTTCCATTCATGGCAGACAGAGGAAGGAAGAGATCTGATTTCAGGGCACAGAAACCCTGTCAGCCCCCAGGAAGGATTCATTCCTACTGGCACAATTAAGAGAAAACACCTGTGCCTACCTCCTGTTCTAATCTTAAAAGATCTAATATACAACCAGTAGCATTTTCTTCCCTATAACTTTATTGAACTGTTACAAACAGTAACAGGCAAATAACAGAAAGGCAAAGTGAGCTGCTTATCTTGTGGCTTATAATCACATGGAAGTTATTGACCACATATTTTTGTGTCCTAGAATGACATAAAAGTGGCTGTTTAAATACTCACAGGTCATCAAGCACAGGCACAAAGTCAAACTTGCATGTGACAATTTAATTTTATGCAGCTCTCTGATCATTTTTCTTCAACACAGAATTAGCTAAAGTGACCTTAACTGGACTGGTGTTAATCCCTTTGTGCCAGAGAACCTATACATAAAGGAAACACAGTTTAATATTTACATGTGCTCTGAAGAAGACAAAAATGACCTTCCTTAATTAAATGTCATGACATGAAGGGTAATACTGGGATAGAATATGCAGCTAAATAAAGTTAGGGTCCCCATGTCTCTGGTAGAGTTAAATATTCTGGGCTCAATTCTCTGATTTAACACTGGTGAAAAACCAGGATTTGCTGTTTTGAGATAAATGGAATTACCTTGTTTTATATCAGCAAATCCTGCACAAACCCAAGCTCTCTGATCCTAGACTGGCTGGGATAAGTACATTTAAAGAATTTATAAAGTTCTGTGGGGGGGGGGAAAAAGTGTTTTCACAGACTTGTACTCGGTAGGAGGTGCAGCTCTATATTAACTTTCTCTCAGGAATGCTTCATTATCCAAGATTATAAATTCATTTGACATAATGGAAGGACAGGATAAATTATTCAGAAAAGATGTGAATAGTTTATATGCCATCAGTAAATTCTCAAGGACAGGGAGATTTGAAATATTTTGTGGCATAAGGTTAATTACCTATCTGATGTGAATTCATACGTAGATATTCTCATTTTGAAGTATGATTATGCTTTTAAAACACACACAAAATGTTATAGTCTGCTTACTTCTCTGTCTTAACCAAAACTTCAGTACCAGTAAGAGAATATACATTTCTCTGGTTATTTCTCCTGCTGATAATTTTCAGGGCAAGCTGTGATTTCATTTGTTTCAGCCATGCTGGAGCATTTTTAGTATTTACACTAGATTTTCTCCCTTTAAATTTGTGAGTTTGTTGCAAATGAGGGAAGATACAGCATGAAGGTACAAATCTCTAAATACAAAATATAAACTTGGAAAATTTAGAGAACATGCAAAAAAGAATCACATGAAAACATTTTTTAAACCTTGCCAATGTAATATGAGCTTGCTCATTGTCTTACTTTAGTTCTATAGTAAGGACATATGTAATAAAGTACAGATGGAAGGACTGCTAATGAATCTCACTCACTAATTCACTTAAGAAAAGGGATAAGGCCTGTTCCAGTCTTGGTGTCAGACCAAAGAGGGGTTTGAGTCCTCCTGGAGGGCATCTCCTGCCCTTCCTGGCACCTCCTGCAGCTTCTCACCCCAAACCCTGTGCTCAGAGAGGAGCACACACAAATCTGCTGCTCAGAGCAGTGGGGAAAGGCCAAAGCCAACCAGTTCTGTCACCTGAAGGGCTGCTCTCATCTCCACATCCCTGAGTCAGGGTTGAACATTCCTGTGGCTTTTCTGGTGACTTCAACCTGCCTGGAGGCTCAAGAGGCCTTTGGGTGTTATCCAGCAGGAAAGGAGGCACAGTTTAAGTATTAGGGAGTGCTAAGAAGGGCTAAAGATGAGACGTTCCTCTCTACAATTTAGACATCTGACCCAGCAGCTATAGTTCCCCCTAGTCCTCTCCAGCATAGAAACAAAACAAACAAAAAAACCAACCAACCAAAGAAAAACAAACCAAAAAACCAAAAAAACCCAACTTATGGGACAAAATATAAAAGAACAACAAATATCTCTAGTACTTAGAGAAGACACTATCACTGCTATTTTATAAGTAGAAGCACTTGAATTTTATGGACTTGACTGACTAGCTGTCCTCTCAGCCTCAGTGCATGCCCTGAACAGCTCAAAGAAGCAGGGTCACAGAACATGGAAATATGCCTTAACACATAGCATGTATTTCTGACACTGCTAAAAACCTGACAGAAAATAAATTTAGAAAAACTATTATTGTTATATTACATGGTCTCAACTAGCAAAGCTCTCATAGCCATGACATAAATCCTGAGCCCAAAATCACTTTACCTTTTAATAATTACTTTATCTACTATGACTAATGCTGATTATTTTTCCAGTGCTTATATTTTGTTTCATTTTTACAGGATTTCTGCTCAATGCTATTGAAGACTGTCCCAAATTCGTTCAATACTCTTAATTAATATTTGTGTTTCCAAGATATTCTGGTGTAATTACAGGAACATTAATCTGTCAGCAGTAATTTCAGAAAGGTTCACAGACACTCTGCTCTCAGTGCACTTAATGAGGCCACTTTGTCAGAAGAAGCCAATGGGAGAGATGGGTTCAAATTCAGGCTCTTCTCTGATAAAATGTTCCTGCCAAGCCAGTGGAATAAAAAGGAGAATAAACAGCTTATTGAGTCAATTTTCAGTGACAGGATGTAGGCCTAGTCCAAATTCCCCCAAATTGATAAAAAAAATCAACTTTCCCCAGGCTCAGAGGCTCCCAGAGCTGCTGGGTTTGCAATGCCAAGGCCAGGAGCAGCCAGCCCAGCAGAGCCAGGCTGGTCCTGGAACAGGGGAAGGGCTCTTGCACTCTCAAGGCTCCATTTTTTATTGTTTCACAGAAAACAGGCAAAAATCTGTGGGGGAGGGAATTTTCCTCTGTTGTACAAACTCCTGAAAAGATGAGTTCCATATTTAAATGCCTCATTAATATCCACCCAAATGTGGCTCAAAAGCTGGGTGTTGGGATCAAGGTCTGTCCTTCTGTGGGCAGAGAGTTACATCAACACCCACCTGTATTCTGGTACTTGAGCCAAGGGATGCCTGGCCCATGGGATTAGCAAGTGTCAGCTTGGTTCGGCTGATGAGGAGGTTCCCCAGGTCTGGACTGAAGGCACTTGAGACAGTAGTTCATGTTCAGACTCAAGTGTTTATTATTTCTTATCAGTAAAACAGTCTCACTACTGTGAGTTTGGCAGCTTTTCATTAGAAGGCACAAAATGGCCAACAATCTCTTGTTGTAAGGTCTTTTGAGACTAAACTATCCAATTAAGAGCTGACACCTAGATTATTTTCCCTTTTAACCCAATAACTGATCCCAGGGAGCTGCAATGAGGACTTTTCTGCCCAATTACAAAATGCCACCCAAACCCATGGAGAAGGAGGAAGAAGAGCCATGAAGAAGAAACCCAGGACAACAGACAGCCTGTGCCCTCCATCTTGCTTCCATCCACAACATACTAAAAACCCCAAAACCTCAATTTCTCACCAAGTGATACACCTACACTGCTCTCTATAACCTATTTCACACTTTTGTGGATTCTAGTCTAATTTGAAGTCTAGAAAACTTTCTCCATGAATGAGGGCCACAGTCAGTTTTCCCCTGGGGGCCAGGGCACCCCAGAGCAGACAGAGAAATATTCCTGGTGCCCTCACTTTCCACAGGCTGACCCTTAATTGCTTATTTGAACTCCTGAGTATTGTTAGTGTGTTTAATCCAGCTGTTTGTGGGGCCAGCTGCCATTGCAGCAGGGTGACAGTGACAGGGTCTGGCCCACTGAGGCACACAGCTTGCTTCTCCTCTGGTAATTTGAAGTAGGATAAGGGCTAAAATCACCTCTCTTCAGGAAAACACCCTGAACACCTGAAGGGGGGGGGCAGGCAGTGGCTGTTTGCCAGCTTTTATCAAACCAGTATGGCACTGACAGATTCACATTCCCTGTGTGGTGACCTGGGTCCTCCCAGCTATCCCTCCAGGATGCCTGCTGTCATTCCAGCCTGTCCAGGGCAGGAACCCCTGACACCAAGTGAGCCTGGCTCCCCAGGCAGGGGGAATCCCCAAGCCATGGGCTTGTCTGGCACACCAGCACAGCTCTGACTTCAACTACGTCGTTTTCTAAAGAACTACACTAATTTGTACCAGTTGAGGCTCTGACCTTTTAAATCTGAGATCAGTTCAGTCTGCATCAGTGAATAGGTTATCTCCTTAATTTAAATCATTGCTGCATATGAAATTACTCAGTATAATTTGATGGTTGGCTAAAATTAATGAAAAATTTGTCTCGCTAAGGCCTTGCACAAAGTTGAACCTTGCAATATTAATCTTAGCAAATTAGGGCATAGGAAAATGTGCTTTGTTAGCAAATGACAATTTGTGTCACAAAGCATGTGCTGAAAGAATCAAGGCTCACTGCTTAAATTGGATGCTGAATTAATTAATTGGTGTTAAGGACCCTCACCTTGGGGCTGAGCATGCAAACTTGTGGGGTGCTTTCTCACTATGATCAAATGGAGAGAGCAGCACAGGTGCACACAGTCACAGCCCCTGCAGCTCCCACAGAACATTGGACCCCAATGCTGCCTTGGAGTGCCTGCCTGGAACAGAGTCTAGCCAAGGATTAGAGAATAAAAGTGGATATTTATTAAAGGCCTTCAACAGACACACCTTGGGCAGTCAGAAGCCTCTGAGAGGGGCTACACCCAGGATGGACAAGGGCCATGAGTTTGTCAGACAGATCTAAGTTTGGTCTATTTGCATATCAGGGGTTAATCCTCCACTTACAGCTTCAGGTAATGAAGGAATTTACCTCCAGTTCATTTCTCCTCCCCAATTTGCTTTTGTTAAGACCTTTTGGGGCCTGAGGCAGTGAGGTGTCCTTGAGTTTCAGAGAGGAATGGTTTAGAGGTTTTATCTGACCAAAATGTGAAGACAGTAACTAACACTCTGTAAGGAATTTAGAATTATACCCTAAAGCAGTGCAGGATTTGAAAGGTATAAATCTAAAATCCTAAGGCATCACCATGTCTGCAGGAGAGGGGCTGCTTGTGAGCCCCATGTCTGCTGTGCAAGGGGAGCTGGAGCTCTGCAGGCTTAGTTACAGGAATGTGTTGATGAATTCACATTTATTAAACCACAGACAAAATGTTACCTCTTGTATTACTAATACTGAATAATTTGTTCTCTTATTGCCTGTTAATTATGTGCCACTAATAAGTCACTAAACCACTTTGATCCTAATTTGCCGCAAGCTGCATGAGCTGAGCAGTTTTCCTCACGATGCAGAACTGCAGCCAGACGTGGCAGCAGGCCCCACACCCCCCTTTCCCCATGGCATCTCCGTGCTGGGTGGCAGCAAAAAGAGACACTGACACATGGGGATGAGGGAAGATCACCTCCAGCAAAGTTATTTCTGTGGGAGGCAGTAATTTATAATATTGGTAGAAGTTGTGGCGCATGTGCTCTGAGCTACCAGACAGGGTGGAGGCCAGGCTGGTACCCACTGTCCCCTTGTCATCCTTCACCCCATTAAATGTCATCTGAAGCACTGCCATGACTGGAATTTTTGGCACTGCAGTGTGGTAACCGTGCTCACTGGGGGAGGAGCAGAGAAATCTCCTTCCCTCCCATTGATCCCTGGCACAGTTAAACCAGACTGAAAGCCCCTTGTCTATCCACCTCCCCAAATACAATATTTTTGATTCACAAATACAGCATGTGCAGATAAAAGTTTCCCCTGGGAGGATACCTGTCCTGCAGCCATTTTGGTCTCAGTGTATTTGCTATAAATGATAAAGTGAGATCTGCATGACCTCGTGCATCAAAAGCCAGGACCATATTGCTTCTGCTGCTGTAATTCATCAATACCAGATTCTTTCAAGGGTTATTCACATGTTCATTCATATTCTATCAGACAGTCTTGCATTCACATCTGCTGCCAGATGCCCAGATGTGAAACAATCTCTGAGCCAAAGGAAGGGTCCATAAAAAGGGAGATTTCAGCAAAGTGCCCAGCTAGAGATACATGATGACAATTTTGAAAGAAAATGATACCTATAATTTTATTGAAACTTCAATGCCCTAAAGGTTTTTAAAATCTACTTCTAAGGGAAGAGATACTTCTTTAATAAACCTGAAAAGTTTAGCAGAACATGGTCCTTTGAATTTTTACCAAGGTTCACTGGTTATAATTTAATGCTTGGCTGATACCAGTGTTACAAACATGAAAATAAAAACAAAAGTAATTTAAGAGAGAAAACAACCAGCTCTTTTTTCTATCTGTCAGGGTCCAGTAGCATACCAGAGGCTTTTTCAGGAGCTACTTTTACACAAAAGTGAGTGCCCTGCCTAAGGCTTTACCTCAGCAGTGACTCACCAGGCAGGGCACCAAAATTTCTAGATGTGAATTAACCCCTTGAATCCTCTAGTCTGGCTACTCTACAGCCTATGCCTGAAGCAAGTGAGGTTCAATTGTTGGTTCAATTGTGGCTTTCTGTGTGCAAATCCCAGGGAAGCTGCTGTGCTGCCTGACCTGCAGTGCTGCTGTCCGCTTCTAAACCCTGCATTACAATTATTTAGCCAGGAAAGCTCAGTGCCTGCCTTCATGGAGGCTTGCCCTTCCCTTTGGGCAGAGGGTAGAATCACAAACACAATCTCAATTTAAGATTTGACTGCACTGACTTTCAACAAATTTGTGACATTTCATTGATTATCTGCAAAAGTCTCAGGAATGTGAACTTAAGTAGGAATTGTTCATCTCATTTCTGTAGGAAAACTGAGATCAATGTGAATATTTTAACTGTGAGACATAGAGGGCATGAGAACTAGAAACAAGCCTTATTTGCTATTAATCTAATCTAATCGGGTGTTCAGTTTTCACCCAGCAGAACCACAAAAAAATCACCTTTGTGAGCACCTGCTGTGTCCAGGCGCCTCCAGCTCTGCCCTGAACAAACACTTCTCATCTCTCTCTGTCCAAGTGCATGAAGCTGGCAACTGCAGCCAGATCAGAAAGCCCAGAAGTGTTCTGCAGCTGCTGAGAAACCCATTCCCCACCCCTTGGAAACCATGCCCTGCTTAAATGCAAAGGCAGGGAAGATTTTGGTCTCCTCCTTCTCTCCCTTTGCCACCACCCCGAGTATTTACAAGCTCTCCTGGCACTGCAGTCAGCAAACTGCTCCTGCCTGTCTCTCCCCTCCCCGACTGCCTTGGTGCTCAGTCCCAGGAGGCTGGAGGGATGGCAGGAATTTGATGATGCAGTTCTCCAATAAAAGATTCAGATCCAGCCAAAAGGCCTGTAAACAAATGTCTGCAGAAGCTTTTATCTTCTGAACAAACTTTAGCTCGCCCTTTCTTTCTTGGTAAGAAGAGACTGAATTTAGAGAGTTTGTTATGTAAGGCTGATTATTTTCTTCACCACAGAAACACTTCTCAGCTGGATCCCACATCTACCTGAGACTGAGCAGGCAGTGGAGGAGCAAGGAGACCCTCTGCATAATGCCAAGATCTGTTTTAAAAAGATGGTTTTCTTCTGCAGCAATCTTAAAATGCATTTATTCTAGTCTAGATAGAGCTTTAAATCTGTATGAAACAAGTTTAAATCAGGACTCATCAGGAACTGCAATGCTTTATGAATGTGCAAAAGCCAGTGAATTAAGGCACAAAATGTTCTTTATTTGTGTCCTACTAGTGGTTCCTTCAAATAATCCCATTACAAGTTTCACAGAATGTCAACATGCAAAGCATAGACAGGCTATAAATTATTCCTTTCTAAATGTAAATCTTATAGTGCACCAATTAAAATTATCTAAATATTTAATAACAGGTTGTTACCAATTAAAGAACCTGATCTTCCCTGTATACTTCCACCACTACCACAGGATTATTAATCCTTTCTCCTTGAGAGAAAACCAGTAATTTACAGTGTCATTCTATTGGTCTGTTGGAAAATAAGAACGAGCACGCGTTGCTTTTTTCATGCATGAATGATCTTTTAGATGTATAAATTAATAAAAACAATGGTGCCAGTATAATGCTTGCATATTGATAAGATTAATTTTTTATTATTTTCCTGATGTAAGTTTTTGTTTTCTTCTTGCTTTTGTACTGGGGGTAATTTCTGGAAAATGTCATAATTTTCTTTGCTGAATTGGTTAATGAATGTGCCAGAGCAGCTTGTATTACTTGCATTCAGAGAAAAACTTGCATACTGCAGAACAGATGGGTATTGTGAACTGTTATGATGGCAGTGATTTTAAATAATACATGAAGAATTTTTCTATCTCATTAAGTTTCCAGTTACTTTAAGAAACATCTTTAGAACAAAAGCAAAATATTCTTAGTGGAAGCTGTTCTTGTTTTGTGTAACTAGATGTCTTTAGCTGTTATGAGGAGAAATGTTGGTACAGAACAAAGGCATCACAGCTTTAACTCTGATTTACAGTTTTAGTGCACACAGTTGTACAGCAAATGGACTCAGTTCCTGGTGCTTCTTCAAAACTACCAGGGCCAAACACAAATCTAAGGAACAAATACAAAGGAAGGTGCTAAAAATACCTTCCCTTCTTCTACCCAACTTTCTAGAATACTTAAAACTCCCACCTCCTCAAAAGCAGCTCCTTTCGTCTCTTTTTCTAGTGCTACATTACCAATCTTTTCCCCCATGGTTTCATGTTCGAATGCATACCCCATTTATTAACAGAAACCATGTTTTCTGAATTCTATTAAGAGAGAAATTGGTAAGCACAGAAATTTCTTATAAGTTTCACTCACAGGCTGCACAAACATTATTTAGCACCATTTTGAACAGAGAAAAAGACTAGTGCTAAAGAGGAAATAAAGGCAATTATTAAAATTTTCACTTAGAATGCTTATTTGCTGGTAAAAGGATAATAAGGTAAGATAGTTTCCAAGTCAAATAGTTTTGCTAACATTCAGACCATAAATTTTCGATTTATGCCAATCAAAATAATGAAGAAGATATGCCAGTTGTCAGAATTCATTTTCCCTTTGAATAAGCTGAGCTGGAATGCAATTTAAATGAGATGAGCCAGAACAGCAGACCAGCACAGAAGGACTATGGCCCAGTATACAAAACAAGCACGTTATGAATTTGAGCAATGAGAATAAATTCATTTATCAAGATGTGAACTGGGGGAGGGGACGCTGAAAGCTGGCAGGACACAGAAGAGCCATCAGGATGGTCAGGCTGGTGCACCTCTGAAAACACACAATTCCCCTGAAAACACACAATCCTTATTAAAGCAAGAGCAAGCTCTGCCTTTCTTGCCACCTGAGCCTCCTTTGCTGTAAATGTGATCTGAAGATAAGGGCTCAAACAAAAGATTGTTGTGTCTTGTTTGTGTTGTGAAGAGACAAGATTTAACTTCTGGCATTTTAAGCCATCTTAAAATCTATCTGCTCACAATGTAAAGATGTCTTTTCTCTCGTAAATCAAAGGCTTCTGTTGTAAATCAAAGCAACCAGTGCCCTGGATTCCTGTGCCCACTTTGAGAACAGCCTGAACCCAGGCACTGATAAGAGGATGATCGAGGGAGCCCAGTCCCTGCAGAGCCACTACAGCTCATCTGTATCAGCCACAGCCAGGGGGGTTTACCTTTCCCTCCAGCCCTTCAGCTTTAATTCTGATGTTGGACCCTCTCACTGTCCCTACATCAACGCCACCAAGGTGCTTCCTCCATCAGATTTCTGGAAATGCCTTCTCCTGCCTTCAAGGATCTTCAAATTCCATTCCAGAACCGAACAGAGACAGTAATATGAAACTGCATAGATGTGAAATGATATCCAGTGATAATTTAAAGCAACAACAAAAAACGATAAACTTCCTAGTTTAAACAGAAGCACAAGATTTAACAACTCAAAGTCCTGATTCTTTGAGGGTTTCCAGAAGCCTTAGCATCACACAGCACTCTACTGGCTACTAGGAATAAAAAGTAACTCTATCCCAAACACAACCACAACAAGCTCTATATATTAAAGGCATATTACACTTTTTTATAGGCAGCATAAATCTCCCCATAGCTTTGAACCACCAGCTGGACAATGTGAAACCAGATATCCTCCCTTCCTAAGGATCTGTGGGATAAAAAACCCATAATCACCTCTCCGGTTGCTAATTGCTGCTCAAGACTGTCTAATTCCCATAGCAAACACGGATACTTTGTGGCTTAGAGCTGAGTAATCTGATTGGATTTGTTTGCTTGTTTTAAATATGTCTACCATTACATCCCCAGTTTAACTGCCTGAGTTTCCTGCTTCTGAAATGTTTATGAGCTGACTCAGGTGACTTTGGTTCACAAGTATCAGCAATTTTGTCACAAAGTGGTTAGTTTTGCTTAGTCTTCACAGCTCCTGAGCAGATTTTAGTTGTTTCTGCTTATATGTTACCTGCTTCTGCAGAGGAATGCACTTTTCTCAGCACTGATAAGTGAGCTGATGTTTTCTCTAGAATTCCTGGGCACTAATTCCCTCTCAAAACAATTATACAGTACATCTTGTAAAAACTTCATCACTCAGCTACACAGCTCCATTTAAAAGGCAAGATACAGGACAAGATGTAGAGGTAATTTGAATCTCCCATCTTTTTTAGGATTTTTTTTAGGGTCAGTTAGGACAGTAAATAGGATTAGTCACAGCAGTTAGTGCAGCTGATAGAGTTTGGCTGCACATGAAGGTCTGTGGCATGTGGCCATTGCTTTTGGCAAGATGTGGATTATAGAATTGTGCATTCAACTCTTTCCTTCTCATGTTAGTGTTCTGCCAAGTCTCTCAGGGCTTATTCGTGCTCTTCAATAGCATCTGTACCTCCTACTTCCCATTACAATATCCTAAATCGAAATGCAATGAGATGTCCTCAGCATTTCCTGCTTCAGTTAAGAGCTTGGTTGAGTTTGATTAAAGTTAAGCAATTTTAATTTGAGGGGTAAAAAACTGAGGGAACACAGGAATAGTCTTAATAGAATTATATGCCTCAACTAACAGTTAAAAATTATTTATGGGGCACCATCAAGACACGAAGGCTGCCAGCCACAGTGAAGGCAGCAAACAGAGCAAGCTTAGGCACAGTCAGGTGGGAAGGGGCACCCGCAGAGAAGAATGGAATACAGTGATGTGGTTGTGGAAGAGAACAAGAGGCACCTAATGAGACAAAGGGCAGGCCCCCCTCTCCTTTTCTGCCTCTGGTGCCACATGCATGAACTTCCTTCTCCAGGCATTCTATCCCAAGCTTGGGCAAGCCCCTCCTCTGACTTGAAAGTGAAGGGAACTAAGACAGATGGAACAGCACAGGGACAGACTGACTACAAAAAGAATGGAGAGGGAGTGTGGGATGAACCACAAGGTGTTTGGCTTTGCTGGGGACTAGAGACCACTGGAGGCTTTCCCAAGGCAAGGGACCTTTCAGCCAGTAGCATAAGAGAATTGAGAAATTCATTAGAACACTCAAAGTGGTGACCAGAGAGACTTGTGTCTCCACACACTAGGGGAAATCATGGGCAAATTCTCTGTAGGGTACAGCTGGTGTAACTCATGAAAGCTTCCCCAGCTTCATTAAGAGCAGCTGACCTCCATCACTCCCTTTAGTGTTAGTTTCATAACAAAAGCCCCTGACACACCTTCTATCCTATTTTATGGTATAGTTCAAATATATTTTAATATCACCTGAATGTATGGCTCTTTCAGAACAGACTATCAAACAGTCATTTACAGCTTTCTTCCTCTTTATAAGCACTAAAGTATTCTTTCTTCTTCTTTCATTTTTTTCCCCTTATTTAAGTGTGGCTAAGTCACCAAATAAGAATTAATTCTTTCTGCAGGCACTGCCTAACTAATAACTGGGCAGCTCTTGGCAACTCAGACCACCTTGCTCCAATTAATTTCCAAGTGAACCTGTTATCATTGTGCTGAGTTCAGCTTGGATAGAGTTAATTTTGCTTCCAGTGGCTGGTCCAGGGCTGTGTTTTAGAACTGGGCTTAACACAGGGTGGGTCATACAGAAATGTTTCTCTTGTTACTGAGCAGGGCTCACACAGAACCAAAGACTTTTGCTTTTTGTATGGCCACTCTCTCCCTAGTCCCACTGGTGGGGGAGTGAGAGAGGGGCTGCCTGGGGCTGGGCTGAAACCATGGCATCGGTGAAAAAGGAACTGTGTGCAGCCTTTAAAACTTTTGTTGCAGTCTAGTCAAACCTTGCATATTTCCTGCTCTTTTCCAATGAAAGCTGAGCAGGTACAGCCTTCAGAAGGAGCTGCACTTTCCTTCTTCCCAACAGTGCTCAGTGATTTTACTTCATGTAAAGGACTGAAAGCCAACTCAGAAGTATTGCACTTCCTCTCCCTCCCCACCACCTTCCCCAAGAGTAATTTTAGTGGAGCTTTGATTGATGTCAGATGAAATTAACTGGAAACATTTAATGTGTTTAACATGTAAAGGCTTAGGGCTCTATTCACTCAGAGACTTTCTGTGCTTCATAAACTCAGAGGACACTGAAGCCTGAATTTCAGCTCTGCAGCCAGATGACTTATTAAACAGCACCTTGATTCCTGCCATCATTGCTACTTTTCACTCCATTATTAATAGAAGGAGGACTAGAACTGATGGCAGCAAGAATGGAATCAAAAGTCCTGTGGCAGAGATGCTGTTAATTTTAGTATTGTGTCCATCATTAAGCATCAGATTAAATCAAGCTATATATCCCTCAGCAGCTGTTGAAAATCCTCATTTAACCAAATGAAAAGGAATATTGTGCTTCAAATGGAAGGATGAATGAGGTTCCTGCTAACAAATAGCTTTGAGAAGGGCTCTGGATAGACAGGGAGGTTTCATGAGACTCAAGATTAAAGTCTCAGGTTTCTTAAAACTAGAAAAGTTTTTGGTCATTTACAAAATTGCAAGTTGAACAAATTTTTTATCCCTTCCTATACTTGCAGCATACATGGAAAAGAGAGGTTCATTTCTAAGTCAACAAGTTATATCAAGTTAGAAAGAAAATAATTTTTAATATGTACTTCCTCTTGGACCATCTATCAAAGGCAGATTAACCCTGCCAAGGGATAAACATGGGAGGCTCTGGGACTCCCGAGGGATGCCTCAGCCAACCACAGCTGAGCAAAGGGAAGGTCTCTGTAAGTGTGCAGGGCAGTCTTGGAGGGTGCACAGGCTCTTGAGAACACACAGAATCCAAACTTTCCTCAGGAGGATTTACTTGCACTTGCCTTACTGCTGGTATTCAGTAATACTTTGACTTGCAAGCAAGTCCATCAGCAGCAAAATTTTTTCCTAAGTGATAAAGGGGCTTTGAAATGTCTGTCCATACAAATACCAGACATTACCCTTTCTACTCTCTATTCTTTGCCATTTCTAAACACATTTGTTTGTGCCATACATTACTCTGAAATTATTTACCAACTAATCTTTAGCACACACTCCTTGTGCCAAGCTCAGACTGACTGGGCTGTTAAAGTCATGTTTCAAAGAGACAACTGGACTCCATCACTTAGATGTGGCTTACAAAGCTTGCCAGTAATTCTTCAAAATCCAGCTCCAGTCATGACTCCAGCAGTTTACTTGCTGCAGCCATGGCACTAAAGGAGCAGTTACCACAGAGCAATGGCTCCTCTGTTACTCTAACACAGATTATTGGCTTCCTGATCAGTTCCCTCCCATAGGATCTCGATAAGGGTTCCACAAGATAGGATTATTACATTCTTTAAGAATTAAGCTCATATCCTCCGTTCTACCAGAAGATTTTTCATTTTCATAGCTCCTTTTACACCTCATTTTCTCCCAGAATGCAGCAAGAGTTGAGTTTCAGTTGTCTTGCACTGGAGTCAAGCAGCAAGTGGTGTCAAGGCTGAAATGAGCCAAACTTTTGCTGCTCATGAAGGATTAAACCACTTGATGAAACTCTGCAGATATATTTATCTCAGAGTGTCAGAGAGGAAGTAAGAATTCAATTTGCTGAAGCAGAGAACCAGCTGAGATGAAGTCAAAGGCCCTACAAGCATTTTAGTCTGCTCCATGTGAAATGAAAAGAATCCATAAACTACAGGAAGAGCATGTATATAAACAGAGATCACAAATCATATCAATTTCTCAAAAGTGAAGCCTTCCACTAACTTGCTTTAAATCTTCCAGAAAATTAAACTGGAAAATTAAGAGCTGCAGGAACCCATGTATTGTACTGACACTTTTAAACAATACCATTCATTTTAGTTTCATCCTTTTGCAGTAGCTTCAATTATGTGTATCATATATGCTTTCTGCTGAAAAAAATATATATTGTATATATAGGGAGATAGATAGGGGTATACACATATATATAGATTTATTTACTTATGGGGAAAGCATATAGTTCTTTTTCAGACACCTGTAAGATACCTCAGATGAATAACCTTGAGAGGTTAATCAATCAGCAACCATTCTCCACCCTGTGTGAAGCCAGGGTAAATAGACACGGTTGTGTTGTCTGAGACAATTCATTTTTCTGCATCTTCACTGCCAACAACCAGTTAGAAGGTATCAAGAAGGGCCCATGTAATGCAAATCCAAGGTCATACCCACTGAGCAATGGGCTGGAAATTCCAGAGGGTCACAAGGTCGGGTTGCTGCTATTTGTTTCATAATAGGACAAAGAGCAGAAGTTCCTTTGCTCTCTGTCATGTCTGCAAGATCAACCACACTGTGCAGCCACTGATGCTACTACAATGCACCAGGAGAAATCAAACAGCCTGCACAGATCACCATTGATGTGTGTTTGAAGGGACTTACAGAGAAAACATCAGAGCTGCCACATTTCTCCAGTTCTGTGCAGGCAACTGAACAGTTTTTACATTTACAGTTATTGCTGGGTCTGTCTGCAGTGATAGGCCACACAGCTGCCCATAAGCCAGCCCTCAGGGTCAGGCTCTTCTGTCATGGAGAGGCTTCCAAAGCATATCTGAATGCCTCCATGTGCTAGATACTCAGCTATACAGTGTGATCCCCAGGTCATACTCTAAAAAAAGCACTGTTCAACATCTTAGGGTGAGTTAATTACAATATTTCTTAGATGCTGAAGAAAATTAGAATGTGTTCTAACTCAAATTGGGGAAAAATAAAGCAGCTATGTAATGCATTACTTTGATTCAAAAAGCATGATTTACTAAAATTGTCTGGTCTTTTCCTGAAGCAGCCAGATAGAAACAGGAAATCATTAGGTGTTTAAACATGAAAGGCACAAATACCAATCTCATAGCTAAACTGCCATAGGAAAGAGCAATCCACTTCCTTCAACGTGCAGTGTTGCCTTCTTATTGCAAAAGTTCCATACCTTTTTGGTGATTTCTCACAGGCAGCTCCTCACAGCCAAAAAACCCCAACTCCCTCCTCACCCAGCTCCCCCACTCTTTTATAGCACTCATCCTTATTAGACACAGCTGTGGCCTGTTAAGGGTAGGCCAGTTCCTAATCTTTGGTAATTAGTACAGCTGCAACTCCTCAGGGGTGAGATCACCTTCTGCACTATCTTTATTTTCTTACATTTTATCCCCCCACAATGCAGGGTTATGAGTTCCTAAGAACCAGGAAGACATGTAAGAGAAGTGATAGCAAGACTGAGATGTAATGTTAGCTGGAGAATTCCATTCCCCCAAATGAGGTCCAGCACTTTAGAAGCTGTGTGCACACATGGAAGCTCTGTAGCATCACTGGGTCTGCATTCCACTTTTGCAGGCCTCCTATTACCAAAAGAGCACTAGGAATTTTTCATCAATGCACAAAATCAAATATTGAGAGGTTGAACTCCTAATTCCACAGAAGTCAACATTCCCACTCCCTTGAACTCACTTTTTATTTTTTTTATTTTATTTTTTTTTACTGGGTAGAAATAAAGCAGGAGTTCAGGCTGAGAAACTAATAGCGAGCACAATCCAGACCACACTGAAAAGACAAACTGCCTAAATGATAGGGTAAAAATGGTAAATCACTCTCCTTATAGACTTCAAACCTGAACCTAACAGCCCATTAAAACCAGAGAGATGGCTGAGGTCGCCAACTTAATGGTTTGCTGAAGAAACCAGGGTGAATGTCAGGAGCAGGATGAACACCCATCTCAAAAAGCTTTTCATCAGGATGTGCAGGGAGTTGCTGACTCCATCAGGTCATGGGGCAGGCAAACGTGGAGCAGTCTCTGCCTCTCAGACTCGATCAGAGAGAAGCAGCACTCTAAATTCAGAGTGCCTCTCCTTCCCAAACCACAATTAGTTTGACAAGGCAGCATTGGAGTCTCTGCAGAGCTGCGCCGCACAAACCAAGGAAGGGTTTGAAGCATTATGAACTGTGATATATCAAAGGTGAAAACACACCCAGAGCTGGGAGTTGCTGTCTTTAAAGTGTGATTGAAGCGGATTTCAGGCAGCAGAGGTGGAGCAGGATGGGCAGAGCTGCTCCCCAAGGTGCCCATGCTGACCACAGTGCCCCAGCGAGAGCCCTGAGCCCAGGGCACAGCTCCCCTCAGCCAGGCTGTCACCCTTACAGGACACAGCTCCCCTCAGCCAGGCTGTG
>VZSJ01005028.1:940778-974736 GCA_013398405.1 Pheucticus melanocephalus
GCAGAGTTCTCCAAAGTGTCCTAGGAAGGCCTGAGGAGGGAAATTGGAAATTCACAGCCTCTCCTGAGGCAGCAAGGAGGCTCCAGGACACAGACATCAGACGAGATGGCAGTGCTGGAGGAGAAGCTCAAAGTAGATTGTGTTCAGAAAAAGAAATTTGTATTTGCTGTCTCCAATTGCTGGAAGTGGAAAAATATCTATAGTCCTGTCTTTGACCCCAGTAACTCTTCTTTTTATCACAAGTCCCTGCTTTAAAACTGTAACAGAGACTACAAGGTGTGGAGTTAAATACTTTGGGATTAGAGATACAATCTGAGAAGCAACAGTAAAATAGTTCATCCCACAAGAGATGTCTCTCATCTCTTCCAGAGATAAGTACACAGGGAGCTGACAAAATAAATTTGCCCTTGATATCTTCCTGGGTAACCTGAGAGGAAAATTAAATCCAGCTTCTTCCCTGAACATGACATTTATTTTGCTTAAGGAAAATCATGTTTATCAATTAGGTGTAGCACTTCTAATTAACCATTAGGGCTGAGGGGAAAAAACAAAAACGTTCTGAAGGCTTAAAGTGAGTATGGATATAGAGCTTGTCCTGGTCTTGAGAAGGACAGTCTTAGCTGTTCTTCCTGCTACCCACTACAGTGCTTTGTGATGCCAAGACTTCTACAAACTCTCCCAGGATCAGGACTTTTTCTTGAGCTCTTAAAGGCTATAGTCCTGTTAAAATTATGAATCAGAGCTTTGCAATTTTTAAAAATTATGTTTAGATAGCATTTTATATATTTACAGTCTCCTATTGTCTCAATTTCTTTCCAAAATTATTTTCTTCCCTCGGTGAGAGAAGTTAAAGTCATCTGCCCTAATACATTACTCAGGATTATCTCACAAAGCCTTGCCAATAAAGATCAACAGCACCTTACAGAATATCAGCAGTTCCCAACTAAGGACACAACCACAGTGACAGCTCTGGGGTCAGGCGGGGGTATGGCAAACCCCTCATGCTTCTTCTCTGCAGAAAAGTCTTTCTTTAATGATCTGCTGCTTTTACTTTGTCTGAAGCACACGAGTATGAAGCATATGACAGAACTCTTTGGTGTTTTGGTTTGCTTTTCTTTAAAGGTTTCTTAAATTAAGTGGAACTTTTGTTGCAAAAAAAAAAAAAAAAATCAAAACCAAAAACCAACAAACCCAAACCTAAAGTGAATTTGCTGACTTTATGCTAAACTCCTTTTCCCTCCCAGTTTAAAGTGACCTTTGATGGAAACTAAAATGTGCAGGTGTCAAAGTGTATCAGTATTGTACATCAGAGATGTGCACAACTGAGGTTTTTTTGGCACTTTCTCCTTCCAATTTATTAAAGGTTGTGTCAGAATAAATTTATGTAAGCAAGGATCAGATTTTATTAGTGGAACATCATTAGCTTTTAATGAATAAGAGTAGTTTAGGAAAGGAGCTGGTAACATTTAGAGCTGAGCTGTTTCTCCTCTTTCCCTCCACCTCTCATTTTAACCCTGACAGTAAGGAATTCAGCAATGGAGAGATGCAGAAATGGTTTGTGTTAAAGCTGTAGCTCAGCAAAGCAGCTGACACTGTTCCAGTGTCTATCACTTTCCAGCACAGCAATATTTACTAAGGCTCTCTTGCTTTAATGGAACTTCATCAGTTATGCAGATTTTTCTCTAAATAGAAGCCAATTAAGCAGGGTCCAAGCCTGCACCACTGATGAGGTTATAGGAACAGCTGGCAAACAAGATGCTCCACAGTGGATGAGGACATACAGAACAAAGATGGCCCCTGGCCCCAAAGTCTAAATTGTAAAGCCTTGGAATATCCTGGGGATTGTCCATCAGGAATGTAACTGATCCTCACCAGCAGAGAGAGATTTAAACTGACAAGGGAGCTCTCCAAGCTATCACAAAGGACAGAGATGCTGTTGAACTCTTCTCCCACAAAATAACTATTCTCCCCTTTTCTGTGGACTTGTGGGGTCTGCCTTCTCCACCACAGCAGGTAATTTTAATTCCTGCTTGTTTTATTATCAGAAAGATTGGGAAAGGAGAAAGCGTTCCACAGTTACATAATCCAGCTTCAAAACCCAGTGCTGGATGATACCAGTGCACGGGTTTTGCCCCAGCCCTACTAGGGTGCAATAGTAATGAAAAACAAGACATTAATGCTAATTAGCACTGAAATGTCTAAAACCCATGCAGGTACAATATTTAGAGCTCAGACCACTCTTAGAAGTGAGGATCTCTCTGCTCTCCTATTTCATTGTGAAACACGAATTTTTTTTTTATTCCCTCCAGTCAGCAAAGAGTCAAACACACCCAAATTTCCCAGCATTTCCCATTCAGTCCCACACAGCAGACTTTGGGGGCAGCAGAGGCACTGAAAAAGCCCCTTCTCTCCCACCAGCTTAGCTGGGCACATCTGGAAGCCAGAGGCCAGGGGAAAGGAGGTTCCATCCCTCAGTTTAGCCCCAGAAAGAGCAGCTCCACCCCAGAGAACGGCACAGAGCTGCTCCCCGGCAGGTTTGCTTTCTTTTTCTGGACACAGCACAGCAGAAGGACATTACAATTTGACATGGGCAAATCCAGATTTTGGGTCCTGCTACTGGATTAGCAAAAGTAGGGCAGCTGGTGCAGAGTGCCAAACCCATGCAATTGTATTTTGCTGCTCCACTTTGGAGCAGCTCTGTGTGCTTTACACTGGACCCAGTGCCCTTAGTGCCTCTGCAGACTGCCCAGAGAGGGCTGCAGGGAGCTCCACCAGGCCCCTGCTTTGGTCATTCTTGGGCCTTAGCAGGTTTGTAACCCCAAAAGATCTAGTGCACACATAGTCCTCTTTTTACAACCTCATAAAAATCCCTCTGGAACTCAGGCATAGATCTGACAGTCAAACTGGGGCAAAGGCTAAAGAACCATTAGGTTTCCTGTCCCTAATCACTATGGACTATAGACATAATTGACTTCTTGGTCTGGATCTCTCTGAGGTTTTGGGGAAACACTGAGATTTTCTTATCCTTTACATTGGGAAGCTTAAAATAAAGATTTCTAGAGAGCTGTGACACAGATATTGCCAAAATGTACCAGAACCACATTAAGGATTTGCATGACCTTAGCCAAGAAATGGACCCCATCTGCCTGAGACCAGGTAATACCACCAAGCCTGCAATTGTATCTTTGCTAGGCAACAACCAGCACTTAATGCACTGAGCCCCTGCTCAAAGCCAAATCAGCAAAGTTCTTATAAGGATTGTAGTTGCTCCGTTTTCCCCAGAGTAGCCCTGCTCATATTAGAAACTAACAACAAGGATTTAGAAAAAAGCACATTTACATATTTTTTCCATTAAAGAGAGATGTTACGCACACAAGGTTGGTATCTGCTTATAAAGCTGAAAATCCCTTGTGTGCACAAACAAACATCATTTGAGAGAATTTCAGAGTCATATGCAGTATGTGCCTATCAATTCCTGTTAATTTGAGGAGGCTGTTGATGAATTGAACAGCCACTTTCCTTTTCTCTCATAAATGCCTGCAAAAACAGGAAAGTAGACTCAACTTTTTCTCTTATGCCCCCAAGATAAAAGATGAGAGGCTCAGTAACTCAAATCCCTGCTTTTTGAGCATGCAGAACACAAGCTAAAGCACACATAAGCACAAACTAAACTACCTTTTCCCCATTTCACATTTTTACAGTTCATTGGCCTATAAAGTAGCATTCAAACAGCCTGAAACAATTCCATCTCTGCTGTAATTACAGGATCCCACTAAAATCACAGGATTCCACCATTAAAAATGTCTTAACTGCTTCCATAGTTTTCCACAGTATATTGCATATGCCATGCTGCTTTCTTGCCAAATATGCTCCTGAACCCAGAGAGAAAACATCCCCCACCCTCAAACTGGCTATTGCTCCAGTGGCCCAACACACAGATTTATTTTAATGGGCAAACAGGATCCAAAGGGTGGTTGAGCCATGGAGCAGCATTGCCCTGAGTTCAGCTCCAAGATCTCTCTCAGAGAGCCATGGCCAGTTCTCTACCTGACACTCACTTCATCCCTACAGATATTTATCTCCCCAGACTGAGTCCATTTGGTGTATTAGTCACAGATTCCCCAGCCATGCTTCAAGCACAGCATAATATAGCATGAATCACTGTGCTGAATAACCCAGAAGTGCATTTCAAGTATAACTTTTACCATGCTCCTTTTTACTGATCTTTCTTTGATGGATCATAATATGATCACTTTAAAAGTACTTCAAATAATAGCTACACTTCAAAGCATTTTTCTCTTTTATCTTGTTTAAAACATTACATCAATTGTCGTGTATCAGGATTCCACACAGTTATTATCATGCTGACATTTAAATATTGCTTCCTTATGGATCTACCTGTTAGGTATCACTCATTGCATTCACCCCTTTAACCAGAAATATTTATTTCCCACAGCAACACTCTTCCACTCTAATACAAGTTTCTGCTTTTTATTCTCATAACTGTGTTCTTCACTTTTATTGTTAAATCCTGTGGACACCAATGGCTGTTTTATATGTCCTATATTTGAAAAAAACAACTGCAGGACTCAGCAGCATCGGCAGGAGCACTGATTATCAGCCCTGCTAATCTGAGCGTCATTCTGCAGCCTCTGGTTCTGATGGTGCCATGCTGTTACAAGGAATTGATAGCCAGGGTCCAGGTGATACAGGCTCCTTTTCCAGTTCTGCCTCTCAAGTGTTGATTGATTTCTGAGAAGCTGCTTGATTTTCCTCCATTAGGAAGCAGAAGTGATGGTGCCCGGTCAAACTCAAAGCAAAGGAACATTTTGAACTCCTCTCATCCCTGCACAAACCCTCACTGTTCTCACATCCTGTCATTATGTTAAGGCATGGGTTTTATTCTGCCTGATCTGAAACACAAAAATGATGTCATGCCAGGAACACAAGTCTATCCCATGGGCAGTACCAAAGATTTAAATTTCAATAAAAGCATTTTAAAAATTTCACTTTTTCCTTCTCACTAGCAAGCACAGCTCATTCTTGTCCTTCTCCTGACAGTGACAAATATTCTTTTTATGAATGATTTTATGCTTCCATCCAGCCTTCACTCTTGGTGGAAGGCTACTCAACTGGAGCTCAGCCAAAAAGCAGAGATGATGGAGAGTAGTTTTCTCAACTTGCCTTAAGTAGTTCTACTTAGACAGGCTGACTTACTTCATAAAAAATAGGAGTTAAGCCTGGAAAATAGCCTTAAGTCGAAAAACCAGCAACGAGCTTCAAAAGCCAAAAACTTACAATTAAAGCAGTTGCAAGGGAAAATCATAGCTCATATAATGCAAGTGAGAACTTTTTGGCAAACAGCTGAGTACATCTGCACAACACACAGCAAACTAATGACCTATAAACACAAACATCAAAGATGGCTTTAATTAAGGGTTTTTTACAATCCAACTTGCTCATGCATTTGTTGTAAACACTGACACCCTTGTTCAAAGCTGCATTTGCTGTGTTACTTTTGTGCATCATTTCAGGCATTTTGCATCTTTGGGAGGTGAGCTAATCTGAGCTGTGTAGTCACATCAGTGACAATTGTTCTCTCAAGCAAAGCAGCTGCAGTCCATCCACAAAATTTAACTTAATGAAAGAAGGTTACAACTTGAAGTTTGCATATACCAAACTCACAGTTTAGTTTTTTTACACAATCTCTTGCAGCACTCAGCTTTAAGTGATGCAAGTGCATTTCTGCTGTGACAGCTTTACTGGGTTTGCATGTTTGATTGTTTTTGTGAGTGGCCCTGCCCCATTCTTTTTCTTATAAAAGTATCTTGTCAATCCACAAAAATATCTACTTTTCTCCAAGTTCCACTACTCTTTATGTGTGAAATAAAAGATGTGAAGGCAAGACTTGAGCTCTATTCCATAGTCAATGTGCTTAACAAAAGTATTCATATGCTGCCCTCTTTAGTACCCCAAATTACACATAGTTGTTTTATTTAATTTTCAATTAAAACTGCTTCACAGAGCAATCAACCTAAACTTCCCATAAAAACCCCTAAACCAACAACAACAAAATATACAAACAAACCAAACAAATAAAAAGAACCCAAATACAACACAAATACAACAACCCTTCCCTGCTTGGAAATAAAGTTGTTTATTGCCATCAAGGCACTGCACACACATTTCATGCTGACCTGGCTACATGTCAACATCTCTTTGTGCATGGAAAAGGTGATCCCTTTAAGTCACAACCATTTTGCTGTTGAAATAGAAAAAAGAAGTTCCCAGCATATTATCTAGAACCTATAATTCCTCACAGTACATGTATAAGTTCGCACAGCATATCACAGCAACTTTGTTTTCCAGGCATGCAAGTTTCTCTCACTCCCTTGTCTTCAAATACAGATTGTGTCAGTAAGGAAAGCTCTAAGTGAGAGAGAAAATAGAGGAGAAATTAGGAGAGAATAGAAAGAATAATAAAATAATAATAATAATAAAAAGAATAAACTGAGTTTCTTTAAGAAATGAAAAGGAGTTTTGCTGTGACCACTCCCAGAGCCCCTGCAGAAAGGCTGCTCTGACTCAGCTTCCTCGGGTGATTAGACAGGATTAGGTTTGTCAGTGAGAATAAAGCCAGGTGTGATCTGTCCTTTCTGGGTGGCCTCAAAGGCCACAGTGCTCCCCTGGCCGCAGAGACCTCTCTGCTCATCAGCCGAGGGGCAGAGCATGGTTATGAGCACAGGATTTTAACTCTGTTTGCCCCCTCCTCATTTTGGGGCCAGTTTAGGTTGAGCCTCCAAAAGCTCAGTGGTCTTGTTGAACATGCCGAATTTAAACAATGTTTTACCCCTCAGTTGAGCAGCTGCCATCCAGTCAGAGCATAAATGCTTGGCCCTAACTACCAGGTAATGATTAGCTATGATGAATTAAGAAGCAGTGCCTCTAGATAGTATTCTATATATTCTGCAGTAATTAAGGCTATTTTTAGGATAATATTCTTACAAATTGTTGAGTTCCTGGATACCTGTGAGCAAAAACCCTGGCAAAGTTGCATTTGTTCTTTTAGCAAGAAAAGAAAGCATTATTAACTGACAAGGCTTTTTCTCTTCCCATTTACAAGGCCTTGTTTTTTTCCCTTTTTATAACATATTAAATTAATTGGTTTCCACACTGTTTCATGCCAGTAAGTGGATTAGTCCTTTATCTCAGCTATCCATAGGTTTCTTTAGGAAAAAAGGTGATTATTGCTGTGGTCACCCCATGGTACCCCGTTGTCAATCCCCTCATTGGATCTTTGATCCACACACAGTTAAACGTGTGTCCAGGGCACACTGCTGTGCCTATCTCTAATCCTCCTCAGAAAACCAGAGGGTTAACAGCTCTAGATATCACTGTACTTAGAATTTGGGAGCCAAATGACAGTCCTGAGTCAGACTAGGGGATGCAGCAGGGACCAGTAGGGTCTGAGCTGCCCATTATGTTTTGTTTTCAAAGAGGTGACAATCAGTGAGTGCTCTAACAACACTGGCAGCAGCCTCAGCAGTGTATGATCACAGCATTTTCTCCTCCATTAAATAATTCTCATGTTATGTGAAAAGCAAAGTAACGCATCACAGGTTTTAAATAAAAATAAATCAAATACACATCCAGAACACCAATGTTTTGAGAAAAAACTTGGTCAGGTTTTTTATAGAAGAGGTTCTTTCACATCGTGATTTAGTTCAGTCCACTCCAAGATTTTTAACAAAAAGCCACAAAGTTCTAAAGACAGAGTGGCTTGAAACACCCTGATGAGTGCCTCCAGTGTACTTTAATCTATTGGAAGCAGTTTTCTCCAGAGTAATACATGCTTTCTCTGATGAATGGAAAGAACATCTCAGTATAATTATCGAAAATGTGAGCTTTATGTTCCAGTACAGAATCTTGGGTATTTTGCATTAAATGCCAACAAATGTTTTATTCAAGTCACAACAGCAACACAACTCAAAAAAAAAGACAGTGATAGTCTTGATTCCCTCTTGTCAGATCCATTTTGTGCTGGTGAGATGCCATCAGTTTCCAGATGGCATCACTGTATAGAAGTGATATACAGAAGAATTGCTGTAGTAACAGGACAAACAATCAGGTTTAATGAACTTGACATTCTGAGTTGTTTCTAATTATCACAGGTAACAAGTTAAGGCCAGAATGATCAGTTTCAGCTAAGCTTTCTTATGCTTACAGCTCTTTGAATTTCAGTAGTAGATGAGATCTGCTAAAGTTTTGTTTATCTTCTACACAAGGAACTGCATGTCCCTAGGAGTCACATAAATGTGTGTCCTGAAAGGATAATCCTAAAATCATCCCTCTCCTTCTGCTAAAAGTTAGAGCTATGCATTACAGTAACACTGTTTTTATTAATGAGCTCTATTCCAGGTCTGTCTTCTCAGAAATGCTTTCCAGAGCAGCTATGTTTATGGCTTCTCCTGTGCAGCATAACTCAATATCCCTGTTATGTAGATAACTCAGATTTATGCCTCTATCCTGTGAGACATTTCACAAGCTCAGCCTTAGTGTTGTCAGACAGCTTGATGGATGTCAAATCCTGAATTTACCCAAAGACATCCAGATAATGGCGTGGCAATGGTTCCAAATCTAAATGCAGCATCATTGCAGTAAATAATTCCCTGCTTTCCCACCCTCATTCCCCCTGTGAGAGCAGTCCTATTGCTGGAGAGGCACAATGCATCAGACACCACCTGAACGTCACCCACGGCTCTGCAAAACCACTTCAGACAGGCGCTTCTTTGAGCTCTGCCTGAAGGAATTCTGTATTTCTTCCCTAGGCCTCATGCATCCTGTGATCATGTAGTAAAGATGAAGCCAGGAAAGACATTTTAAAAAAATTGTTTTGCTTCATTCTGATTTTAAGAAGACTCAACAACACTAGGAAGTGATGACTGCATGGCAACCATTTAATACTGACTAACCTGATAACATTTGATGTGCCAGCAGCCAGTAACAGCACCACCAGATCCCCAAATAAGAAGCAATCCTGCTGGTAAATTTGCAGTCCTACAACTTCTGAAACATCTGCCAGGTCAAACTAAATAATTTCAAATGAAATCTGGAAGCCCATGAAAAGTAGTTTGCTCAATAACATCCCATCCTTTTTGTGACTGCAAAAAGCCTCTGCGCAGCAGAGAAACAGAAGCTGGTGATTTGAAGGCAGGCAAAGGGGCCTTAGCAGGGGATAATGTGTGATGTCATATTGAAAGTCTTTAATGAATGGAAGCAGGGGGCAATACTGAGGAAGGAAAAGGACTCATTTAACTGGCCTTCTACTTCTGCAAGAGGCTTTGTTCAGACTTGGATCTGCTGAGCCCAGACTTCAGGAGTAAAAGGGACAGACTCCTAGACTGGCCTTCTACTATTCTGCTTAGACACAAGGTCTTTAAAAGAATTTTGGACACTATTACAAAAACCAAAATCTTACAATTGTATGAGCAAGTGTCAAAGTTCCCAAATAGAAACTTTACTGACCAGCTGAGTAGGAGGAAGCCACTGGCAGGAAAGCAATGAATATTTCACTCTTCTATGGAATGTGCAGCTTCTGGGCAGAGAGTTCTTATAAGCTGAGCTGACCAGATTTTTGTAATTTAATCCTTATTTTCCTGGAGCAGTCATTTCCCTTTACAGAACTTTCCAACCATTGCAGTGTGGCTCAGACCTGGAGGTCAGAACTCCCAGGGAGAGGCTTCACAGAAGGAATCCTGCAGTGCTGTGAGACTCAGGACTGGCCCGTGCTAGTGGAGGTGTGGTTCTGAGGATAAACCATGAAAAGAGCTGGGCAATTCCTTGTTAAAGCTGTTCTAGTGCAAACCTGATGCCTGAATCTAAGTAAAAGAGCAGGAACATTACTATAATACCATGGTGGATGGTGTTACTCCTGCCTGCAGACCTCAGTCCCTAAGAAGATATCCGCAGGTTAAAATCAGTTCCCTTTGTAATAAAATATAAGACCTACAAAGAATAACTCAACTAATGAGCAGTTCTCTTGAACTTTGAATGCAAACTATTATTTCCCATGATTTCCTGCACTCCTTTAGTTCTGATGAATTATGTATCCATTTAGCCATTCTTGGTTTAGCAGAGGCATCAGTAGGAGGTGAAATATGGGGAGAGATGGTCAATATTAGACAGACATATCAAAAGGGTCACATCTCTGCAGGGCTCCTTCTGGAAAGCTGTTCAAAAAAAGTTCTGAAAGAATAAGTGTGGCAGGAGGAAGATAAAAGTCCAAATTAGCACAAATAGCTCTAAGCAGCATTGAAAAAGTAGGGTACAAGGGACAGTGTCCAACAGAAATTCAGACCACAGAGGAATCCATGATAAATGATTCATACACTGCAGAGCTGATAATACACAACAGAGCCATTTTAGCAACTGAATGGAGACATTCATAGCTGAAATGAACAGGCTGAGTTTGTGACTCTTTAAGAGAACAAGATTTTACATAATTTTGCATGGTTCCTTCTGACTCGAGTTTTGTGAATACAGAATATTTCCCTATTCCTTAGGCAAACCTGTTAAACAGCATCAAATTTACCCAAGAACCAACATTTTTTCCCAACCCCTGCCATTAGCTTTTCTATATCTGAACTGGGGAGAAGTAAAAGCAGCATTACAGAAAGCTTCAAACCAAAACAAGATCCTGACTCAGGATCACCTGTCTCACTTCCACTTTGTGTACTTGTATTTTGCCAAGTGCCACACATTTATTCTACAACCAGAAATTGATAGGAAACTCAGAGAAGGAGGGATCTCTGTGTTAGCATCAAGTTTCTTACAGGTCTTGGACGTCCCAGGAAGTCCCAGCTCCACATTGCCCACAGTGTTACACCACCCATGGGAGCTTTGCTTTGCCATGGTGCTCCCACAGGATAATTCCCACTGTTGAAGTTATTAGTGCTGCTTTAGAGTGAATGGAATGCAGATAAGCTGTTACCACCAAGAAAGGACAAGCAGTAATTTTGGCAATATATTAATCTTGCAGCCATCTGGAATGAAATTAATCCAGAATCTCCCACAGAACTGATAATACTCTGTAGTTCATTTTGCTGCTAGGTTATACAGTACACTGTTTGCAGGAAGAGACACCTATGATTCATGGCCCAGCATCTTCCTGTGCATGCCCTATTTTGTACACAGTATCAGTGTCTATTGTACAGTAAAACAGCCCTGCTTTAGCCACTGTGAAGTGGGAAGCAATATATATATATAAATTTTTATATAAAATATATATTATATATACGATATAAATATATATATTTATATATATAATTTTTTTTTATCCCACTGCCAATATCCAAAACTAGTAGCTTACTGCTGCAGAGGATTCTGGCCATGGCTTTGCTGCATGTGACATGGCACTGAATTAAGTCTTGGGAAATAAGGGACTAATGGCATTAATGAGATTCTGCCAGGCATTTACTGTTTGGAGCAAAGTTGCTTCTTATTATTTTTTTGGGAACTATAAATGGGACTTGGAAAATCTGGCTTTAGTTTTAGTGTCTTATCTTCCCTGCATACTCAGCAGCACAGGAAGGCATCTCAGTCTTACAGGCCCCATCCTGTGCATGATTAGTAAGAGATAATTCCCAATATCACCACCGTGTTGGGAAGATGAATATTTTAAGGTGGGATTGTGCTCCAGTGCTAGAGCTCATGTAACAGGACCAGAGCTGAGGAGACAGTGGGGGTTATTTATGGAGTTAAGCATGGTTAAAAGCATGTTTGCAGGTCACTTTACCTCAGCCATTCCTGCTTCCCACTGCCCTGCCAGTCTCCTGGCCAGGAATGTGCCAGCTGGTCTAGCATGGAGCTGGTAACAGCATGTGTTGTTTGGAACAGCAGGTACTGCCTTGGAAACATGATGGATTTAGCAACACAGGAATGTAGGATTTTTTACAGAAACAGGAGTTTATTGCCAGTCCATTTGCTTTAATGCAAAGTTTGCATGTGTGATATTATAATGCCAGTTTTAACAAGATTTTTTTTTTCATCAGAAAAGATTCATCTGTAGGGAAAAAAAAAAGAATAATCACTGCTGGAGGAGGACTTGAAGAGAAACAGGAATTTAAGAACTCTTATATTGACTTATGATTTCATACAAGGAAGGATGCACTGCCCTTCTCTCTTGCTGCATAACATTTAGCACATAGCCAGCCTACATCTTAATAAAGTAGCAGTTTATCCAGAAAGTCCCTTATTTTTTTGTAGAAAGCAGGGAGAGAAGGAATACAGAGAGACAAGTCATACTGACCAAAGCCCTGTTATTCCTGACAGGACTTTGGACTCCAAGACAAGGAAGGTTTGAACATTACAGAAAAGCACAGAGGTTCATGTGGTGCTATGCTAGGGGAGATATTTTGCAATTTGAGGTCTTCAAAGGCTTTTAGAGATCAATTTTGCCCCTTCTAACGCCAATGAAGCAGCACTAACTGATGGGCTCCACACAAGTTCCCTCCTAGGCAGCTTCCTACCCTATAACTGGGCTTGCAAGGGTTTCCCAGTCCTCACCTCAGGCCCTGTTTTGCCTCTGCAGCTCCTCATGGCAGAGCAAAGCAGAACAGAACTTGGCACAAAAAGTAGAGACAACAAAGCAATTAATAAAGGTGATAAATTTGTGTATACTTATTGTAAACAGTCATGCATTACTACACACCACATCCAAAACAAATGCTGTTTCTTGCCACTATCTAAGAAAACCCAGTAGGACTGTGACAGTACAAATAATTCTTTTTTATTTCATTAGGTCCTGAATGCAAAGGAGTTGAAAAAAAAAATGCTTTACTTGAGAGAAACAATGGAAAGATTTATAAACAAAAGAAAATTAAAAGGAGGTTTAACTAGATAGAATATCACCATTTTTACAGCTGTGACAATGAACATAGTGCTATTTCTACAGTAAAGCTGGTGGTATTTCTCAGGAAAGGACAGCATATATTTTCAGCTCTATGCTCTTCCAAAATGTGGTTTTTTGTGGGAAGGAAAGTTTGTTCTTCCTTATTTCAAGTGCTGAAGTAGATATTTCTTTAAATCAGTGCTCAAAGATCCCTGGCACTTCCTTAGAAGTGTTACCTCATGACAGATTGTCAAAAAAAGGTATCAATCCTGCTTACATAAATGGATGGTGAAAGGCAAGCTCCACTAAGAAAACACCTTCGGTATTTTATCAGTTCCTCAGCAGAGGAAGATACCTCCAAAATAGATCCCTCTCCTCCTACACAAAGAGAAGTCATTCCAGTACAGCTAAAAGGTGAATTTGACCTGGTTTACCCAGGCAGATAACTCCAAGAGTCCTTAGTCTTGATTAGTTTCTATATATCAAAATCATATTTCTCTGGAGTTTTTTGTTTGAACCTTCCTTTCTATTATTCCTTTTTTAACCTTAAAACCCAAAAATGATAATAAAATGAGGCCTTTTCCACAGCCTCCCTCAGCTAAAAACTCTGAGGCCAAGAATTCTCAGGTACTTTTAATCAGTGTTTTCCCTAAAATGTTGTGTGTCTCTTGTTTCTACCCCACCATAACTATTCCTCCAACCGTAACAGGTTTTTGTAGGAGACATTCTTGGGATCCTTTCAGGTATTAGAAGTGGAATTTCTCCTTTTCCAGTGACTCCTCACTGGTATTAACAGTCAGCCCTGGGAAAGGCAGTCCCTGTGGTGGCATCTCAGCCAGGAGGGAGGGCTGGATCTGTGCTGGTGCCTGGCAGATGCACCTCACCTGCTGAAGAAATCCAGCTTTGCCCAAGGAGAGCTTAGACAAAGCTGGCTGCTGGACTCTGCTATTTACTGTGTGCCCCAAATTACTGCTCACTTCTGTGAACAGCAGTATTTATTGTTAGCTTCAGATCTGCAGAACCTCTAAGACGCATTAGTTTTCATTTCAGTTACCAAAATATGTCTCAACAATAAGCTAAAAACCCTAGAGAATTATTGAAATATGTGCATTTTAGCCATTTTGTTTTCATGATTTTGAAAACAAAACCATTTTGGAAAATGGAGTCCTGAATGGAAAATAAAGCACAAAATATGCAACTAGCTTGAGGTACTGAATAAAATTAACCCCAAATAGTTGCCCATGGAGGCTTTCTCCAGTGATCCTAAGTCAGAACGCATTACTAAAAGACAAACTGATCTTTAGCAGAAAGAATGAAAGAATGATCACAGACCTCAGGTGATCTTCTCATGCTAAAGGTGACAGACTCTGCAGCAGGGTCTGTGTTGAGCCAGAAAAACAAAGTTAAGGAGTTCATGGTCATTCACACAGCAAAGTAAATAATAACTGCACAGAGGATAACACAATGTGAACTAAGACATCCAGTTGTTGCTAGCAGGTTTTCCATTGGAGTGAGAGGATGAATTTCTCTTTCTAAATTATGCTAATCCTTTTGCTAGCACGTTGCAGGTTCTTTGTGTTTCACTTGGATACTCAAAACTCAGAAAGAAGGTTAAATAAGGTTCTATCAAAAGAAAAAGCTAGTTAAAAAATTAGGAGACTTGAAGCACAAAAAAGAAAAAAAAAATGGTAAAAACAACCCCCAAACAGATGGAAGTCAAATATCTCGCTTTAGGGGTGAGTGTTATTCCTGACAGTCCAAACCAAAGATTTTCTATGGTTTGTTTCAAGACAAGAAAAAAATGTGTATATTTAGGATGGCAATATCAGAATGCTCTCAGCATTATTTTGGGAGACATTTATAGACTGTGATAGGTTTCCAGAAAGACAAAGTATTTTAGTAACATGTCTTTATATCTGTCATAAAGAATCTTTCACAAGTGCTGTTAAAAACCCCTGGCTAAGAAACAGTGTTAAGACTCCCTTTTATAAACTTCATTTGTTTGAGTGATAAGATTTAATACACACACTTTGGAAAGTAACATCCAGCAAGCAGTAACCACATCATACAATAATGAAGATGAGTGGAAAAACTCATTAAAATCACATCTTACCATATGAAAATTATGATAACTTATATACAGGCTAATTATTTAATAATGCACAGCTGTTAAATTAACTACTACTAATTACTATTAGAAATTACTGCCACAAGTTCACGGGGTTTTAGAAATGCAAGATATAACTGTGGTGTAAGTGGAGAGTAGGAATACATCTCCAGTTTTGTCACTAATCTCAATTTGTGCCATTTTATCCATGAAGAAATACATTCTCATTAAACACTCCACTATAAATAGTCTGGAGGTTTGGTTTCCTCCAAGATGTCCATCTTTAACTGAAGGAAAACAGTTAAAAACAGTCAGGGTTTTAATTTAGGAAAACATTCTAGTGCATGCTTAATTTTTCCCCAGTCACAAAAATTCTCAGTTTCTGATTAACTTTGATTTAAGTGGGACAGATTAGTGTATTTAAAGATACCTCCATGCCCAAGACTGTCCCAACAGGCTTCTCGTCCTTAATCACTCTGGGTTGCATCAGCCTTTGTTTCTCCCTCCTCCAACACCCAGGACCATGAACAGGGCCTGAATTTTGTCAGCTTTGAGCAGAGTAGAAGGCTCAGTCCTCTGAGCAAAACAACATCACCCCTTGTGTACTGAACCCCCATTCTTTCACCAGCCAGTGTGAGGGCAGACCCCTCCTGTGAGCAGACCTGCACCCCAAATTAGGCACTGCAAACCAGCCTGGGAACGATCAGGAGTTCATCAGGAATGGTTTCCTAAAGCAGCAAATGCAGGGTTGTGTTTGCTGAAGTACGTGGACAAGTTGGTGCTAGGTATTTCAGGGCTTTCATACCTTGAGGGAATTTAAACCTTCTGTAGAGATGAAGCAACCAGGAACCTAAGAGTCTGCAGAAAGGTGAAAGCAGACCTTGACTTTCATCTGTAGGGAGCAGGAGAGTCCTGAGCTTGATTTCTGCTGCTTTGGTTTTATATCTACCATGGCTTGGTATAAAAAGAGTAAATAATTTTGAAAGACACTGTGGGACTCTTTCAGTACTGTTTAAAACACATTAAATAGTTTGCTAATAAGTGAAGAAATTCTGCAAGAGCACTAATATTCTTGAAATGTTGATTAGCTAAGAAAATCCAGCCATGATTAATTTAGTGTTTGATGACTCCCTATCTGCTCTCTCCCCCAAAACCACTTTGCTGTTCTTTTAGCACACAGTGAGATTTCATAAAATGAACTTACTCAAGGCTATTTCATGAAAAGCATGACATTCATTTTGCATTTATGGTAATGTTTAAATAAATACTCTCTCCAAAGTGTTTTGCAAGGCCCTGGAGTGCTGCACTGAGTGGATAGATGGCTTCCAGTCATCTCCAGAACACAGAACAGATTAACATGGCAGAGCAGCCAGGGAGGAACATGTGGAGAACTCGCTGGAATGACACTCCTGATGTGATAAAGATGCTAACAATAGCTATTAAAGAGGTCAAAAAAAGAGACATTTAGAGAAAGAAGTTGCAAGAACTGGAGACTCAGAACTGCTCTCTCACTACCTCCAAGCCTCTACTACCACAGGTGAGCAAACTTCCATTGAGGGAATCTGTTTGTCCAAGGGAGGAGGAAAAAAAACACTCTCAGAAGTAATTGTGAATGCACAAATTCATCTGAGGTAGAAATAAATTCTCAAAGGATTTGTTTAATCAAAAACAACAAAAGTACATCAGTGGTTCTCCTTCAGTTCATGGGGAGATTGAAGGGAATATGGCTGGGGTGGTAATTAATGCAGTATCTCTGGATCTCAAGGGATGGCAGCCCTGCAAAACATTATTTATTTAATAAAAGAAATAAAATATTAATTTTCTCATCCTGGCAAAGCAAATATATTGAGCATTTTCTGTTGAATTTTGAGGTGAGCCAACAGGATTGGATATTCAATACTATTAAAAATAGATAAATATGAGATTTTCTTGTATATTTTGAAGAGTTGCACAAGGATTAACAAGTACAGAGCAACACATTCCCTCCTGTTATTGTATAAGAGAGAAAAGAGGGAGATGTGACATTTGCAGCAGACTGGGAAAGAGGTTCTCTGTGCATACAGGAGGAATGGCTTTAGGGATTGATCAAAAGCCACAAAATGTGGGCTCCACTTTGACTCAAGCCTCAGAAAGAGGAAAAATAGGTGGGATGTGATGAAAGGTATAAGAAGAACATCACAATGAAATATTCAGTGCTAGTGAGAAAGATTGTAGTGAACCTCAGATTAGTTTTAAAGAAAGGGAAGTTATTCAAGAAAAATTAAACTGGGTATACAAGGCTTAGTAGAGGGTTTTCTGCTATTGTTTTAGTGTTAGGAAAATAAAAATTTAAACAAGAAAAAGACTGCAGTTGTCAAAAAGAGATGCCAAAATTCAGGTCAGGATTTCAGAAGCATGAAAGTGACAAAAGGGTGGATTTAAGGGGCCTGAAAGATGGAACAGAGATTTACCACTTGAAGGAGAATGAAAAGAGCCCTAACTATGAACTCTAAGTCAGAAGCCAAGAGAAGACCAGAGACTGACATTGTAATCAAAAATAAGGAAGTGAAGAAAAGTGCTTGAGACACTGAGACTGATGAGGAAGCAGCACTTTAAAATGGCTGAGAAGCACCAGAGGTTACAGGAGACAAAAAGTGAGGATAGAGATTCCAAGGCATGAAGTGAAGCAGAGACCAAACCCTCAGAAGAGAGATTTTCCTGCAGTTTTTGCTAACTTGGAGCTCTGCTTTACCACAATAGTTAGCACACAGTAGTTAGCACACAGAGCTGGTGAGCAGCTGCAGTGCTGCATTTACTGCATTGCACATCTCTGTCACTGCTGCTTGTCACCCCCAGCCTCACCCTGCAGCCCCCAGGGACAGCAGGGCAGGGTTTTAGGGGATATTCCCTGCTCCAGAGCTGGAGCTGCAGGAGCCACAGGTCTGTGGGCTCAGGCTGCATTTCTCACCCATTTGAGGCAGAGATTCAGTTTCATTTTCAGTCATTCAAGCCCCAGCAATTTCCAGTGACACCGGGTACCTGCTGGCTGCAGCTCCCAATTAATCTGAGGAGCTGGAGAGCTTGGCTGTGCTGCTGGTGTAAACAAGGCACTTAGGAGCATGTCAGGCTTTGTTCAGCCAGGAATCACATCCCTGTTAGGAGCTGCAGCATCACACCTGCTCCTTTTAGGTTAACTGACAAATTGCTGCTATGTAAATCTGCAGTTTGAGTGTAAAACCAAGCCTCTCCTGAGGCCAGCTGACAGTGTGTGAGGAAGGGAAATTGAAACAAAAAACAAACACACCAAACTAGTGATAGCTCACGTGGCAAGATATCCTTGCACCAGGAATGTAACTCTGTCTGTGAGGCAGGATCACTCACAAACACCAGGTATATTTTGGATGTATTTTGTATATCTGTATCCCAACACAGTCAAAGAAGATGTTTCTCTAAATAGTCTTATTCATTACAGAAGCTGAAATAGAAGAAATTGTCAGTGCCACCTCTGATTCCTCAGAGAAATGAGTTAAATAACATCTGACAATCATTAGGAATTCAGTGCAATCCCAGTGCCATTGAGGAATGGCCTGTTGTCACTAACCACACACCTCTTGTGCTCTGCGGATGTGCAGCAGCGGCAGCAATTCCCACAGGAACGTGCTGTCCTTCTGAAAAGCCCAGCCATGCCACCAAGGACCTCCACAGGGCTGATCTGGCATTCCTGAGCACACAAACTCCCAATATTGGCTGGGCTGTGCCAGCAGTGTCCCTGGCATGATGCATGGCCCCACAGCCCCAGACAAATCACACAATCCCAGCTGAGGAGGATGCAGATCTGCTGCCTCTGGTACCAGGAGGTCTCAGCTCAGCTCCCTAATCCCCCTGATAGCTTTGGGGGTGTAGCAATGGAGAGGAAGTCCATTTATCAAAATGCTTTTGACCTCTTCAGGCATCAAAATATTCAATACTCTCTGGGGGTGTGAATCAGCTGAGAGACCTTTCCCACCTGATTCTGAAGGTGTTGGCTGCAAATCTCTGGGCAACTTCTGTTTTACAACCTCCACTGTAAAAATCTCCCTCCTTATATCTATTCTAAATGTAGCTTTGCCTGATTTTCTGTGGCAGTCCCCATATTCTCCAAGAGTGTTTGTGTCCTGCCTGGGTGATTACCTGAGCCTGGGCATGAATCAGATCTAAATCTCCTTTGGTATTCAACATCACTCTTTACTTTTCAGTTCAACATCACTGTTTCTTTTTACAGATTCTATGCCCACTATGAAACAATTTAAGTCACAACCAGCCAAACAACACTTGCTGGGGTTTAACATTCTATACTTTGTTAAAGTGCATTAATCTGAACAAGAAAAGGTGGCTGAAAGCATCTATTTAAGGACTTTCAAACTGAGCATGGACAAAGGCAGCGGCACACAAGCTGCAGAGCCAAAATCCTTCCTGCTCCTTCTCATGCCAAAACCCCAGGAACCAGCATATCCTGTCCAGTCTCTGGGTTATGCAACAGTGGGCAAAAGCTGTTGCCTTCAGAGGTGTCCAAGGATTTCTAGCTTGATCTGGGACACACTGACCATGACTTGCTGCCACAGGTTTTCCTATCATCTTCTGGTGCACCAGTATTTTAACACATCTGCCCAGTTATATTGCTCAACATGGATAGCTGAGCATGGTGTTCCCTCTGATGAGAATTCAAGCTGCAAGGTCCTCAACAGCTATCAAACAATGATGTGTACACAGCTCAGTCCAAGGGGAACAAAACCAGCATTCTTTAAAAATTTTATAAATTGTAAAACCTAAATTCCAAAGTCCTGTATTTTTGCCCTTATTTTAAAATCAATAGCTCTAAGAAGGCAGGCAGAGAGCAAGATGTTCATCCAACCTCTAATAAATCATCATTCTCAACTAAACATGATAGATCCTACCTTACCAGAGTGGATATTTAAGAATTAAATAAGTAGTCAAGACAAAACCAAAAGAGTTTAAAGTATGACTATTTTACATATGCAGTTTTACTTTAAGATAAAAGTAGGATAAATCACTTAATCCATCAGAATCAGATAAGAAAGGAGCTTCAGGTTGCATAATTCAGTGAGTTTCAAAAATAGAATTTAATTGCCTGAAATTGTGCTCTGATCCATATGCTTCCATGGACAAATGCAATTACTGCCTCTTGTAAACAAGCTAATTGATGTGAGAGAATATAGTTCAGAATATCTTATATGTGAACAACATTTCACAAAAAGCACAGAGACTTGAGCAATGATCAATAGTAATCATCACAGCCCCACTGGAACAGGTAAAACTACACTGCTCTGTTTGCATCAGCTGAGCACCTGCTTCAGTTTCCCTTAAAATTATAAAAACCTTTCCTCTCACCCAGCAAAATAAATTAGCTGTTCAAGCTCTTGAAAAAAATTCTCACTAGCACAAAGGTAAAAAGCCTTTTATTAGATGAGGCAATCAAAAATCTTAGGGCAACTCCAAGATCTGAGCTCTTATCAGTGGCTGCTCAGTCATTGCACAGACACCTCTCAGGACAGAAACATCAAAATGGCAGCAGTTATAGTGCCAATAAAATGACAAATGCCAGTAATTCCTGATTTTTGCCTCAGACTCACAAATTAGGGTGGCACAAGACCTTGTGATCAACCAGTCAGACATTTTCATGAAGAAAAAGGTCACAGGATTGCAGTTAATGCATTCGTCCTTGAACTGCAGGGCAACAGTAGCAAAATACACAATTTTGAAGATGTTTTAATCTACTTACTGTTTACTTTACCTTGTGTCTGTCTACTTCCTAAGCCCAAGAGACACAAGTCCCCATATGCCCCCATCTGATGTCACCTTCCCTGTTATATCAACCAAATTTGTAATCTTGCTGAAAAACAAATCTTTCAACAAGATGTGTTTTATTGCTCTTAATTATAAAACTCAATAAATCAGTCTCCTCCAAGACCAAAAAG
This sequence comes from Pheucticus melanocephalus, assembly GCA_013398405.1. Classification (NCBI taxonomy): domain Eukaryota; kingdom Metazoa; phylum Chordata; class Aves; order Passeriformes; family Cardinalidae; genus Pheucticus; species Pheucticus melanocephalus. The sequence goes on from VZSJ01005028.1 coordinate 961,729, forward strand.
AATTTCAGTCTAAGTTCCTGTTTCTTGTTAAAAATTAATTTTTAATCACATTTAATATGATACATTTAATTTCTTGCACCTTAAAAATGTTGGCTTTCTCCAAAATGTGATTTGCCCAAAAGTGACACCCACACAACAAGTGGGTGGAAAGGTTAAAATTTTCTGTTTACAAACTGTCTTTGAATAGTCAATACACTTTACAAAATGTGTTTGGCACTGGGTGAATACAATGTATACACATCACAAAATGAGAACAACTTGTCATGGTTTTATGGAACTGCTTTCACATAAATTATTTGTCAATTTTCTTTTTCCTTGTAACACTTGGCTCAAATAAGTCATTAGGAAGGTACTGACTCTCCTGAGTTTTGCATCAGATTGTATACATTCAGCATATAAACTGGCTAAATAAATCACAAATATCTTCAGCATACTATTCATTTGTTAAATGCTTTGTTTTAATGCCTAAACTCTTTGAAAAATACTGTTGTCCCTTCTTCTGTCAGATCTAAATCCTGCTCACTTTTAAACAAAATAGAAAAGTAAAGAAGCATTGAACTAAAATTACATTTCTTTTGTTCTCTGTAATTATATACATCATGGAATTATCAAGGTTGGAGGAGACCTTCAAGGTCATCCAGTCCAAGCACCACCACAATCACCCCTACACCACCTGCCCAGGTGCCACATCCAGAGGCCTCCAGAGACAGCGACCTCACTACCTCTCTGGTGGAATTTCTTTCACCTATTCCAATGCCTCACCACTCTTTCAGTGAGAAAAAAAGTCTTCAAATGTCTAATTTGAACCTCACCTGTGTCATCCTTCCACTTGAGGCACAGCAGGAGATATCAACCCCTGTTGTATCCTCACTTCAGGGAGTTGTAGAGAGACAGGATCCCCCCTGAGCCTCCATTTTCTGGGCTAAACACCCCAGCTTTGTCAGGCACTCCTCATAAGTTGTGTTTTCCAGACCCTTCCCCAGCTCCATTCCCTTCTCTGGACCTGCTCCAGCACCTCGAGGTCTCCCTTGCACTGCAGGGCCAGACTGGACACAGCAGCCAAGGTGCGGTCTCAGCAGTGCCCAGTTCAGGGGACAGGCACAGGGGACAGGCACAGCCCTGGTGCTCTGGCCACACTAGCCCTGACACAGAGCAGATATCCTTGGCCTCGTTGGTCACCTGGGCACACCTGGGCACCCCTGGCACACCTGGGCACATCTGGGCACACCTGGCACACGCTGGCTCTCACCTTTCAGGACCTCCTGCAGCTCAGCCCATCCACCCAGCCCATCAAGATGTCTCTGCAGAGAGAGATCAAAATGTGATCTCATACTCTGTAAAATATGGGAGAACAACAACATTACTTGGGTTTGCTGCCACAAAACACATCCCACTGATGACTTCCTTGCCATTTCCTAATTGTGTTGAGCACAGAGCAGCCAGTTTGTGGGAACAGCTGCTCACACATCATTTCAGAGGCTCGGGCCCTACCTGTTCAGAAGGACATTTCTGGCACTCAGAGGCAGCTCCCTATGCAGGCAGAAGGGCTCACCTTGCCTTTACAAGGATGGTCCAGAGATCTGCAATATAAACAAATAAACAAACACGTTTAGTACCCTCTAAGCTCTCAGCAGCTTTCTTGCTCTCACCTTGTGAAAGGATTTTCCTCATGTCCTACTGCTAGCACAAAGCTGTCTGAAAAGGGAGCTGCTGTGCACTCACAAGCCTTTGTAAAGGAACAGTTTTCCATGAACAAAACTGCTTGCTGGGATTATTTACACTTGCAATGGCCCACTGCACAGGATCACAGCTTTTAACTGTTGCTGTGAAGAGCATCTATTCCATGTGAAACCTCACAGAAGGAGCCTGACACTTGGTATAATTTCTTACAGATATTGCAATACTCCCCCTGTACACCCTGCCAAAATATTTGCAACCAAGTGCATTTGACTGAAAGCTTGGCATAGGACTTATATTAATTATTTTCAATTCACTGAATAGGTAGATTAGTCAGGGGAAACTCACAATATATATGGGCCAGTCACTGAGCCAATCTCTTGCCTCAGAATTAAAGTATTTTGACCTTTCAGGGCAGGGAGTTTAAGGAAAATGGAAGTTTAACAAGAGTGCTGCAATTGTTAAGATGTTGCAATCAAGTCACCACAGGTGAAGGCTCTCTCACCCAATGAAGATACTCTCAGCACACTGAAATTAGAAGCTTTTAATACAGACAACAGTATTTGGCTACTGCAAATAAAGGCAAAGATAATGTGTACTTTCACATTAGATTGCACAGGTAAAGTGAACATCAGGATGTTCCTCCAAATCCACAAAGAAAATCAGATGGAGAGGCTGCAAGGAAAGGCCTGGAAAAGACATTTCTTTATCTTTACTCACCCTGGATGTGCCTGGCCTCTGCCTGCCCCAGGGACAGATATTTGCTGAGGGAAAGTGCAGGGAAAATCATTTCACCAGACCTTTGGATCTGACAACGTCACAAGAGGGCAAACACTACCTAACACCAATGTGAGTTCAAAATGAAATCCTTCCCAGTGCTAAACACACGTTGCATTTTTTAACAAGTGAAGAAAATCTTCCATCCCGGATTTGCTCCACCCATAGGCAGAGCAGGGCTGGTGCTGAGAAGTGCCTGAGACACGAGCACAGCTCTGCAGTGGCTCCTTGGCATCCCCACATCTGCAGATTGATCTGTTTGCTCTGAGCACTGCTCAGCTCATGCCACAGCTCTATTTCACTCACTGCTGTGGTGGTGGAGCTGCTGTTACAGCCACAATATGAGCTCTGACTTATGAAAGCAAGATTGTAGAGCAGAGTCATATTTTATAGCACAGCAGTTAAAACAGCTGGGAAATTCAGAAACCTGATAATGGGACTGTCAAATGCTTTTCCACATTTCCCAATTTCCCTTCCTCTAATGAAAAATATTCCTTCTGCATTCACATTACATCTCTCTTATTCTTTTATCACTTCCTATAAATCACTCTTCCACTCTCTGGATGAATCAAACTTTTTTGTCTGTGTACCTGAAGCCTGCCATGACCATCTAATGCAGAAATGACAGCCCAGGACATTGCACAGACTGTCACACACTCAGCTGGAAGCCCCTTCCAACCCAGGCTATTACACGGTCTATAATCCTCTTGGATTTGTTTTAGTCTTCATGGAACCTGACAGAAAATGTGCTTTTAAAAAATATTAAACAGCTTGGTGGGAAATATTAATCAACTCATTTTAATCATATCACTGGCAAAATATTCACACTGCCTTCTAAAGTATGGAAACTCACCTTTAAGTGGTCTGCATTCAACAGCTAAAACATAATATTATACTGAAATACTTTTAAAGCAGGAGTTGGAGTAACCAGAGGCTGTTCCAGTTTATGTCAAAATAGCTTGAAACAAACTAAACTGTAAGATATTGCTCAGCACACAAGCCTGCAAAGCTATTTCACTCTAATCTAGTGGATTCTTACAAATCTAGACATTCTTTACAAGGAGAATAGTCCCAGAAACTTTTAGATCATGCTGGTTAGAAAGTGCAGCTTATATAAATACTTTGGCAATTCTGATAGCCAAATAATCTTTCCTCAATTATTCTTTTTATTGTTATTTTTTCAAATAATTAATTACTGTATTTTAGCTGTTTTTCTACTCTTATAATAGGAAGGTTAGATAATCCAGCACACAAAGGATGTTATGTAACACTTCTGTGATGTCAAGTAGACTCAATAGATGTAAAGAGGCCTCCCTGGTTGGTTTAAATCTCTGTAAAGCAAAACACCAGCCCCATTCTAACTGCAGTACAAAGGGAAATTTGGATGTGATTGAGATCATCTGACCAGAGATGCAGAGCAGTTGTATTATATAATGCATGTGAGCACAGCTGCTTGCTTATCACAAGACCCAAGAGGAATGCATCAACATCAAAGGGCAGAGCTGCCTTCCCTCCTGCCTCCCACAAATCCCCTGGGTGGGGGCACTTCCCCTGGGCCATTCACAGCACAGAAACTGTCCAGAGCACGAGACACAAGGAGCTGGTACCCAACCAGCCCTCCCTGAATGTTATTTTCCACATTCACTCTGTTATGTGGAATAACACCTTGAATTTCTCTAAAGAGCTAAAGGGGTGCAGCCAGTCACACCCTGGTTTGGGAGACCCTGGGGTGCCATTTGCCAGGCACTTTTGTGCAGGAAAGCTCTCACTCACACACAGGGAGAAACCCATTTCTAAGCTAGTTTTCACCTGGAACACCATATTATTGAGTGAGCTCTGCTATTTAGTCAAGAGCATTAGGATGATATCAAGACCTACTCAAACACACCAAAATTCCAGTGTCACTGGGTACACATGACATACACAGTTTGATCAGCATCAACCTCCTAAGAGAGGGTGAAATGTCAAGTACCTAAACAGAAGGAAGCACATTTTCAGCAAGATTTTACTAACTTCCAACATGTGATAACCCTAATCCAGTTGTGCTTCACAGGTTTCCATTTTGAAACCTACTTCAATACTTTGCTTCTGAGAATACATGTGAAAGGGAAGAAGTTCCACTGATCAAGATTTTATTATTTGACTTGAAAATTGCAGTGTGATAAATACAATTTTAAACCAAGTTTTCCAGTAATTCTCACAATTCTCACAGAATTTTCTGCTTTCTGTGTGAGTATTCTCCAGCTCACACAATGATCATCTTCCACACAATGATTGCTTATATATTTAGGGGTTGAATGAAGAGATCTCTATGTCCAAAGCTGAGAGAGTGAATGGCAACACAACTCCTTCAGCCTCTGGGGTGCCCAGCAAACTGAAAAGAGTGAAGGAAATGGGCTGGTTCTAGCAGAAATCAGATGTCAGTACTGGACTAAAATGGATTCTCTTGACTGAAGGCTGGACAACACAGAGTGACAGAGAGGAGAGAGGAGGAAAGGTAGATTTCAGAGACAACCTCTGCTGTCAGAAATCCAGAGGCTTTGTTCAGAGACAGGGAATCTGAGGGAGCAAAGGTGGGTCAGTGATGTATGAAAGAAAAAGGGTTTGGCAGGGGCTTCACTTCTGTTCTCACGCAAGGCTGGGAACTCTCAGAATATTTTTTTCCCCCTACAAGGTGACTTTCTGTAAATTATGCACAAGATTCTACCCTTGTGGCCCTATCATAAAAATACAAAGCCTCAATCAGATTTACATTAATGGGAAGATATCAGGCTGCTGTGCTCCTTCAGGTGCAATAATATCAATGTATCTAAACCATTCTCCCCAATCTGTTACCAACAAAAGGCTTATTTACAGTTCAAGTCTTTGACTTTAACTTGTCTAGAACAATTTCCTTCCCATGACTCATAAAGGTGAGACTAGAAGGTATATAGGGTACAGGAAAATGTGATGAAAAAAACTCCAGAATGGGCTTTGCCACAGGGGATGTTGCCCTCTGGTCTGGTTTCTGGCAAGTTGTAATAATGTAACCTGACTGTCAACTCCCCTGACCTGTGGCTATTGTCACATACTTTCCCAAATCATCCACAAGATGCTGAATGAACTCGTCATAATTTATTTCTGTTATGCAACCACATGAAGAATACAACTCTGTATCATGGTCTGGCAGCCCAGAATAACTGCAGAAATGACTCAGTATCCAGGAAAACTTTCAAGCCTGCAAAAAACATGACATTTTCCTGGAAAGCAACTTTCAAACTCTGACTAATGTGTTCCCCTCTTTTCTTTTCTTTTTTTTTAATCTGTCCATACAGGTTTTGAAGCTCTGAATGCTCCTGGGCACTGAGAACAATGTGAGGTGAAGATTGTCTGAGCAAGTGGGAACTCAGGCAGCACAACACTGTGTTATGTGATATTTTGGGAACATTTTGAGGAAATGTAGCAGTCCAAGGGCCTAGAGCCAAACACTCCTTTTTACCCAGGCAGTCCATATTGCCTGTTAGGTGTGCTGGAAGGGCTGGAGCTTGGTCCCCAGGGGATCTGCTGCTGCAAGCCCAGCTCAGACTGGAGGAGCTCCTGGCTCTGAGTCCCACGTGCTCCTGGCCAAAGCAGGCACAGCAGCTCTGGGGGTCTCAGGACACAAACCTAACAAAAGACAAGCTCCTCTCTCTTGTCCCTCTATTCCAGCTGAAAAACCTCTTGATACCACATCCAGAAATGTACCTGCAGTGAAGTGAAGCCAGGTGAAAGTGGACCCTAAGAGTAACTGAATATTAAGGACCAGACTGTGCTTCCCCACCATGTTAACAATTGTGGTTGACAACCCAAAAGAGGGAAAATATTTATCACCCCCAGCTAGAACTCACCTAGAACTTTCCCCTAGAAAGATTAACATCAATGAATGTGACAGAGAAAGTTTAAATTCATGAAAACATTCTGATATATACTCCTCATTTTGTTTCAGGCTACTTCACACTATTCCAATGTCCTGTGTCAAACAGCCCCCACATTCCAGGTACACATCATGGGAATGTCCCAGAATTTACATAAGAAACTTGGATGTAGAGCTTAACACAAAATAGTACCAGCTGAGCATGCTGCAGGAAGGCATGCACAACCCCATTGTGTTGGAAACAGCTTCTCACCTTGTACTAAAGAGGCCGGCAGGCCTGAGAACCAAGGTGCTCTACTCTGGTTTGTTTGCCATGGAGGGAGCCTTGGGCACACCCTTTTCCCTCTCTCTTTCTCAGACTATGTGCTCCTGAGATAGTTAAACAGCATCAGCAGCACAAAGGCGCAGAGAGAATTTCTGAGACCCATAGTGTGCCCTCAAACACTCAAAAAACCACCAGTACTCCAGCCCTGACTTCCACTGCCCACAGTGAGAAAATTATAATATATTATTATCAAAGCTGTGGAGCTGCTAAAGACAAGATGTATTGCAATAGATGAGCAGGAATTTTAACTGCCTCAGCCAGCAAGGGAAACTCTTTTCCCACTGACATGGCCTCCAGCTATGGATGGATGCAGCACTTTGTTTTCTCCAGAGCAATGGTGACATTTCAGATCATCTGCTGTGCTATAAATGGAATACTGTGATCTGCTAAACATTCTCTACCTGGAAGGCCATTTCCTGGTGCCTGAGTCATTAACTTCCTTGGATGGCATTGCCACATCTGTAGTGAAAAGCTGTAACATGCCAATTTATGAGGCTGCTGTAGTGCAGGTGTTTTAAACTGCTCAGGTGTGAATAGCAAAGGCTGGCTGGGGTTCGAATCCCTTCAGCACTATCAGCTCACTGTGGTGGTATTAAATACTTGTCTCTGAACTGGAGGAACATGGGTTTGACAGATGGAGCACTCAGTGGATCAGGAGCTGCTGGGATGGTTTCACACCAAGACTTGTGGTCCATGCCTTGATATCCACAGGAAAGGAGCAACAAGTGCAGCTTCTCAGGGGCCAGCTCTGGGACTGGCACTCTTCAACATCTTTGTCAAGAAACATGCAAGTTCTGCTGTACTGATTTTACAACTATAGCTATTAAATTATTCAAATCTAAACAAGACACATGCCAGACTGTCAAAACACTCAAGAAGAAGCTTTTTTCAAGTTCAAGTCTGTAGCTACATGTCCTCCATGTAGGCTGACAATCAATAAACACGAGAACAAGAAATCAAGAAGTCTCTTGGGTAACACCTCCTACCCCAGTGCTCACCCTTTGGCTGGGAGCAAGAACAGTCCTCTCCTAACTAATCCCAATTCTCTTCTTCCAAAATATAGAATGTAAATGAGTTTAGCTGCAGATAATGATGTTTCTGTTATTAGTAACACCCTGAATAGCTTCAAACCCTGACAGGGAATTGAACTCCTGGGGACTTGGCTTAGCAGGTTCTCCTTTTATACACCCTGCTCAGTGTGGAGTGTAAAATGGCTTCAGAGTCCTCCCCAGGGACACTGATAGGCCTGCACGCTTCATCACAGGCTATTACACACTCAAATTCACTGGGCTGAACATCTGTGGACAATATTTATAACTTCAAAACATCCATGAAGCTCTTCAATCTGTCTGCAATTATTCAACTGTAATTGTGAAGGCACTTGCTGACAGAAAATAGGAATTTGGTATGAAATCCTTTTCTTCTGTGTTGTTTCTCTGTCTGTCCAGAGGGGCTGAAGCAGAGGCTTTCAGTTTAGGTTTTAAGACACAATTTTATGGTGTAAATAAGCTGGCCAGCTTGAGTTGCAGTGGAAGTCAGTTACCTGGGTAGATCTTTTGTATCCTCACAAAAATGGCCTCATTCCCAATGGCCAGCACTTGCTGGGGTTGCAGTAGGAATAAAACCCCCAGTCTGTGCTGGGGTTGCAGCAGGAATGAGCCACAGCAGCTCTTCCCCCTGATCACCCTGGGGTTTGTGTGTCCCATGCCAACCATTCTCACACTGCCAGGGGTGCAGCCCCCTGGAGCTGCTTCTCTTTCTGCCAGCACCACAGAGGCTCCTTCCCCTTCAGGAAAGCTGCTAAACTTGGAATAAATGTGGGCCTAGCTATTCCAATTTGCTGAGTCCCAGAGCAAGGTAATATTAAAGGGGACAACTAGTCTTGAAAGGACTTGCAGCATGTTTTCACTTGATTTTTTTTTTTTTTCTGTAACAATGGAGTGTTCACAGGAATTGAAATTTCATTTAAATATGGATTGTGGTGAAAGAGATTTTTTTAATTATAAGCACTTGAATAAGTTTTAAATATTTTCAGAATGGTTCCTTTTATTTCATGAAATTAATGTTATACTTCCTTGCATTCAATTTCCATTGAATAACTTAGACATTTCTAAATAGAAGGTGGAACATTATATTTAAAACACTCATAATTTCTTTCCTCTCAGAAAATCTGCTTGGTGAAATAAAAAAAAAAAATAAATTAGCTGAGCTCTGTGCTCATGCTGGCTTTGGAACACAAAGTTCTCCAACTGTGGAATTTCCTGAAAGCCAAAGGAAGTGCTGCCAAAATCTTCACTGCCTCCTTTGAAAACATATAGTTCATGCAGTTCAATAGATTTCCATCAATTTGATCAGGTAACATTGTCATCTAATTAATTCTAGACAAATTCATGTGCCTTCAACAGAGAATTGGCTGAAGATTGAGGCTTTCTTTAGTTAATATAAAGACAAACCAGTTTATTATAATGTTCCTTGGGGTAATAAATCCACAATGACCTTAACCATGATTTTTTCTGTCAGTTCAAAAACACAGTCTTCCTTCTTGGTTAGCCAGGTGATTTAGTGTGTTCTTCAACTGCCCAGCAACAGATTATTTCATTCATGCCTTCCATTTGTTCTTCCAACATTGCTGATCCAGGTAATAAAGAATCAGGTTCACAGCTATTATCTCTGGTTAATCCTTCATAATTGTCTACATGTTAAATCAGGGATATTGTGCTGAATAGCATTTAATAGCATTTAACAGTGCCTGCCCTGTGTGCATCAGGCAAACTCAAAAAAAAAATAAATGACCTTGACTGACACAGAGGCCATTTGAGATCCAATTCTCTAAAAATGCCTCATTTAGAAGCATTAGGAAGAGGCAGACAATGACCCTTATCCTTCCATGTAGCTGCTGGTTTCCACAGCACATTGATGATACTTTTTAAAAAACGCACTCCCCCACAATAGGAAAAAAACCCCTAAATGTCAGAGGCTGCCCCCAGAGGCTGTTTGCACACAGGCAAACCTTGTTTGCACACAGGTACTTTGTTTGCACACAGGCAAACCTTGTTTGCACACAGGAACCTTAGGTTGTCCTTCATCACTCACCTGAATTATGTTCTGTTCTACTTGACCAATATTCAATGCCAAAATTGGTTTTCTCCTAAGTAATGTTTCTTTTTTGGACCTTGTTTTTACACATAGTCTGAGGAAATTGAACCCCAACAACAAAAGAAGGCAAGAGGGGTTGTAGGTTTAGTTCAGAGAAAGAGAGATCCAAGGCTTTTGTTCCTCATCATTGTCACAGATGGCATCACAAACACGGAACAGAATGGCCCAGGCTCACACAGTCCCAGAATGGATGAGGCTGGAAGGAACCTCTGGGGACAATCTTGGCCAAGCCCCTGCTCAGGCAGGGTCACCTGGACCAGGCTGCCCAGGGCTGTGTCCAAACAGCTCCTGAATATCCCTGAGGATGGAGGCTCCACAGCCCCCTGGGTGACCTGTGCCACTGCTGGGGCACCCTCACAGTGAAAAGGGGATCCCTGTGTGCACAGGGAGCTCCCCATGGTTCACTTTGTGCCCAGGGCCTCCTGGCCTGTCACTCACAGCAGTGAAAGAGCCTGGCTACTTTCTCTGGACATCCCCCTGGAGATATTCACGCATGAGGGGATCCCCCTGAGCCTTCCCCTCTCCAGGCTGGGCAGCCCCAGCTCTCCCAGCCCTTGTGAGCTGCTCCAGTCCCTGCAATCCTCTTGGAGTCCTTCATCCTCCTCAGTCTCCTGGGATCCTCTGCTGGACTCTCCAGGAGCTCTGCCTTGACTAATTTCAGTTATTAAACTTTTTTTTTTCTGGCAGTCAGAGAACACAACTGGAATAAGTGACTGATCTCAAGAGCACAAAGTAAAAATATATTTTAAAAAAAGACAAAGAAGAGATACACACCAAGGTGAAGCAAATTTGTCAGGTGAGACCATCATCTTTTGTTCTACCTCAACAAGAAACTTAACAGCACACAAAAAATTTTACTTTAAGAGTGTCCTCCAATGCCTGCTAGGGAGTGACTATTGGAAGGTGACATTTTCTTTTTCTTGTGACTGGTTATGTGCCCTGGGAAATGTAAAAATATCACCAAGGTATGCATAAGAGAGGAGTTAATTAGTTTAACTTCCTGATGGGAATATATTAACAGTGTAATAAGATGCTCAAATACTCTTTTTATGATTGTCCCTGCCAAAATAGTTGTTGGAAAGATTTTTGTAATACAAAAACTTTCATCCTCCATATGGAGATCCAGATGCTGACTCTGATCTTTGCATGGCAGAGGTCACTGCAAACATTCAGCCTCCTGATCTCAGAGGTGGCATCTCTGAGCCTGTGACTGCCAGGATCCTGCATCAGGATCAATATCTATAGACAGCTTTCTCCTAAATTCCTCTACAAACCCAAAGGGAATAATTTCCCTGGATCAATACATGATCCTTTGACAGGAAGAATTTTTTTTTTTCAATGCCATCCAGTGCTTTCATTTTTAAAACTCTTTGTAGCTAAGTTCAAATGCAATTTGTCCTGCACAGTCATTGCCCCAAGTGGACAACATAATTAATCATCTATTCTTATGTATTTGTGACTTAAAATGATTTTTAGCTAAACACTCTGACCCTAAGTCTCCCCTTGATTAAGCCTGAACATTTAAGCCTGAATTTTATTGCTGTGTCTCTCCTTCTGTCAGCCAGAATGTCACTTTGGAATTTAATCTAGTGAAAACAAAAGTAATATGTTGATTTCCCCACTGTTCTAAAATATGTGACCTATTTTCCATTTGAAATAATTTTAAAAATATATTTTCAGATAGATGGAATGCCCAGAATAATTTCTACAAATTGCTTTCTAAAATCACACATAAAATACCTTCATGCTTACATACTGAATATGAGGGATCTAGAATTATATTCCCTACAGTAAAAACCTAAATCAACTTCCACCCTCTTTGTAACTGTCTAGACAAGAAAAATCTTCTCAAAAGTCCCACTAACCTTAGGATCATCACTTAAGAGGACACTGTCTCCTAGGCTATTTATATTTTTATCTGCATCTGATAAAAATCTGGGTAGGACACACAGTTTAGTTTCTATTTCCCTACTTTAAAAAGCCAGACAATCACATTTAGCTGATTTTTCCCCTACAAAACCAGCATTTTACAAATAATGGAAAAACTAATATTTGAGCAGCATAGGCAGCACTGTGTTAAGGTACATTATTTCAGATTTGCAAATAGGAAGGACTGTAAAACCTTCTTTTCTTCAGGTGACAAAAGAATGATGGCAAATTTCCAATTATTTCAGGAGATCAAGCATCCCTTTTCAATGCCAGGGGTTTTTCACATTTCTGTAACAGTGTCTTGGCTGATACAGCCACCTCGTAAGTAATTGCTTGCATTAAACAATTATAAAAACTTTGGAAGATACCAAGAAAAATGTCTAGGGAAATAAAAAATATCCAAATAAATTAAAATTTAATAAAAAATCCTTCTATCACTGCACATCCCCAAGTTCCCACATTATTTTGCTGATTCATTTATAAGATTATATATTAAACAGCCATCTTTTTGAAAGGCCTTTCTGGTGCAAAATAAATTAACTTGTCACATAAGTTACTCTCATTTTGCAGCTTTTCTAAAGGATTAAATCTTGTTGCCAAAAAAAAAGGACCAAATATTGAAAAATACAGAAGAAAACAAAAAGCATAACAAAATTACCCTGTGGGGAAAAGAGTTTCCCTGCTTTCCATCACCCACCAGTCATAGGAGATGTGCCCAGGAACCAAGATCTTCAAGAAGACCCACATCTCATTGTGGGAAAAGATCTTTTCAAAGTAAGCAGGTCAGTTTTAGAGAGCACCAGGCTCGGGTACAGTTTGTACAGACCTGGCACTGTTGGGTTTTTTTGTTTTACCACAAACAGTAAAAATGCTGTCATGGGCTCCTTGGAAAATCTCTCCCTTAAGTGTCCTACAAGGAAAGAAGCTGTAAAATGAATTTCTGGTCATCTGGTCACCGTTGGGCTGTTCTAGAAAATCAGATCTGGTGCCAAAACTGCAGGGAAAATCCTCAGCAGCAGCAGCAGCAGCAGCAGGAGCCTGGGTGTTCTGTTCTGCAGCATCCCTACAGCTGCTCCTGCTGAGGATAACAGAACTGCTGTGCCAGTGCTGCTCCTCTGCTGAGGTTCTGCTCATGTCCTGATGTTCTGCTCATCTCTTGATGTTCTGCTCATCTGTTCATGTTCTGCTCCTCTGCTGAGGTTCTGCTCATCTCCCGATGTTCTGTCCATCTCCTGATGTTCTGCTCATCTCT
>VZSJ01005028.1:975136-1003842 GCA_013398405.1 Pheucticus melanocephalus
ATGTTCTGTCCATCTCCTGATGTTCTGCTCATCTCTTGATGTTCTGCTCATCTCCTGAGGTTCTGCTCATGTCCTGATGTTCTGCTCATCTGATGTTCTGCTCATCTTCTCGTGTTCTGCCCATCTCCTGACACTCTGCTCATCTGCTCATGCTCTGCTCATCTCCTGTGTTCTGCTCCTCTGCTGATGTTCTGCTCATCTCCTGATGCTCTGCTCATCTCCTGATGTTCTTCTCCTCTGCTGAGGTTCTGCTCCTCTGCTCATGTTCTGCTCATCTCCCTGTGTTCTGCTCATCTGATGTTCTGCTCATCTTCTCGTGTTCTGCTCATCTGCTGAGGTTCTGCTCATGTTCTGCTCACCCATTCAGGATGGGTTGCAGCCCAGGTACAACAGCCATACTCTGGATATTCATCTTCCAGTAGAAGACCAGCTTAATTTGAAATAACTAAAGCACTTCTACATATTATTTATTGTGAATGAAGAAGTTCCTTAACTTCTTCAGGAATGTTCAGTCTTTACTATTTATCTGACACATTTTGATCACTTTTTCTTGCCACAATTACAGTCCCATGGCTCCCAGGCTGTCTGGTTCTAATAACCAGCAAAGCTGACAATTAACACCTTGTGTATCTCCTACCCATTGTGGTTCCAATTACTTTCATACATGCCCTCTTTCTTTCCAAGCACTATTCTATTCTGAAACATTGACACAATTAATATCTTTTCAAATCAATTCATGTCTTGCTTAGGCTGATGAACATATTAATCTATAAAACTGATGCATTTAATATGAAGTCTTTGTCTTTTCTTATTGGTTATTAACAAATTACATGTTACTGATGCTTTTTTCATTCTGAAAAAAATTTAAAAGATAAACAATAGCTGTTGTGACAGCCAACTTAACCATCTAGCACCATCTTGAGGTTAAACTGCTCTTGACATTCTAAAATAAATGGACATTACTTGATTAGCTCACCAGAAGCTCTAGAGTGATGCAGATATTCATTTTTTACAGACAAAAATTTTAAAAACCCAGAAGTTGTAAGACACATATTCTATAGATTTTTTTCTTTGCTTCCTTGCATAGACTTTAATCCAATTCTAGTAATTCTGCTGGTGATTAAGCCTAAACTTATATCCCTAAGGAAGAGTGGGATACTTCACATTTTTGTAACTTCTCTGAACACTGCACTCAGAAAGTTCTAAGGTTCAGACCTTTATACACCAATTCTCCCACAGGTACTTTCCTTTTTCACTGGGATTAATTCTAAAATTCCCTTCAGATAAAACCATACCTTTACAAAGTATCCTATTTCTAAAAGATACTGGTCCACCCAGGCACAACCATCTTTAATAAACTTCCAGCTGAAAAGATCTAGGAAACACTGGATGTGATGTTTTGTTGGAGCATAATGAAAATGTCAGATAAAGCGATAGAGAGGAAATTGTGCTTTCTCCAAAGACATTTGCCAAGTTTGAGACTCTAAAAAATACAAGCATTCCCTTGTATGGTAATGAGAGGCTGAAATATACATTGGCTGTATGCTTATTTCAAACAAATCTGATGGTGAATCCCATGCCACTGGGCTGAACTCCTGAGGAAATTCATGAGTCTGTCATGAGAATTCAAACACAGCCCCAGTTTTATGAGCACCTCACATCAATAGCCACTCAAATAATCTTTGCTGTGTCCAATGTTGTGTTAGCAAGTTTAGAGACTCAGTGTTAGGAAATTGCAACACTCCCAAGAGCTCATATTTTCATTCCATTGAGGATTTGGGAAAGATAGAGAATCCAAACCAGTTTACCTTTAATGAGGAAATAGGAACTTTTAGGGCTCAGAGGACTGTAAAAATATGTGATTTCCATAACACTAAATATCAGCACTTTGTGTACTCTGCTATTTCAGCCTCAAAACCTGCCTGCAAATGCAGACTGAAGGAAAAGCTGATGGATTTATAATACCCCTGCCCTTCAAGTGTCCACATGATGATGTTCAGTTCTGGAAGGGGTGGCACTTCACTGTACATGGAAGTATCTCACCACATGGGAATCTGTGCATTCCCAACACAACACATCAAACCTTAATGTTCATTGCTGTACTCTCATTTTCTACCCCATGGCCCTGGGAAATGACCTTCCTCTTGCAGTGATGGACACTTAGAACTGGAGGGTTGATCTTGCTGAAACACTTCCAATGGTTTGGCTTACAGGTTTCAGTACAGTTTAACATGAATTATATCTGGACATTTTCCACAACAAAGATAATTGCCTTGTAAAAATCCATTACAGCCATTGCCCATGTCAGGGGATTGATTTAAAGTCAACCTTGATGGTAACCACTGCACTCCAGAAAGACAAATGCAAAGTAAATGCAAATGCAAAACAAAATACACCATAATCAATAACAGCAAGAGACAGTTCCTCCTGGGGAATGCAGCCCCTGGAGACAGGTACCCATTTTCCTGAGGCAGCAGATAAGTAAGGCAAGGGAAGCAGAAGAAAGAATGTCTAAGTACTCTCCTGCCAGGGGTTTTGGAAGTTCTGTCAGGATTTGTGTCAGTGCTTTGAGGAAACTGAGCAGGGTGTCTCTCAGATCACAGCAAGAGATTAAATCCATAGGGAGAGCAAGGAAAACTTCCAAAGAAAATACAACTCTTGCTACATACCCAGAAACTTACAGGGAAAGTGACCCAGACACTTCTCTTGTGAATGTGAAAATCCACTTCCTGCTTTCCCTAATCCCAGGACCCAGTTAAACAGCTCAGTTTGTAGCTCTTCTAGTCCTAGGTTAGACAGCAAGAGAAACTGAATGGAATTGAAAGCCCTTTTTGATAGGTTTTATCAAAATACCTGCAGCAGCACTTCAAACTTTCAAGTGACAGTATTAGGGAAAATTCCATGAAAGCCTCTTCCCAAAGGAGCTGTTCAAAACACCTTGGAAATGACAAGCAAAAGGATAAACAGCCCAGCATTTTCAGGGACAGAAATTGCCTCTCCTGCTAATTCACACTACAATCACAAAAGGGGGGAAAACCAGGAATGTGGGGCAACGCTTGAGGCAGTGGCAGTCTAAAATTTCAGAGTTAAAATGTGCATCTGAATGCACACTTAGCCCATCCTGCAACAGAAGCCTTGAAAGCCAGCACTGTACAGGAACTTCATCTATTTCTGGGTTTGCCCTGATCTCCTTTTGACCCCCCACATCCCCTGGCTCCCTCCCTCCCTCCCTTTTCTGTCACATCCATGTTGGCTGTGTACTTTTCAGAACAGCAGCTGTTTGTGTGCTCTGCTGGGGAATGAGCCCTGGCCTCCAGGATCACTCAGACACTTTGACTGTTTCATCTTGAAATCCCCAGTTGTGAGACTGGAGGAATCCTTGTGTAATGTCTGTCTGTGTGTCATTATTGCATCAATGATTTATAAATTATGGATGAGGGAGTTAGGGAGAGAGCAAGCACATTTATTTAGAGACTAGGCCAAATTACAGTGTTGACACTTGTTACCTATTGATATTTCTTGGTTATGTCCATGCCAATCTCATTCTTTCCTAATTGATCAATTTAGACATTGAAAATTAAAATTACTTTTCCTATGCCAATTGTTCTTGTTCCATTGTTGTATTTGACAACAAAAATACTCAATATTTTAATTCTAAACAGCCACTAATCAGTGTTGTTTTCTTTTATGAAGAAAACCATTTTCAAAGCAACAAAACGTTGTCTGAGACAAGAGAAATTTGAAGCTCCCTGTTCAGCACAGTAAAGTGTTATTTAGCCCTCATTGAGATAATTTATTGGATGCATATTATACTTGCTGAAAGGCAAATGCACTTTAACATTGCAGCGTGCCTCTGAACAGATCACTTCATCCTGCTGAAGGCTTTAGACCACCTATTTTTAGCAAAACAAAAGAAAATGTGTAGGTCAGATCAAGTGCAGGAAGCAGAAGAGCAGAGACTCAAAGGCAGCTACCAGGGTTAGGTACCCCTGGAGCTTGCAGCCTGCTTTAAGGAGCAGCACCAGAGCTCTTGTGGGGACAGTTTCTCATGGAAGGGATGGGGATGGGTGGCACTGGGTCAGGCAGCCAAGGGCACCTTCTGGCACAGAGGCACTGTGTGAGGGAGCTGGCACTCCAGGACTTTTCACTTTTTTTTTTGTGATAATCAGAGCTTGACCACAGCTGCAGCTGAGCCACCAGGTCAGGTCAGTAACTGCTATAAGGGACCAAGCAAAATCATTGACTTGACACCCTGCTTGTTGACCAGCTCAGGACTGCATTGATCACCAGGATGTGCATTGCGTGGTTGGTGGTTCTTTAACAATATCTGCCTTCAAAACCAAAGAACAGGAGAACATTTCATGGCTAGCCCAGCAAATTTCACCTGATCACCAGGAAGAGCAGCAAGGTTAGTGCATCTCCTCCCTGTATGTGCACACCATCCCTGAGAGGTCAATACCTGGGTCTTACACAGTGACATCTCAGTGAAATGCAGCACACATGTGGCACACAGGTGGTCACATTAGGGGGTCTGACTGCTTTCCCCAGGGCTTGAACTCCGATTCCTGATCTAAGAGGCTCCACTGCCTGCAACTGCCTTGTCATCATATCCCATTACACTGAGGTCCACTTCAGTAGGAGGGACACCACCCTCCTGGAAGCTCTCCTGTGACTGAGAGGTCTGAGGAAGCCCATTCACTTGGGAAGCACTCCAGGAGTACATTTAGGAAACCTCAGGTTCTCCCTCTCACAAAATCACAGAATAATGAGGTTGGAAGAGACCCGTAAGGTCATCAAGCCCAACCTATGCCCCAACATCTCAACCAGACTACGGCACCGAGTGCCATGGCCACTCTTTTTTTAAACACATCCAGAGATGGTGATTCTACCACCTCCCTGGTGACTCTACCCCTCTCCCAAGGCCCAGCCACAGCTGGAACAATTCCTCTCCTGGAGAGCAGCAAGCACACAGGAATCAGCCACACCCTGGTGCAAGGCAGCCTCTCAGAGAGAGCAGGCAGGAATTTGTGTGCTTATGTTGGGATCATGTCCTAAAAATTGCTGCAGAAATGAATATCTTGAGTCTGATCTGAAGCCCATTAAATGTTACTGGGTCATTTCCATGGCTTTCAGCAGGCAGCAGCTCATATCTCCTTGCCATTTGGAGAAGCAGATGAAAGTTAGCTGTTTTACACGATCTGTATAAATTAACATTATTTGTGGGATAACAGTCAGAGAGCCCAGACTGTGTTTTTTAACATCAATATGAAATTCTCCTGTCCTGGCACCATTCTGGGGCTGTGGCACAGCATGAGTGGGAGACACAACACACTTTTGGAGGAGTCTTTGTGCAAGGCCTCCTCTGCCCTCACCCACGCACCTGACTGCGCCGTGCCCCACCTGGCCCATCCCTAATTGGATTTCTGCAGATAATGGCTGCTATTTTTACTGGCAATGCACCTTTCCTCAGGTCTGCCTCTCACCTTCATGAGCCTCAGCTGCTGCCTCTGAGGAGAGGAGCGGGCAAGGTGAGGCTCAGATCAGTGTTCCCCCAAGGAAACCCTCATTAGCACAGAGGCACGAGCAGCAAGCTGATCACACAGCCATGAACAGCCCTGAAAGCCCCCTGCCAATTACCTGCACGGGCAGAGATGGATCTCCTGTGCTAACAAAACACATCAGGCAACAATATCAGGCTCAGTAGAGAGAAGGCATGAAAAGATGCTTTTCTCCTGCCAACTGTTTTCAAAGCTCATCTTGAAACAAGTGACAAAGCAGTAGTTATTGTACAACAGATTGTGTGGTTGCCATGAAAACAGAAAGTTTCAGCACTCTCAGCTATCATTAGGATGCTCACTGGCACTCTGAATCTTGATAGTTCCAGGGTACAAAACAGGAACCCCAGTGGGACCATCTACCCAGTAATTTACATGGAGCTGTGTAGGAGGCCAGTATTTCAAGCCGACTTTGTGTATGTGTTCAGGGTAAATCTAGGAGCCTAATAAGCTGTGAAAATGTACATCATCTGTCCTTCATGGGTAAGACTAATATCCTCTAATTTCTGAAATGGGTTCTAAATACTGAAATTCTAAATTGTTGGGAAAAGCAATAAAACCACTCAGAGCGAGCATATCAAATTAATGTGTGATAATCCCTCCCTTGCTGCAGCAAGATTTTATTTTTAAGTGGCATTTTAAAAATGTCTCCTGTGAAGAATAAAAACAGTAGGGATATGATAATACCCCACCAACTGAGGAAAAAAAAAAACCCTGTCCAAATTTGCAAAACCAAAATTTGTTATTTTGAAACCAGAATGCATTTTTAAATGACAACACGCAGAGGAAAAAGAGAAAGGGCTGTACATGGAGCAGTGCTGTTCAGAAAAGGTCTCAGATATGCTTCTGGCAACCCTGAAACCCATCCCCATTCTTTACTGGCCCGTGGAGAACAGCACCAACTGTGTTCCCATATGTAAACCATGCTGCTCCTCTGTGGAAGAGGTCAATAAGAGAAATACATATTCCTGAGCTTCAAATCTTTCTACTGCCTTGGAAGAGGGCATCACTCTTGGCTGCAAAGGAAAGTGATTTTTGAGGAGGACATGAATTCTTGCTTTCTCCATAAATAACTGGTTAATATTTCTTTTCTATTCTAATTTTGTTTCAACAAGGTATAATAAGAGAGCTTTGAGAGCTTAAATTTCCTAGTTCCAAGGGTGTTGTAAATAAAACAAAAACCTGAGGAAGTCATGGGTGAGTGAGCAACACGTACCTGGTTTAACTTAAAGAGTTTAATTTCCACCAAAAATCTTAGCAGGAAAGTATCAGAACATATCTAACAGTCCTTACTGGCCCATGGCTCCAAACAATATATTTCATATATCTCAGCTTTTAGGCTGGGTGCTTCACTGCAGTTTGCCACTGAAAATTTGGCACATCTTCTGTTGGACATTTATTAGACATAAGCTACCCTTTCTCATCCTCAAGTACAGAAGACATTATAGAAGAATATCTAAAATGAGAAAGATGTTGCATTATAGAACAACTGATTCTGTATCCTTTTCAGAAGCAGAAACCAGAGATTTCCCAAATATGTTCCTTGCAGTTGAGAAAACTCTGTAAAAAGATGGAATTGCCTTTCTCTGATTCACTGAAAAATAACATGAAAGGGATCTTGAATGCTCAGAATGATAACAGATAAAGCATGAGATGGGATATAAATGACATTTTTTAGAGACCATAAAACCAGAAAAAGTAAAAGATGCTTGGGTTCCTAATACCAATTTATAGTTTCTACCTGGAGAAAAATGTTGCATTAACACGCAGGCTGCAATATGAAATGTGTATCTTAAAAGACTGGTGATAGTCCACAAGATAATTTCCTAAATCAAAAGGCTTCCATCCAGTGTGCTAGGAAATCCATACCACACCTTACCTTGAGAGATGGAGACTAATTCCTCCTAGAGCTGAAAAACTGATAAGTGGAGG
The DNA here is from genome assembly GCA_013398405.1 of Pheucticus melanocephalus. Lineage (NCBI taxonomy): Eukaryota > Metazoa > Chordata > Aves > Passeriformes > Cardinalidae > Pheucticus > Pheucticus melanocephalus. The sequence continues at coordinate 982,624 of VZSJ01005028.1, forward strand.
TAAAACCAGTCATCCCACTGCTTTCCTTATGTGCAAGCAAAATAAGATCTAAACCCCAGTGCTTTCAGAGAACCAATTCCAAGGAGCCAGAAACAATTACAGAGCAGATTGATTGTTGATGTGAATTTAACAGAGTAGCATGAGTTACAATGCCATTATTTTCCCAAGTGCTACAAAATAATAATCAAGGAAACCTACTCATTTTTAAAGCTTCATTGTAGAGACAACAGAATTCGTGAGGAAATAAGAAAAGAATACTTAATAAATTACAAAAATAGGGCAGTTGATGATAACACATTATAAATCAAGAGGCAGAAATTGCAGAAACTGAGATCAGAAGAATATAATTGCCAGCAAGCACAGCTAAGGCTAATAGCTTTTTAAAATACGTAAAGCAACAAAAGGAACACTGCTTTCCCACATGCCATTAAAAAGTGCTCCATACAAACTAAATTCAGTTGCTTGCTTCTTAATATCTTGATTTATGTTACTGAGACTGGGAGGGAAAAAATACAATGTATGAATTTGCTGCCATTTTAATATTTTTTTAATGACAGATCATTACCATTATTGATTGTTGGTTTGTCTCCATTCTGTGGTATTACCCATTGCTAATACAATCACTTTTATCAGCCTAGCTGATGTAACCTGCTTTGGAGCAAGAGGGAATTTATTCTTGGGAATTAGAGGCTGTCAAGGGCTGTGAAAGAGAAATTGTGAAAGTAAAAGCAATCAGTAAAAAGCACATATTTACCAAGAAATGTAACTGTACAGTTGCCTCAGTGGTGTTATTGTTTTCTCTCAGGTAAATTGTTTTATGACAGGCAGCGAATTTTTTTTATTTCCAATCGTGTAAGCAAACATCAACTACAAATAAAATTTCCCCCAAGGAAAATAAATCCAAGAATAACAAATTCAAAAGAGTTGGGACATGTGACAGAAAGTGATTCTCAGTGCAGGCTAGGCAAGTATGAGACGGAAAACATAAAAAGTTATGGGAAAGGTATTTCCCTTTTTTTTCATATTTCCTGTTTCAGCTTATTAGTGTTTGAGCCTTTGGACTACTAAACTCAATTAGCAGTAATTTAATTACCACCATATATTCTGAGGTGCAGAGCTCTCCACAGCAGCCACTTGCTCCCTCAGAAGGCTCTCTGGAGATTTAGAGATGAATTCTGCTCTCACCAGAGGCTCCTTCTCCTCACCCCGTGCAGGAATGGAACAACAGAGAAGAACAGATGTGGCCTCAGCTCCTTCTCCATTTAAATCTCTCAATAGTAAATCAACTTTCAGCTTTGACAGTCAAATGACAAGCCACAAAATTCTTTCTCACTAAGCTCCTAAGGTAGAAAAAGTATTCAGGCCTGGTGAAATATTTATGAGTGCAAGTGTATCTGTGTGTCCTTAGGAGACAGACACATGTCCCAGAGCCCTGGTGTTCCAGCTCTGGATTGAATGCTTTGCTTTTGAAAGATTCTTCCCTGTGGCAGAGAAGGGATCATATCTAAACCACCAGATTCTGAGCTCCCAGCAGCTTTTAGGCTAACTCAGGCCTAATCTGAGCTCTGCACTGCATACACGTATTTTCTTTCTCCTGTGTAAAGGGCTTTGACCAATTCTAACAAAAGCTGCTATTAATTGTCCTGTACCCTACCAGCATAAGGGAAAGGAGTTTTTGTGGGTTCTCCTTCTACTACATTAGAAATGCTTCTATTTTAGTCATTTAAGAGAGAACATGAATTCTTTGCAGATGAACAAAGACAGGTGTGAGAAAGGCACAAAAAGCAACAACCACATTATCATTCACTAATTCAGGGCATTGTCAGTGAGGGAGAAATGTGCAACTTGCCAGGCCAGGAAATACTGCACAGTTGCAATTTTGGCAGCTCTCACTCTCCAGCTAAGCCTTCAAAAGCAAAGGAACAGAAGGCAAATCTGCAGCAAAGCACGTGCAATTTATTGAAATGACAGAACTGGCAAACTCTCCTTCAGAACAATAAGACAAAATTTCCAAAAGTGGATGCAAATGGACCAGGTATGAATGGACAATTTCAGGCAGAGTGAGCAGAATCTGAAGAGACAGAGCAATGCAAAGACCAGGCACAAGTAGCTATTAACTCCTGAAAGACCCAAAACACTCTTATCAGGACATATCTTCCCACTCCTTCACCAAATAAACCTCTCCACTTTAAAGCAGAGCAACTTCAGCCTGACTTTTGGTATTCAAATGAGGCAGTCTAGGCAGGAGTTTAGTCCTCCCCCTGTTCCCTATGCATTAAAGTAGAAACACTGTCTCAAGAGGTGATTTACAGCAGCCAGGCACTCACTGCCTCATGCAGAGGCATCTCATGGATTTTTCTGCAAGGTCTCAGCACAGACCCACGTTTTGCATACAAGAATTGCCCCGTGGGGAAGTAAAACCCTGGGCTGGCCTTGAGTCCCTCCTTGAGGCTTTGATAAGGATGAGGAGGAGTTTCTCAATCCTTTGGAGCTCTCTGGCCCTGGCTCAGCCCCTCCCCAGGAGAGCCCTGCCCTGGCACTGCAGGTGCTGTGTGACACAAGGGCCACCTTGGGCTGAGCCCAGGGGACAGGCACAGCACAGGGCTCTGCTTGGGTTGATAAACTGTCCCTGGCACAGCCTTGCTGGGGGACATCAAACAACATTCTCAGGAAACCCACGGGGCTTGGGCTGCCTTTATCATGAGCAGGGAAAGCTGCAGTTTCTGTCTCTGTAGGATAATAATTGGGGCTTGGTTTTGCTGCTCTGCTACTGGGAGGCTCTTCTGATCTCCCTTTCAGACAGAAATTTAGTTCTTGAAGATGGAGCATTTCTTAAAGGAGTGCTTATTGTTACTGACACAATCCCTGGGGTGTATTCTCATGCTTTAGAGCTTTTTCCATCAGCACAATGTAGGGGACAGTTTTTAACCTTTCCTGGTTTAATAACTAGCAGGTTGATATTTTTCTCAGGGCAGCAATACAGTTAACAGGCTCCTTGATAGCACTGGAAAAGGCAAACAGGCTGTCAGACACAATGTGGAGGCAAAAGGAAAGGACTGGGAAAGTGTTTTGTTGTTCAGTGGTGTTCAAGCCACTTCTCCCTACAAGCCTTTATCCTTTTCCAACCTTAAATCTTCTCAAATGCAACAATATTTCATTGCATATTTATATTCAGGGTTTTAACTCCTAGGGTGGGTGGTTTATTTCCAATTTAATCAATTAAGTGTCTCTAAGGCACTTTTGAAAATGTGGTTGGGTCTAAAACGTTTTGTATCACCCTCTCACAGGATTTTTAAGATAAGCTAAACATATTAGATGCTTAAACTTCATTAGTTCCAACTTGCTCAGGCACGTTTTTAAATCCCAGAAGATATTCACATCTATCATTAGATGAATAAATAATTTTTGACAAGCTATTCCTTAACTGCATTTGAAAATTACCATAGGAGTAATTTGAAGCACTGAAGATAAAAAAATTAAAAACCCCCAAAAAATTTGGCAATGGGCTGTTCCTTATCATATCTTAGATTTGACCTATTATCAATTAGAATGATGCAAAAAGTAACAAAAAAGATGCATTGATAGAATTATAAATGAAATTTCTTTCTGGATAGAGAAAAGAGAGGCTATTCAGGAGGAGGGGTGTAACAGCATTATAGCAGAGGGGGTTACTTATGTTTAAAATGTAGATGATGAACACAAGAATAACTTCCAACCTAAAAGGTTGTAAAAGTAATAAAATATATAAAGTAAAACCTTTCCCTACATGCATGTAACCTTCCATATCACTTATTTTTTTAGCTGCAAGGCAAAGATTGGGGACCAGACTGATTCAACACCCTTAGTTCTGCTGGAAGTGGAAGCTAAATTACTAGGATGGATATTTTATACAAACCTATTTTGCACATAATTGATGTTTTAAACAAATATAATAAAGGTTAACTTCGCCAAATGCAAAATAATATTGCTTTGGGTTCCATTATTGCTGCTTAAATAAAATTAACACTTTTTTTAAGAGTTGTACTGGTAGCAAAAGACACAAAGCAGAATTAGAATGGAGAGTCATGCACCCAAACAAAAAAAGGAAGGCTCCCCTGCAGTGTTTAACAAGACTGCACCATAGTCTATGGAAAACACTCTATTTAAAAAATGATTGTCCTGTGTTTGCATGAAAAATCCATTCAACAGAATCCCTGTAGGTGTTGGTCACAAATTGTGCATAGTCATACACTATTGTCAGAAGAGGGAAAATCACACACAGGGCTGAGAGTGAACAGGACACCCAGAGAGTGAGCAGGGCAACCTGTGCCAGCTGAGACAGAATTCCACAGGGCTCAAACACCCTCTAGGCTCAGCATCACACAGAATTTCTGATTTGGACACAACACATCTGCTGCAGAGGCACCAGGGGATGAAAATGTTCATTAGGCACTATCCTAAACTGGCCACGTGGCCATCCAGTGCCAACCAAAAGTGCTCACAGAAGCCCCAATATTGGGAAGTGCAGCTGTCCATAATGACTGGGGGAAGAATAAAAAGGCTCTATAAAGACTCAAGCACATGGAAAAATAGTAAAACCCAGGAAGCCACTTCAGCAGTAGCAGAGCTGGGTGAGTACAGTGACAAAACTCTCTGGACTCAAGATAAGAAGCCAGAGAGAAATCTCACTGCTGTGTGTCCATCCTCTGATCTGTTTGGAGTTCTGGAAATTCTCTTACCAGATTTGTTTGTCATCAGTGGTTTTACATTGGAAGGATGTGACCATTTCAACCTGGAAAAGGTTTTGATAATAAAACTTTAGTGCAACTGAGACTGAAGCAGTTGTGGCTGCACCAAGTGCCATTTGAGTCTGTAGTCTCACACATAAAAGTTACTTTGGCACCTAAAAATCCAGTCAGCTCTTCCTGTCCTTTTATTATATTATCTCTCCATGACCTTGACATGGGCAATTTTTTGCAATATAACAATGGTTTCATTTAGTTGGCTCATTTCATTGGGAGCATTTAAGAACATATTCTTTCTCAGCATGCATCCTGAAGTATCATCTGAATACTACCAAACTGACTAGCACATTAGTAACATAAAATTAGCCTAATTTTACCCTGGTTAATTAGCACCACATTGTTGACTTATGCATATAGAAATGGTTTTGACAATGCAGATGATTCTTTCTCAATTTTCACTGTCCTAAATGAAAGCAAGATAAATTTCCTCACAGCAAAAACATTCCCTTCTTATTCATTTCTGAGTATCATAAAATGATACCAATTATTTCCACCTAAAGGCACAGAAACTTAATTCTGATACTAAGCAAAGTACCATTTTAAAATTTCAGGATTTGTTTTGTTGCTGTAAGGGAAATTAATAAACAAAGCTGCTAAGAACCAGGTATGAATAAAGCAAATTGTTCATTCTATACTGACATTCTATCTAGTGTAAGATATTACAGTTGCTCAAAGAGTGAAGATGAATCATTCCTGCTGTTGCATTTATTTATATTAACTCATAAAGCTGTAATACATACTTTAAGGATAAAGCTATGCTAGAGTATTCATTTTATTTGGTCCACTGGCCAAGGATAAATGGGGTGTAAATCTTGTTGAATGCACAGAATCCCAGAGCAGCTGAGGTTGGCCAGCTCCTCTGGGATCCACTGTCCCTCCACTCAGGCAGGGCAGCCAAAGCAGCTTGCCCAGAGCCACATCCAGCCTGGCACTCTTAATAAAAAGAAACAGAAATCAAATTATGTCATCTGTATTTCCAGATCATTTGATCTTTGAAAGATGAATCCATCTCTTGCAATGTGAATTCAATGGAAAATCTCCCAGTGCTATAACTTTTCAATCTGCCTTACTCTGACCAACTTCAGCACTTGAATGTCAGGGTTTACTGACAAACTTAGAATCTCTTTAATTCTGCTGCTGAAAAAAGGTTTGGTGCAGAGAATGGGGCTTTTATAATTGCAACTGTACAGTTAAAACATGAAAGAAAAGTCTCTCCGAGCATTCAAAAGTTGCTGTGTGAACAATTTTGGACTGCCACTTTGAGTCTTTGTCATGCAGCACTTTGCACACTGGGCTTTGACAGGTGCAAAGGCAAGTTCCCTGGCTGGGGCAGGGCCAGGGCATGGCCCATGCTGACACAACAGGCCAGCTCAGTGAGAACAGTTGTCTGGAGAAGAGAAAAAGCCCTATGCATGTTTTTAATTGGTACAGACTGACTGCCAAGTTCATAAATCAAAATTTAAACCTATACACTGCAGAATCCTTCCATTTCAGCCTTTTTCTTTCACATTGGACTGTTTGAACAAATTTTGGAGGGCAGCTGGAACTATTAAACACTTAATTGAACTGTTCTCTGTACTTTGAAAATGCATAACTCTTTTGTGAAACAGACATAGCAAAGGAAACAAATCAAGATGACTAATTCCAGTAATGATTTTAACTCCTAATTGCATTAGCACTGTCAGCAGAGTCAGCACAAACATCAGGAGCTCTGTGTGTGTAACTTTGTGCTGCCCCAGTGAAATACACCAGCCCAAATCCTGCTCTCAGTTTCTTCACATCTGGTGTGTCTCTGATCAAATATAATTTGCAGCAGTTTAGCTGATGGCAGGGTTTGGACCTGTGTCAGCTGGCTCCAGGATAGCTTTACCTGTCCTTTGTGTAGGCTGACAAAATCAGCAGAACACAGCCCATAACAGCTCCAACAGGAATTGATATGTCCCAGCCTGGCCAAGAAATCAAGCAGCTGCATTTGCCTATTTCTGATGCAATTCTGGTCCTGTTTTAGACTTACACCTTCAAAGTTAAAATTTTAATTTGGTTTCCCTGCATTTGGGGGTGAGGGTGTGCTTACTGATGAGAAACTTTTACAATTTCTTGTATTTGGAATACAAATATTCCACCCTCCCTTATTTCTTCCATCCTCAAAAACCATGGACATATCTCATCTATTATACAAACAGAGAAGGACAGAAAAGTCATTTGTCATTATAATCACATAAATGTGTCACTAGCTCTAAAGAATGCCTGACTGAAGGCCAAGAATGCCTCTATTTCCCAGGATGATGAGGCACTTTCTTTTTAACAACTGCTTTAAACCCTTTTGAAATGACTGAAATTATTAGATTTCTGGCAACCACCCTGAAATTGCTTGCCATCAGAGTTTGACACCAGCACAATGGCTTTCATCCTTTCCCAGTGCTTGTGATCACTCCCATACTGATGAGATGTTGCTTGGTTAACCACAGAGCAGAGTGAGCCTCGAGAGTACAGAAGGGATCCCTGGCACAGACAGATACAGGAGGTGTGGCACAGTGTCACACACACTGCTGTTTGGGGTCCTCTCTCCTATTCAGGACTGGGTTATGGATCAGATATCAGGCTCAGAGCTCTCTGTGACAGCCCAAGCCCTTATTTATAGGCACCCTGCTCTCACAGGTGGGGATGGCACCCTGTGCCACCACAGCACAGGTACAAATGGGACTCATTGGCATTATGATCACTAAGCAGTTGCAAGTTTTGCTAAAGTGGATCCTTAAATAGCAGCCCATCTGAATCTCACTCTAAAAACACACCCAGGCTTGGGGAAGCCAAATCTGTCCCTTGCCCAGCCCTGGGGCTCAGACATCATTCCTGGAGTGTACCAAAAGGGCTGCTGTTAGTCTGCCTGCTCTGGAACTGCTTCCTGTGTTTCACCTACTCACAGCAGGCCCTAAAAAGAGTGAAAGATTCAGTGGAGGAGTCACTGAGGGTTGAGGGCTGCTTCATCTGCCTGTGGCTCCTGTGGCACCCAGAATTCATTTCACCATTTCAAATGTCTATTGGCCTTTATATGCTGCAGTTGTAGGGGCAGAATTAAAAACTTGAACAGGAGTCCTTAAGGCAAATATCAGCCTTGTGTTTCTCTTCTATTGAGGTGTCCAGTGAAAGAGCCAACAGGAGCCATGAGGACAGCATTTGCCATTCACAGCTTTTTGTTTTTACCTCTGAAAGTTGTGATTCCAAAGGAACAGGACAGGCTGAAAGAGTGGTGGGTGCTGGTACCACTACAAATGGCCATGACTGGGTGCAGACACCTGCAGGGCCCTGTGGGTGTCACAGTGTGATCCTCAAGCACTGCTTTCTGTCACAGTGATCCTGCTGAAGTCATCTGGACTGTTGCTACACAAGTGAGCAAGAACACAGTGATCTGGTTTTAACCAGAAAAGGCTCCAAGGATCATCTTCACTAATTTTTGTGCCTCAGGGTGTGAGTCAGCTGTGGCTTTGTTCTTACCAGGTATCAAACCATCACCCTCCTGATGTGATGACAGCCTAACCTCAATGGAAGTTACCTCAGATTGTCCTGCTGGTGACCTCCCTGTGCCCCAGCTCATCCTCTGGAAGTACAATGCAACCATAAAATACAGCTCCTGGGAGCACAAAGAGATTTATGCAGTTAATAGAAATGTACTTTGAAATAACCTGCTGGGGGAAAAAACACACAAAAGAGGAGCAGCAACAGGAGAAATAACTCTGAATTTGAGTCTGTGAGGAATCTGAAAAGGCATCTTTACACATTTATACTTTAAATAATTCAGAGTACTCTATCAACAGCCCTTGGGTGCAGCACTAGGACATTGGTTTGCTAACATCATTCTGCTACAAACATGTGCATTTTAATCTTGTGAAAGTCTCAAGAGTGCTTTGGCAACATTTATCAACTAAAATCTCATTGCAAAAAAGTCATTATTTTCATTTCCTTGATTAATATTTTTGGGGACATGGCTTCATGACAAAAGGGATTTTCCCAGATGAAGTTTAAAATTAAGAAGAGAAACAGCTACACATTTGAATTCATATTTTATAAGTTTTCCCTTCCTAATTCTTTCCCTTTAAATGATATTGGTATTTATACACAGAAACTACAATTTGAAGGGGGATGAAAATTCATGGAAGAGAAGGAATAGGAAAGTGAAGTTGTGACTGATTTACGTATCTTCTAATCAGGCAAGGAAAAGCCAGTTTATCTGCAGGCCTAATGACTTTTCCCTGTATGGCCATATTGCACCAACTTGTTCAAGATAATAACAAGACACATAACTGGGTTTTATATATTCAGGTCAAGATGAAAACGTCAGCAAGGCAGAGTTAGCAAGCACTGCAGTCATGATCTGCCAGCCCACATAGTTCAGAGTGTTGGAGCAGATTTACCTCCTTCACAAGCACTCCATGTTTTAAATTGATTCCTTCTAACTCTATGGATTTCTTGAGTCAAGGTCAAAGCTTTCACTCCGTAGCCAGGAATAGGCTAGACAATAAAAGTTGCAGAAATTAATTCATCTATAAAAGATGCGTGTCATTGAGATTTGAGAAGAATTGAAGTGTCTTCCAAAAGCTGCTGAGTGTAAATATTACCCTGTGTTTGCTCAGCTCTGCAGCCTGTGGGGACCTGGAGGAGCTGCTTGAAGGTCACATTCAGATGTGCCATGTTCAAGTCTTGGTGCAGGGTCCAACTCTCACAGTAAATTCTGGGTGGACGTGGCTCAGCTGAGTCTAATTTACCCTCCCACACTCTGAGGCTGTGCTGGTAGGAAGGACCTGGTGCTCAGCTCTCTGTGGCACTGATGCCAACTGCCACAGTAGCCAGGAATGTCTAGAAATATTTCTAGAAATATAAAAAGTGTCAGAAGTCAGACTTGTTTATAGGCTGGTTACAAGGGATCACAAATTGCCATGCAGTGAGAGGCATGAGAATTACATTTGTTAGCAGAGAATTCTGGAAGAAAAGGAACTCTAAGGATTAATCTCAGGAATCACACTTGAAAGGATGAATCTTTATCAATGCCTATCCCAGTGAAGGGCAGATGAGTCTGACAAATTGCACTGATTATATTTTCAGTCTCTGAGCAAACTGGCATTTTACCTTCATTACTTCTCCATTGTTCTATTTCAAGCTACCACAAGGTATCTACGGGACAGAACTGAGCTACAAAGCACAGACTACTGTAAACTTACTTTTGTCACTGAGAAAAAGAGAAAAGAAAAATCAGAAATAGAATTAACAAGATGAGTAGGACCCCAGTTTATTTGATTTTTCACTCAATTTGCATCTCATCTGGCTAAAAAGAAAAGAATTTCTGGTGATACTTGTTGGAGGACTCAAAGATAAAAGTTTATGTTTTCTGGATTTACTGCCTCAACACAGAATTTCACACTACATTTTTCTACAGTCAATCCTATCTTAATGCAAAGTAGCACTTAGTCATGCCCTGTAACTTGCCCGTATTCTTGATGAAGTAAGTTTACCCCAGTAAAATATTTGAGCTTTTTTTACATCTTTCTGCATCAAGATATCTTTTACACTAGCAATTACAGAGCTTCAAAGGAATAATTTAACATCAACAGGACTGTTGCTTTGATTTTTTATGATTTTCTAAGTTTTCTGATGTTTACATTCTTGTAACAAACTTTCTCACAAACTTTCTGTAAATAGCTTATTGTTTTGAATTTTCCTATAGAAGAAGAAAAATTTGATAGACTGTTGGTTTGTCCAGTGTCATTGGAGAGGTAGTACTTTCACCCTCCAATCCACTGTCACTTTTAAAAATCTATAAATGCTAAAGTCATAAAATAAACTTCCTTTTTTCACCTTAAAAGCAACAGTGTGTATGCATTGTGTTGTTTCGTGTCCTATAGTGACACAGGGCCTTGAAAACACATCTAATTTTCTACTAAATGGAAGAACATATTTAAATTCTGTAGGGCATCAACCCTCCCAGATTCTGCAAGCTGCCATGCTCTGAAACAAGGCAGCAGCTCAGTTCCCAGTGAGTGCTCAGAGGGTTTTAGCTCTGGTGTTACTGGGGCACTTTGATGGGGTCTGGTGGCTGCAGGGCTGAGGGGATCCCCCTCCCAGGGATGCCCCTCCAGCCTCATTTATTTGGTGTTGAGCACAGGACTGTCACCAGAGCTCCATATTGTCACAACTTTTACTGAGCTTACATAAGTAGCAAAAACCTGTGGGACTCAGGAGGATCCATTTGAGAGTGAAATGTTTCTCCAAGAGTAATAAGAAACAGGCCCTTTGAGTTTCAGGGTTGTTTCACAGTTTCTGCTATGCTCTAGGCAGAAGAAAGCAGATTTCTGCTCTGCTTTGCCCCCGAATGAGACTGGACTGTGTTGCCCTTGGTGTCTGTGGTTGTGGGAAGCACTGAGGTGGTCCAGAGCTCAAAGCAGGTGTGGAGAAGCCAGCAGAGAAGAGGAGGCCTCACTGCCCATGCCATCTGCTGCCAGCAGAGACTTCCCCTAGTTAAACTGCTGAATGATGCCAGAGAGGGCTGTGCCTGGGACACCTCACACACCCTTTAACACCTCCAGACACTGATTGAAAACGTGGTGAGAGGCACTGAGCTCCCAGTGTGTGCTTTTAGTGTCAGCTCACAGCTTCCTCTCCATCTGCCCAAGGATCTGGGAACTTCCACAGGAAAGACAATGGCAGCTACAGCACCCATAAAAACAGCCACTCATGGGCCACTTCAGCTTCCATCCTCAAAGCTCCCAGATTGCAGACAAGCAGCTTTTATCACTGATGAGTTATTAATATAAAGGAAATAATAGAGAAGTTTTGTCAATTAACTGCTGGTAGCAGACACCCCCAGTGATTTGCATGGCTCTCTGGTAACAGGGGAGGTGGAGCTGCATGTCTGCAGTCAAGGGTTTCTGTTTGGCTCCAGGTTATGGAGAAGGTCCATCTTTGTTTAAACTTGCAACAAATGAAATTTAACTTATCCTTCATATTATAAAATAAAAGATAGAAAGACATTTGCAATTCTACCACAATGGGCTGCTGGTTGTACCTCTTGGGTTTGAATTGTGTTTTCAAATAGTTACATTTTATGGGAAGGGCACCAACTTCACACAGTTTTCCAGAGATTCTGGTAAGTATCTTTTAACTTTAACTGGGGATAAAAATCAATTTTAAATTAATAGGTATTTTTTTCAGCCTTAAGCATGGTTTACATAACAAAACAATATAGCATGTTCTTTGAAACTGAAAGTTTTATAATGTTATTTTAAAAATATTTCCAGTTTTCAATTTCAGCTTAGCTCTATTGATTCAAAAAAATCAGTATGTAGGAGAGCTTGGATTTGCTATATAATTTTTAGTTTATAGTAGCTTAAAGCCCCAGTCTTATTGCACTAGATCATGCAGCTTTTACCCTTAAATTCACTGAAGCAGCCAGTTTTTGCAGTAGCTGGATTTACATGTCATGGTCTGTATTAAAAAGTGCCTCAGCAAGTTAAAACTATTAAATTTTGCAGTGCTTTTTGTGCATCCTTAGCCTGATCTGGGCTATTCAGCTACATTTCTGCTAAACAGGTCAAAAGGAGAAGAATGCCTGTATTATACAATATTTCTGCTGAATAGAGCTTTAATAAATTGACTAGGCTTCTATTTTAATCAAGCATCATGCACACAGAGCAAAACAGTGTGTGTGGAACAGCCTCTGAACAATCTTGCTCGCTTTTCCATAAAGAAAATGAGCAATTTATAAAAGTATCAGCCTGTTTGAAGATAACACAGATCTTCTGATATTCTAGAATGCTGAATAATATCAATAAGTATCAGAGAAGGGATTGGAATAGGTCAACACATGATCCTAATAGCAATTAATAATAATGACAATGATAATAAAAGCTGACACGCTTTAGCTCTGATCCCTTTCTCCTTACCACAAGCAAATTTGTGTTGTACCACTGGAGTTTTTGCTGTGTGATTTATGCAAGACGAGGTTCATAATCAAGGTATGACAAGAGTCTCCAAAAGCTGAAAACAAAATAAAACAGTCTCTAAGAGGCCAAATCTTCTGAAATCAGATATGTGGTGCTGCTATTAATTTGTTAATATCTGTAATTTTCAGATTAGAACAAAAGAATGCAGTTCTGGAGCTCAAAAATTACTTAATTGATCTCACAACACAATCAGCAAATCAGATTTTCTGGGTTCCAATATTCATTTCAATGAAACTTGAAAAAATAATTTATTTAAATATCCTGCTAGGTCAGCTACAAAACATGTAACATGATGATCTCTAGCAGCAGAATATGGATATTTCTTCCCATATCATTTATTTGTATTTGCTCATGAGTGCATCCTTAATGAATACATCTACCAAGAGCATTCAGAGGGAAGCCAAGGTGAAAGCAGACAGGAAATGAAACCACTCCATCTCTCTCAGTTTAACACCCAGGGAAATAACAACACATGAGCGTTTACTCCTGCACTGTGATGGACAAGACAAATGTGAGGCATCCCCAGGAGCACCAAGACCAGCTGAGAAGAGCTGATGCTCACAAAATGTAAAAGAACCTGGTGTTAAAAGCCAGAACAGTAGGGAGAGATTTGACACAATGTCAGACAAGAAGTAACCCAACATTGGGGAAACACAGAAGATATTCCAGACAGAAATGGTTTTCCTCTTGAGTGCATGGAGGCAGCCACCATGGTGGTTGTGCAAGGAGTATTCAGCACAGAATTCCCAAACTGCCAGGAGACCTTCATTCCACCCTTTTCCCTTCTCCATACACTCTGCTTTTCACACTGTCAGTCTCATTTAAGCATCAACATCTCTGCTTCCTCCAGCTCATGACTTTTTCTCCATCTCTCCACCAGCCCTGGTGTCTCTGGTGTGACATGTAGCTGCTTCTCTGAGCCATGGAACATATTTTTAGTTTGCCTTCCCATAATACCTGGCAAAACAGCGTTCAGCAGATTTGGGTAGATGATGTTACTGAAAAGATTTTGAGTCCTCTGCAAAACATGAATCATGGTCAAGTTAAATGCAGAGGGATGCTGGACAGGGAGCAGATGCTCTGCTGACATCAAGGGAGGAATCTGTCACAGTCTGGAGGGAAAACAGAAACTTGCAAGCTCCTTTTCTTCCATACATCTTATAAAGTCCAAATTTAATTTGGAAATCTTATTTTGAATCCTTTGCCATTCTTAGCTACCAAGCTAAAAATAATATTTAAAAGAAAAACCAAAAAAAAAACTTAACATAATTCAAGAATTTTATCAAAAAGTTGCCCTTACTAAATTCAGGTTTCCCTTCCAACACAGCTCCTTTATGCCATTCTGTCACCTCAGTATTTCAAATCCCCACTCTCCTGCTGAAGGTTTGAGGCATAGAAATGAGTGTCACTTAAATGTTTTCACTTGAGCTATTCTTGAGAATTCTAGCAATCTCTACCAGAGCCTCTCCTGGTCTCTTCTAGTTAAAGGTGCTCAGTAAGGAGCAGGTGAAGGATGGAAATTAATGGGAGGAGCTGTCTCACTACAGGAAGCCACAAAGATGCCTCAGTGACTCTTTGGAGTTTCCATTGCAGAAACTGCCAAGAGCTCTTGAACTTGGGAATTTAAATAAATTCATTTACAGTGTAAGACACAGGCTAATGCCATCATTCCAATGCAGAACATTGTGATACAGCCAGAGCCAGCTGACAAAATTACATCCAATAAAACAGATATCTGGGCCTACAACCAGAATGTTTATGGGTGAAATATCACTCAAGCCTTATGTGCTGGGGCAATGGCACTGCACAGGAACTGAGATGAATGTCACACGTGTGACAGCCCATGGCTTGTCAGAGAGGAGGTTGGTTGTGACAGAGCATGGCCTGGCAGGGGCAGTGGAAAGGTGGCATGGAAGGAAAAGGCCTTTTCTTCACACAGTGGCCAAATCGACATCTGTGCTAGAGTGACATCCATGTAAGAGTGACATCCATGTAAGAGTGCCAGGTTCTGGAACAGAGGTCAACAAGGGACTGCTAATTGGTCCATGGGCCACATGCATCCTTCCCCTGAGCAAGCCATCCTGCTGCTTTGGTGGAGATTGAGCATTTATCAGTGGCTCAGAAAAAAAAAACATGATCTGACGTGGCAACATGGAGGAGAAATTCAGTGTTTCTTAACGGGATTCATGGGATGTAAAGGAAGCTTCCCAGCAAGGAGGGCAGCTCAGTGGGCTGGAGCTTTGCACCTTTGGGGAGCGCAGAGTGGAAGCAGGGGCTGCACCCCCGAGGATGTTCACGCGGCTCAAGCTCGCCCCTAGTTCAGCACCACCGACAGCTCCCGCTGCGGAAAAGGCCGGAACAAACCCGGCGGGAGCGTTGGGCAACAACTGCACCGGCACAGCTGCAGAGAACATTTTGGGAAGAAAAAATTCTGATTTCTGATTCATTCAGCTCTTTCAGGCTTGGGAAAGGAAGCTTTCAGGTTCTGTGGGGAGGTTTAGAGAAGGATCATCTCGCTATGCTGGTGAATGACAACTTTGAATTTTTCAGGTAGGAGACTCTCATGTGGTATTATGTGTATCTCCAAAACTTTATTAAAAATAGGCTGTGCTTAATACACAAAGCAAATAGATAAGAAAAAATTATTCTCTAACCTCTCATCTTTTATTTTAAAATAATAGAAAATAGGAAAATTCCTACAGCAGAGTGAGCTGCTTGTTTTAATGACACTGGAAAGATTATGAAGGGGTACTGTGAAAATTCACTTTGCTCAGGATTATTTAAGAAATGATAGCTGTCCTGTTATGTATTTGCTGAGTCCTCTGGAGCTGGGATGTAGAACCAGCATTGATTTTGCACTGGATAAGACAAAAGGTTTCTATCACAGGAACACAGAGCTAACACATCAAAGTGAAGAACAGCAGTTAATCTAATTCAGCTTCTTCCCCAGTTCCCTGTTCCAGGTGCTGATATACCTCTGTAATTACAAGGAACTACAGAACTAAATGGAAAAAATGCACAATGGAACCTGAGCAAGATTTGAATGGTTCAAAGGGGGATAAGGCTTGTGAACATTATATTCCACCCAGCATTTTTTGTTGTTCTGTTCTGCACAAAATATCTTCCTTATACTCTCTCTTCATCTTCTTGGAAATCAATCTAGCATCATCTAAATTCATTACAGAAGGTAAACTCTAATGAAAACTGTGTCATCCATTTTAGACACCTATCTGAAGGAACTTACTTTTGGAGCACCTGACTCAAACACTCCCTTTCACTTTGAGTCTCTCTGCTTCAAGGACCAGGACAAAACATTTCTTGATCCAAGAAATTAAGTAGGATTTAAATTACCACACAGGTTTTTTGTACAAAGGTGAATTTAGTTCTTTGCCTTCACCTCATTCCATGCTGGCACAACCCTGCAAAGCTGCAGAAGATGGCAGAAGTTGATTTACCCCCTCTCAAAGCAAACCAATGCCACCAGTGCCCCATGCCAGGCAAGGGGAGCCATGTCAGGTCTGGCAAACCCTGGGGGATTTGCAGAATGACTGGAATGCTTCCAAACCACCACAGCAGAAGAGGCTGGGCTGCAGAGAGAGCTGGCATTACAGAGCAAAGCTGCCAAGGAGAAGATGCCTCCTGGCTGGGACACAGAGTCACCCTCACTGTGTCCTGGTGATTCTGGGAGCCTGATGCACCAGGAAACCACCACAGGAGAAAGGGAATATGGCAGAGAACTGTGCATCAGCAAGAGAGAGGCCAGAGTGCAGTGAAAGAGGAGTGGGAGATGTCAAAGAGGAGTGGGAGATGTCAAAGAGGAGTGGGAGATGCCAAAGAGGAGGGGGAGATGTCAAAGAGGAGGGGGAGATGTCAAAGAGGAGGGGGAGATGCCAAAGAGGAGGGGGAGATGCCAAAGAGGAGGGGGAGATGTTTGTGTCACTGCCTCTTCCAGCTGGAAGCCTTGCCAGGGGTGCTGATGCACAGGCTGGGCTCACCTGCAGCCAGAGGAGCCCTGGATAACCCAGGAGGTGAGAAACCCCTCTGGGGACCTGGACCAGCTCTCACTGCCTCCCTCCAAGTGCACAAAGGGATTATCCAAGGCCTTTACACACAGGGATTGCTTTAAATCAATAAATGCTGGAGAACAGAAAACCAATGGCCTCAATGTGCTCACTGCTCTTCCCCTGCAGGGTGGGCACTGCTGTGTTTGTGCCAGCTGCAAACCACCCCAAACACAGCAGCTGCAGCCCAGGCTGGGGCATGCAGTGTGAAACAGGCTGAGCTCTGCTGCCAGCTCCTCTGGAGGGCAAGCTGGGGAGGGCAGCTGGCAGAAATGCACACCTGGATAGTCCTGCTTCCCAAAGGTCCTGGCCACCACTGCTGTTCCTCCAATCTCTTCGATTGCATGGAAAGCCAGATGTGGTTTTATCCTAGCAGGAGGCACCACAGAAACAAGGGGATGTGGTGCAGCAGAGCAGGTTTATCAGCCTGGACAGGTACAGGTGCAGGATCATAGTAATTCTGAGATAAATATATACATCAACTACCAAAAATTACAGATGTGCTTTGTTTACTTGTTTCTTGTCACAGAAAATTGCCACGGGGTATTGCAGAGAATGAAAGTCAAGCTGTTGAGGAGGAGAGCCCCTGAAAGCCAGGAGGGGAGCTGTGCACTGCTGGTTGTCAAAGCCAAGGGAGCAGGAGCAGCCCCTGGCTCAGGAAGCCCTGGAATTTCTGACTCTTAGAAGGGAGAGTGTAACAAGCAAAGCACAAGAAATATTTGCTTTGTATTTTCATGCTCTTTCCCATAAATATCTACTTTCAGCCATGCACAAAGGACATGAAAAATGTATTTTTTTGTGTATTATTAGATCCAATTTTTAGTCAATCTGATAGTAACACAGCAGCTTGGTCTAACCTAGTTACTCCTTTCATTAGAAGGGTTGGTGAACACTTCTATTTGTGAAGATTGGGCCTTTTTTAGAGCTGAAAAGTTTTTAGCTGCGTTGGTTTTTTCCATGCTGTTTCAGAAAAGACCATTTATTTTTTGTGGTTTTGTTCCTATATTTTTCCTCTGTTTCTTTCTGGCACAGAATAAAAGAGAAAAATTTTAATTATAGGGTTTTTTTCCTCTTTCTTTTTCTTCTGACTTAGTAAAATTTTGAAAAGCAAAACTTCCAAGTTAATGAAGAATAAAAAGAAAAACCTACTTCCTCCAGCTGGAGTAATGCCAAATTTTAATATTAAAATTTTAACATTAGAGGACAAAAAGTTTAAAAAATTCTGAAATCAGTGTTTCATTCTTAGCCATTGCTAGGCCAAAGATAGCACAAGCACTAATTTTGATGGAGCTTTGCAGTTCCCTGAACCAGAATATTTTCCTCTCATCACTCCATATTCCACATGAGCCCTGTACCAAAGGCAGCCTCAGTCACACAGATTTCTCAAGCAAGATCAGATACAATGGAACACATTTATAAAATGCAGGGTAAAGGCTCAGAAATTGGAATTTCTGCCAGAAATTCCTAGTATTCCCCTTTTCCTGCTGGGAAAGGAACAGATCCCAGTTCCCCAGGCAAATCCCACCTGCCCAGGCTGATAACAATGGCACAGGTCACAGCTGAGCAGGCACTGAACCCTTTGAGTTCCCAGAACATTTTGCCTCTCTGGTTACTCCAGAAGACAGAGGAAAATGTTCTATCAACCCTCCTGCCAGCAGACTGCATTCCTTCTTGTCCTCACAAGAATCATAGTGCTAAAATTTACCTTTTCACAGCATGTGCAGTAAAAACTATTTTAATTTATCAGCATTAGCAGTCTCCCAGCCATTGTGGGAGTTCTGCTTTGTGGTTATGCAAGTTCCATCTCCTAATAATTTCATTTTGTTTAAACCAAAAGAATTTCATTTCTGCAAAAAAGAACAAATTTTGTCAAATGTCATCCTTTCCAAATGAAACCCTGGCATCCTAAGGAAACCCTGGCATTCAGCAGCCACAGAAAATCTGGTTTTAGGACCAGAAGGTGTATAAAAGCAAGGAGAGCTTTTGTCCTAGATAAGTGTACAATTTCTGCTTGTGTGGGTGGATTTCTGTGGTGTGTTTAACCAGAGGAGAACAAAGTCCAGTGCCTTGGCATGCATGGATATAATAAATGCTGTTCATCCCTTCCAGACTGAGTGAGACAACTTCGTACAGCTGCAAACCTCTGGTGGCAGGACGTTTCTTTCAGGATTAATTTTGCTCCAGTGGAATCCAAACCATGGCTCAGCAGCATTAAAAAATCACTGTTCTGGTCACTTCATTAATGGGGAGAGCCACTGCCTTTCAAATAATGCAAGAGAATTTGTTTCTACTGATTTATAGCCCATTGGAGTGCTTTTAATCGGACTTTGCTGTTTTCCTGGCCCATGACTAGTCCTTTCTTAACTGTTTGCTTTTTCCTCAGAATTGGAGCCCTGAGAGAAATTATTTTAATGATAATGTGGGCAGAAAAATGCTCCTTGGCAGATTTCAAATGCTGTTAATTATAGCCCCTTCTGGAAATACCTTGCCAGATGCCTGGAAAAGAGTGCCTATGAATACCCTTTAAATCTGAAAGCTGTGTGATTTTTACACAAAAGTATTACCTTTAGAGGGAAAAAAAGAGACAAAACTGTGAGCATTTCAGGTAACTTTCCATTTTCCAGCCTGTGGATTAATCCTTTGGGTGTCAGTGCTGGAATTGGGCTCATCCACATTCCCTGATGGGGTCATTTTCCCATTTCAGTGTGGACACACACACATGGGCCTGAAAAACCTCTGCTATCTCCCCTCTGCATTTGCTGTTTTTCCTGTCAGATCACACTGTGTAGAAAATTCAGGGGTACACTTTCCCTCATGCAACCCCAACTTCAAGGAACATAAACAATGATGCAGCTGGACCCTCTAACACTGAAACAGATAAAAGGTCTCTGCAAGAGTTATTTAGGAAGAAAGATTAAAAGCCTTTTAAATAATTTAAACCTTCAAAGGGCATAACTTATTTCCATAAATAATTTAACATATATATTCTGTGATTAATTAGAGACAAAAGGCCTCCAAAATTCCCACGGGCAGTGCCTGGGATCCTGACTCTCCCACAGAGACTCCAAGCAAACACATTTACTGACAATGTAAATGCAGAAAATGTCAGCAGGCACCACTGGAATGCTACTGAAAATTCAGATTGCTCTTTGCTCTCAGGACTGGGGGAGTCCTGCCCACAAACCAGGAGCTGCTGTGCTGGGAAGGTGAGCTGAGCCCCCAGGCCACAGGGCTGAGGTTTTCATCCCCACTCCAGGAGAGCAGGAGAGGAGCTGGATGAGAGCAGCAGCCAGGCTTTGCTCCCCATGGTGCAGGAATGAACCTGGAGCCACTGAATGGAGCAGTGAGGATAATCCCACATTTCACATCAGGGCAGTAATTCTCCCTTCTGAGGGGAAAAGAGAAGAAAAAGGGGAAAAGAGGAGGATTTGTAAACTAGCTGGTGGTTGAATGAGTCAATGTGATGTTTCCTGTTCACCTTTAAGAAAATCAGCTGATAAGAGATGCAAGATATATATATATATTTCATATTTTGATTTAAAAACTAGTGAAATTCTTAACATACTCTTGTAAAAATCACCTTATATACCACTTGTTTTAGCTTTTTAAATTTATTTCCTTCTCTCTTGCTTTATCACAAAGGAAGAGTAAAAAACCTCAGCTTTGAAGTTGGAGCTCAGCTGCTGTGGCAAAAATGTTGGAGGGTTCAGAGATGAACTTGGTAAAAGTTTGGCCCTTTGTGCCAAGGACCACAGAGCAGAGAGGAAACTCTGTCACTGACAATTTGTCAAGGAAAGGTTTCTGCAGGAGTGAATCCCACCTGGTGGCCTTGCAAAACCAGCTTCAGAGAGGAAAAACTGATTTAAATGTTGCCTGTGCCTCCCTGCTCCTGCCTGTCTTGTGCAGAGTGGACAGCATCTCTGTATTTCTCATTAAACTGCTGAAGTGCTGCTCTCGCCTTCTTCCACCCCCCAAATCAGGCCCAGTGCCTTACCCGGGTTCCATCACAGCCCCCAGGCATTGCCATGGTCTGTGTGGTGCCAGGAAAGCAGGGCTGGGCACTCCCTGCCCAAAGAGCAGCAGCCAGGGAATCCTGAAATTGGGCTGGGATTGGGCTCATCCACATTCCCTGATGGGGTCATTGTCCCATCTCAGTGTGGACACACACACAGGGGCCTGAAACACTGAACACTGCTCCTGGCAGTGCTCACACTCACACTGGGTGTGAAACACTGATCCCTGCTCCTGGCAGTGCTCACACTCACACTGGGTGTGAAACACTGATCCCTGCTCCTGGCAGTGCTCACACTCACACTGAGTGTGAAACACTGACCCCTGCTCCTGGCAGTGCTGCACACTCACACTGAGTGTGAAACACTG
>VZSJ01005028.1:1003942-1084181 GCA_013398405.1 Pheucticus melanocephalus
TGAAACACTGATCCCTGCTCCTGGCAGTGCTCACACTCACACTGAGTGTGAAACACTGATCCCTGCTCCTGGCAGTGCTCACACTCACACTGAGTGTGAAACACTGACCCCTGCTCCTGGCAGTGCTGCACACTCACACTGAGTGTGAAACACTGATCCCTGCTCCTGGCAGTGCTGCACACTCACACTGAGTGTGAAACACCAATCCCTGCTCCTGGCAGTGCTCACACTGAGTGTGAAACACTGATCCCTGCTCCTGGCAGTGCTCACACTGAGTGTGAAACACCAATCCCTGCTCCTGGCAGTGCTCACACTGAGTGTGAAACACCAATCCCTGCTCCTGGCAGTGCTCACACAGCCCTATATGAAGCACTGATCCCTGCTCCTATGTCCTCACTGCTGTCTCATCACTCCTTGGGGTTGGCCCAAGTTCCCCCAAATGGGAGCTCAAAAGTGCTCAAAACCTCCTTGTGCCACAGAAGGGGAAAGTTGTGACCATGATGAAATCATGTAAGAGGAGGAGTCCTGACAATGTGA
This sequence comes from Pheucticus melanocephalus, assembly GCA_013398405.1. Classification (NCBI taxonomy): domain Eukaryota; kingdom Metazoa; phylum Chordata; class Aves; order Passeriformes; family Cardinalidae; genus Pheucticus; species Pheucticus melanocephalus. The sequence goes on from VZSJ01005028.1 coordinate 1,004,480, forward strand.
GAAATCCCCCTCTGAATTTGTCATTCCTATTCACTTCATCTTAAAATTCAGTACAGTATATTAGAAAGGCAGATGATAATACCCTTCTACCACTAAGAAAAGAATCAAAATCAAATCTGGAAACAATCAGAGAAGGAACCAATTCACATCAGTGTCTGTCAGTGGTGGCTTTTTTCTAGAAACACCAGCAAAAAAAGTTATTTTGACAAAAACCTCCTATCCACCTTCAGCTGAAATAGTTTGGTGTCAATGGAAGTGACAACTCTGCTCAGCATCACTGCCTTCCCTGTTAGTCACCACTCTCCAGGCTTTACTACATCTTCTGCTCTGCTGGCTCATGGCCATCTCTGATGTTCTGTCCTTGATAACAATTTTCTGCTTTCCCATTTTTCCCCTCAAGCACAATGAAGAGTTTCATGGCACTCAGTGACAGAGATTCAGCTGAACAATCCCCATTGATACAATCTGAGGAGAAAAGTCAAAGACTCAAAACCAACCCACATTATATTCATCTATTTTTCTGACATTTATAATTAAAAGCACTGTTCAGGGAGCAAGGGGTGCTTTTTATCCAGAACATTCCCCACAAATGATAAAGGGAAGTTTCATGTGTGCATAATGTTCTTTGTTTCTAATATAAATGTTTGGGGTTTTAAAAAAAAAAAATTACTTTGTCAGACTTTAGTATTATTTCTAAGGAAATTTATTCTCATTTAAGAAAAAATGAATTCTAAAATGAGCCCATAACTAAATTATACATATTTTTTTAAAGTAAAAAAAAAAAACTCTTTAAAATACTGATCTGGAAGAATTCTGAAGTTATACCAAAGATGCCACTGTACCCTAGGCTTAGAAGCTGCTCCTGATGTATGGGCTTAGAGGAATTTAGTCCTGCCAGGGTCCATTCTGGCATTTAAACAAGTGTAGAAACATTTTGGGCATCAAAAGTCAAACTTATCACAAGTGTTACTCCTCAGGGAACTCAGTGGGACAAGCCCTGAAATTTTTAAGTGCCCCCTTTTTTGAATATCAGATAACCTGAGTCTCAATTATGACATTTCTGAAGGACTTCCCACATGGTACAGGGAGCAATCTGGGCTCTGTTGAGGCTTGGAAATATTAATGAAAATTTCCAGGAATGCCAGGCTAATTTTTTTGCTAAATTTGTGGAGTGCTGGAAATCAATAGGTACCTCCCACTTGACTCCAAACCTGCAAACACAAATAACACCCCTGCTAATCTTCTAAAATAGCTTCATAGAAGAAAACCTGCTTTTATTCATGATATATTGTAAAGATTTTTAATTATACCTGTACCTATCATAATTACAAAGCCTCATTATATGATTATACAGCTTCCATTATGAAAATGCAATTAAGAAAATCAAAGAAGAAAAACATCCCATGCACCTTCCAAAACCCTGAAAAATAACTTCTGAGAAGGAATAACTGTGCTGGCTTCACTTGCCTGAGCAGCCCCAGAGCACAGAAACTCAAGGTTTGGGCAAAGCAGGCATCAGGTGTGGCAGCATCTCTGGGGCTCTGTGTGCACCATGGAGCAGGGAAATTAAACAGAACATCACTCCAACCTTCCTTGCCCTCCTGCTTGGCACCATCCTGCTCAATTGCTTCCTTCAGCTCATTTATCAGGTGCTTTCCTGGCTTAATGAATTTTTGGTGGAGATGGGCAAACCAATTTCTCCTGAGAATAACAGCTACACCCTGCCAGCAGGTCTATACAAACACACCATCACTTCCACAGTTAGCCAAAAGATTTTCACTCCATTTCTGGAAAAAAAACTTTTGTCTCCCAACATTGAGTTTTCAATTTTGGCAACAGCCAGGTTTGTTTCTCCTGTAGTGCTTTGCTCTGCTCCTAATGGAATATTGATCTTTCTAAGGAAGTGTAAAGCAATCAATACACTACAAAGAGGAGAAGCAGCTAAGAAAAAAACATCTCCTTATTCTCTTCACACCTAATTAGAACAAAGAGAAGTAGACTGAAAGCAACAAACCAGAAATGTTTGGATACTAAAGATTATTTGTGAAGTCTCCACTCCAAGGCAAAGTTTTGGCACAGAGTGGACTCTCAAGCTCCTGCATGTGGGACTGATTGAATAGGGCCAACAGTTTAATCTGTGCTGTGGTGTTTCTGGTGTGCATTTATGAGCCTCCTTTGGTTAATTTTGATAATAAAACTACAGAAGTCCATGGTGTGCACCCACCAAGAACCCAAAGGTGTCTCTGTGTATGTAGAAACAGCCTCCAGCAGGTACCAGGTAGAGTTAGGAGGGATGAATTTGGCCACACCAGCTTTACCTCTGTGTTCAAGTGAGGGGAAAACCTGAGGATGGCAAAATAAAGAGTGGCAGAGCATGATGGGGAAAAGGCTTCCCAAGATGTTGTTCTGCAATACTTCAGATAAAAGCAAGCAAGTTGAAATGAATCCCCCTCCCCTTCCTGTCCATGTTGGCCAGAGCAGCACAGGAATGAGCCCTTATTTTAAACTGAGGCAGGTTTTCTCTTTGTCCAGACCATTGCCAAATGCTCTGCATTTACAAATGACCAGGGATGGCTCACTTGGGATTGGATGCACTTGCTTGGAATCCTCAGCTCCCCTGAACTTCTAAAGTAACAGAAGTTCCACAGGCTTTTATTTTGCAAAATAGTCTTTTATAAAAGATTATAATAAACAGTATATTAAAATATAAAATAAATAATATTAATAATAAATAATAAGTAATAACATTAAATAAATAATATCTTAAAATATTTTATTAATTTTTTTTTTTGCAAATCCAGTGTGAGCACTGAGATATCTCCTCCCTCTTTGCATTGTTACTGTGCTCAAACTTCATCAAGGCAATAATTCTTTCCCCAAACTCTTGTTCATGTAAGGGAGACACACAAAAAAAACTGTGTACACTCAATAACTTAAAGAGAGATGAATTCCCAAACTGAGTTCAAGTATTACTGATGCCTCTTTTAGAGTTCTCCATGAATGCCTTTCTTGTAAGCAGCCCTTATCTAATGTTTGAGTAATGTCAATTTTGCTGAAGTGGGAGATTTAAACACCAAGGGACATATACAGCCATAAAGGAATGGATACAAAATGAGTCATTAGTCAGGACTATCAGAGTATATTCATAATTTAAATGTTTTTAAAATGCTACCTGTAAGTAGACATAAGAAATTACTGAAATTAACAAAAAATTAAATTTAATGTTGCTGTGAATTGACCCAAGGCATAAATATGTATTTCCCAAATTTAAAGGAAAAAGTCCTCCATGAAAAAAATAAAAAAGGAGTATGAAAAGGTCTAAAAAAACCTTTTTTAATCAACACATACAAGTGCTGGAGTAAGCTGTGAAATATCTCCTGGAACACAAAAATTTCCTCTTCACAGAAAAGCTTGAGGACTAGTCCTCTTTTTGGAGCATTAGCAAGTAAGAATGAGGCACAGAAAATTCAAATGGAAAACAAATTTCATAATAACTCTACTATAAAGCATAATCCTGATATTTACAGAAGATATTCCCCCCCCCTCTTAGGTGTGGAAAAGAAGCTGATAGTGAGAATCCAATCATGTAAGGAAATGCAGAGTAAGAGAGGAAAAAATTCTCCACTGAGTTCATATCCCACAGCCAAAGGGAGGAAGAAATGGGAACCAGCACCTGAAGAACATCTACCATAGAGGTGCCAATTTTGTTCTTACACCTTGTTTTGCCTTGCTCTAACTGTGCCACAATCCATGTGCATTCATTCCCTCAGAGATCAGCGAGCCCAAAGTTTCAGGCTAATTGCAGAAGCTGAAAGCAGCCCTTTCTGCACAGAACAACATTCTAAAACTAAAAAATCCCAGCAACTAGGCTCTTGTTCCCTCCACTTCTTTCTGTGCATTACCCTATTATTCTAATAGATATCCCAGAATTTGTGTGCTGCTAGTAAAAAGAATGAGAGATCATTTTGATACAGTCCAGCTGAATGATTTACAACATAAGATAGGAGAAAGATTGCCTTATCTCCATCTTTCAAAAGATGCTGAGTCCAGAAGTGACTGAAATTAATTTCTGGTTTTTTGCTCCTAATCAGATGACTGCAAATCATCACAAATCCTTCCAGTCTCTAGGGTTTTTTGATATGGCAAATATGATTTTAAAATTCTTTGATGAGAAGAGGCAGCAATAGCTGTTTCAAATTGCCTTATAATTTTTATGTATGCCTAAGAATGGGGAACAAGCTGCAGCAACCTCAAAAATACAAAAGAGAAAAATTCCACTGGGCACTTGCCTTGGGATTCTATCTTGCTATCAGTTTATGTATGCTGAATTGATATCATAGGTTTTCACAGAAATTAGATCCATTTGATCGAGAGGCAAAGAAAGCTATTCAAGAACAGTGAATAAATAGAAGGTGAAAAGCAAAAAGAATGAGCATTTCTCAGTAATGGAAATGCTGGCAAGAAGTGGAAATACCTTACAGAGCCCCCATCTAGAAGAGACACATGGTTAATTTTAATTTTAACCTCATTTAGAGCATGTGATTCACTGCCCCATTTAGTTCAAAATTAAAATTAAGCATGTGCTTAAGTGCTTTGCTGGACTGAGGCCATATACAAGAGTATATTGGTCATGAATCCATATGCCATAGGGTGATTTGGAATTGAAAAGTCAAAGCTTTAAAATAAAACCTGAAATGCTTTCCTTTGTTTATTTCTAGTGCAGGAATGCATGGGCAGCATGGAAATCTATAGCAGTTACACAGTTCTTTTGAGAAACTAATAAAAACCAAAGAGAAATCCCTAAAAATTAAGCAGATGAAATTAATCTAGAAAATTCCCAGCAAGAAAAGCAGCTTTAGAAGACTGAGAGCAGCGTGCTGTGTGTCTGTGCCAGGTTTGCCTGGGCAGGTTTCCCCATCCCACAGCACACAGCTGAGGAAAAGCTGCTCTGAGCACCCCCATGCAGCACCCTCAGCACCATTTCTGGCTGATTTACCTCCTGTTTATCCCCTAGCCAGAGCCTGAGGAGAGGGACAATCCCTGGGCATGCTCAGGGAAATGTCACTCCTAATGTCACCTCTTCAGCACCACAGCCAACACGCCTTTCACTGCCCAATAAATTCCCCAGGTGAATGCAGGGCAGAAAGGGAGCCACAATTCTGTCTTCTCCTTACTCTGAGTGATTTGTTACCTGGGAGTGAGAGCAGAGCAGGCACAGCGGGATTAACATGCCCTGGGTCCCCAGGAGCACTGTTTGTTGCACTCTATTTTATTGTGCAAGCAGCTCTTTGGGTTCAGAGTAGATTCTTTCACCACAATAAGGGGAAAAGAGGCAAGACATGCCTGCTCAAAAATAAACAGGAGTCTCATGCAAATGCCCTTGCCTGAGCTACTGCCTCAGTTTCCCCTGTTTGGGTGTCCTGTTTGAAATGTTCCTTAGCCAGGCACAGTGGTGCCCCTGGCCTGGTGCTCAGGGCACACATCTGCACACATCTGTCAGCAGTGCAGGATCTTCGTGCCAGCCAAGGTCTGGGCAGGCCAGGCAAGAGCTGCCAACTGCTTTGGGGAGGTTCCCTTTCACTATTAACAGTTCTGGAAATTGTGGACAAAAATAATTTTCATAGATTGAAAACTTAGTTCTACTCCTGTCCCCCCCTCTTTTTTTTTTAACAGAACATACTCTGTCTTCATGAAAAGTTCAGATAAAATTTTTGTCAGTCCCAAAATTAGACATTTAAGCTTGAGAGAAAGACTTTATTCCAGAGGACATCAGTATTTCAGATAAAAGACACCACAGTGCTCTGTGATGCTCTGTGCAGAACCTCACCACCCTGTCATTAAAGAATTTTTTCTTAATATCTAATCTAAAGCTCCTCTCTTTCAGCTGGGAAGGTACACAGACTTACTTCCTGTATCTTGGAAAATAATGGGATTGGGGAGTTTCACAAAGGTTTGACCAGGAGGAGATTGAGAAAGGAAATGCTGAACTTGGCATAAAAGATCATCAATATCAGATCCTTTTAAGCTATAATTTCCCTTAAACAGGACTGAACTCCCAAGTCTGTAGAGTATTTTCTGACTCAAATACACATATGCTTGTTTTTTCATCTTCAAGTATGACTAAATATTCAACATATACTTGGAAAACATAATTATATAGCTAATGTAAGTCCCATTTATGGTAAAGCCACTGGCATAGAAGCAGTAGAGAGAAGCAAATGACATGCAAAATAATGCTGTGGGCAAAGCAAACTTGAACAATTGAAAAGGGATAAAGAAGGAGGTAATTATCTAAATGGAACATAACAGCCATTAGTCAAACATTCACAGCTTGATCTAAGCCCCACTGAAGTTAACAAAGAGCTCCCCTTTGACTCCAGCAAGTTTTGAATTAAGATTTTAAACATTAGGGAGAAGAGTGTTTGATGAGATTTATGTGGGTTTACTTTTTTTTTAGCATTTCACTCTCAAGCTCTGCAATAGAAAGGCCATGAAGTAGCAGCTCCTCTTCATTAAGCAGACAATAAAGTAGCTGGCTTCAGAAAGGCAATTGATATTTAGCAGTTATTTCAGTCATATCTGGCTGTACATGAGCACCATCTCAGTGGCCTTGGGTTCCAAGTCCTTGGAAAACTGTCACAGGATAAGATTTCACATTAAACCCAAAGTGTGCTCATTTCAGTGATAGTTTAGAAGCTTTTCTGGACACGTATCAGAAGGGCAGACTCTTTGCTTTGGAATGGAATGAAAATGATTTGCTGACATTACAATTCCTTTCATACTGAGATGAGTAAATAAAAGTTTATCATTATCCTTTGGATGGAATGGGTGACCCACAAAGGCTCTGCCCAGTCTGTTGGTGAAACCTGGCAGGGCACAGCTCCAGGTGTGTCCCTACAGGGCAGTGGGCATTTGCTAAGTCTTGAGAAGAAACAGAAACTATTCAGGGCAGGTACCTGGAGAGTGAATCACCTGGAGCATCATCAGGTACTGCCAGACTAAGAGCCAGATGGCTGCATTGCATTTTACACTGAAAATCCCCATGTTTGATTTTAGCAACGTTTATAGCAGGGACAATTGATCTATAGGGGAAAAAAAACCGCTTTAAAAGAGTTCTAATTACATGCAGCCCTGTCATGTTGCTAAATGAGGCCCACTGCTGTTTTATGAATAATTTGCAGAATTCATTGTCAGTAAATTATATTAGGAATTGGGAATAGGCTCTGAACTGCACTGCAGCAGGTTTTTCCTTCCCTACTGCCTTCTTGTAATACATTCAGAGTATTTGCTATAACTACAGAACATAATTGCAATTATACTCAAAGACAAGGAACTATAACATATAAACAACAGAGTTTCATTTCCCACCAGACTGTGATTTATACTTAAACAAAGAAAGTAGCTGGGTAACCAAGAATGGAGACTCTTTCCAATCAATGAACCAAACAAAATGGTTTACCCACAGAAGGTGGTAAATGGGAATATCAAAGTTTCTTTTAAACACTTTTAGGCTGATGCTAGGAAGCTCCCAAGGGCTTCTTTTTCTCTTGAATCCAGTATCTGTAGCATATCCTGGGAGAAAAGTCACCCCAAATCCAACTCAACCACAGAATAGAATTTCTGTAATACACATGTAAGGAGGAAACCCAGGAACAGAAGAGCAATAAAGAGTTAAAGGGAAGGTAATCTTTGATTAGGGAGGTAACACAGTCTAGAGCAAAGACAACTCTGGTAAACAAAATCTCTCATGGGTTCTTTCCAACTCAGCATATTCTGTGTATTTCTTTATGGAAAGAAAAAGCCCTCAGATAGTGAGTTCACTGAAGTTCTGCCCTGCTGCATAAATCAGAGGATTACATGCACAGCTTTTTTCTAGAGCCATTTCTGCAGAAGCCATTCAAAGCTTTCAGAGACTACAATGGGATAAGTTCAAAGGCTGGATGAAATAGTCAACAAAACTGAAGAAAACTTTTGCATTTATAGAAGAGTTAGGGAAGAGCTGGAATCTGGTCATAGCACTACCTATTCCTGGCTGCTGCTAACCTTGCAGCTCCTGGTACACCAGGAAAAAGAGAGGCTTTGAACAGAGCTGCTCAACATCAACAATTCTGACACAGCTTGAGCCAAGCTCCTGCTCTGCCCACCACACTGGGCTGAGCAAGCAGCTCTGGGCAGCTCCCTCTGCCCACAGATGAGGGACTGTGCCTGCAGTCTGGGCACTTCTCTTGTACAAGAAGGACCACGAGGTGACAGAGGCTAACAGGACAGCTGCTCTTCAATTTGCAAACATCTTTCCAGCAGCCTGGGAACAGGGTACAGGCCTTGTGTCAGTTGGTTTCCCCTTTAAGACACTGCACCCATTCTTTTTGGTTTGGGTTGGTTATTGGTTTGTTTTTGTGGGTTTTTTTGTTGTTTTGTTGGGATTTTTTGCCTTTTGAAATCTATTCAGTGTGGTATTCACATTCTCTGAACAGAGAGACACATAATTCTCTGTCCCAGGATTTTTCCTGGGGAGGGCAGCAAGATGTTCAGAGAAGAAGAGAAAACAATTCTGTTCTTCACTTGCTGCTCCTGTTGTTTGGCACATGTGGAATGTGTTATGGACATTGTTTACCCAAAGTGATTTGTTAATTGGATTCTGGTGATGGTTGTTTGGCTTGATTGGCCAGTTGGGTCAAAGCTGTGTCATGGCTGTCACAGACAGTCACGGGTTTTTCTTCCGTATCTCTTCAGTATAGTATTCTAACTTACAAGTATGTTTTTAGTATAGTTTTAATATAGTATTAGTGTAATATAACTTAATAAAGCAATTGTTCAGCCTCCTGAACCACAGAGTCAGAGCACATTGCTTGCTGTGTCAGGGGCACCCTGCATTGATAGTTCAGGGATAAGAAGCAGGTTTCTACTGACATGACAATGTCTGCTTGACTTCAGGACCATTTTGGAAATTTTAGCGGTGTGCCTGTTTAGCAGCTCATCCCATTTCTGCTGAAGAGCCCATTACAATGCCTGTTCTGTGCTAAATTACCTGGGAATGCTCTGATCACCTGTTGCTGCCTTCCTTGATTGTCAGTGCCCTGCTGCTCCAGCCCATCAGCACAGCTCCACTGCACTCTCAAGGCTGTTATTCTCAGAGAGCTGTTTTTCTTCTCTGCCGACTATTCAGATTAAACCAGGCAATTCTTTAAGCATAAAATTCTCTGTGAGGATGCATAACAGAAATCATGGCTTTTATATGATTAATAGAGCTGTCAGGACCTGTTTGAGATTTAGCTTCCTTATTGTGAAAGTTTAACTTACTAGTTTCAGCATAAAAACCTACATAAATCACAATGTTATGGCAGCTGAAAGCAGGGTTGAAGTCATGTGGATTCATAGGAGCTGAGGCAAAGTATAGCCACAAAAAATCTTTATTATACTGAAGCATCATGAAGATCACAGTATTTGATATAATATATGGAACCAGTGTTTGAATTTTTTCATGCCATCTAAGCAATTTGAATCATTAATCATTATAAAAACTGTGGAACCAATGTGCCTGAATTCTCCGAGTGCCACTGAAGTCTCTGCCTTCATGTATATTCATCTGCTTGTAAATTGAGCAAATCATCTGAAATTTTATCAGAGTTCACAATGACTATTTAATATTTAAGCTACAAGCATTATTTCAAGGCAGTATAAATTCATAGGATACTTTGCAAAATATCCTAAAAATCTAAAGGGACTCATCATCCTGGTGCCAAGCACAATGCCCCCATCATCCAATTAAAAATGGCAAAGAAAATCAAGGCCATTTTCCAGAAACCCTCACTCAGTGCAGACTGTTCAGGCAAGACTTAGAGACATCACTGGACAGGAGGCAAAAGTGATGTCTGAGTGAGATTTGGGAGGGAATTCCCAGTGTAGCCAGAAATCTGAGTGTATCTGAGCACTGCTCAAGGAACAGGAAACAGCCTGGATTGGTTATTAACTGATGAAGGGAAGCTCAGAGCTAACCTACTTCTTATGCTTGCTTTCAGTTACAAGACTAGTTTGAATTTTTCCTGTAAATGCTCTTCTAGGTGTTGGAAACAGCAGTGGTGGTAGCAGGACAAGAATAAAGCCTCTCTCTGACTTGCCATAGCTCTCAGACTGTTTCTCCCTCCTCCTCAAGGCCCTGGCTCTTTGGTTGTATCTTGAGATAAGTCAAAGCAACACATCTGGACAACAGGCAAACTCCCCAACTGGACAACAGGCAAACTCCCCAGCTGGACAACAGGCAAACTCCCCAACTGGACAACAGGCAAACTCCCCAAATGGAAAACAGGCAAACTCCCCAGCTGGACAACAGGCAAACTCCCCAGATGGACAACAGGCAAACTCCCCAACTGGATAACACCAATTCTGCCATGAAGGGCAAGGTGGGCTGAGCTGATGGCCTGCCTGGGGCTCAGCCCACATTCCCAGGTGTCCAGCAGCCTCTGCACCCAGGAGAGCTGCACAGGGCACACACAAAGTGTTCCCAACCCCTTCCTGCAGGAGGTGCCTGCCTGTCCCATCATCATCCTCACCTGCTCTCTCCCTGGTGTGCACCTGCTTTCCCCCTAGCAGAGGTTAGGGATTAACAAATCCCTGTGCTCCTCTCTTGATCCCTGTCCTGATCCAGCATTTATGTACACTATGCCCTAACCCACAGGCTCAATGACAAACACTGCTGTGTGTGTGTAAAAAGCCACCTGAAGGTGCTGCCTGCTCCCTGTCCCTAATTGCTGCAGTGTCTGACCGTGCTAGCTGTGCCAAATAGCAATAAGAATTCTCCTGATTTAAACCCCAGACAGTAATTTTTGGATCATTAAAAAACCTATTCAATCTTTTTTTCTATGTCTTAAGCAGGTTGTTTTGCCCAGAGGTATTCTGTGACTCATCAGGCTGTACAACTCTACCTACATCTCCAGACATATTCAAAAATACAAAAGTGTGGTAAATCAGCAGTTCTGCCAAGAGTATTTTTTTTAATTTTCTAATCAGTTCTTCTGGTTTTCCTAATTTTTTTATTTATTTATTTTTCTATGCAGCATTTAGAGTAATCTTCCTGGCATATTTTGGGGGCAGCTCTCCACTACTGGGCTAGAGCTAGAAGCTTTCCTCTCTTTCACATAAAGCAGATAAATATATAAATTAAACATTTAGCTTTAGCATGCAGTTGTTAGAAGTGTCTGCATAGGCAAGATTCAGATAATTGAAACTGCATAATAACATTCAGCTTAATGAAATGCTGGTGTTATAACTACAGAAAAACACTGCAGAGTACCCATATGACAACATTGAGTAATCTCATATTATAGCATTAAAAAACATCCACTTGATTAGAGGCCAGGTTTCCAATTTCCTTGGAAACAAATTCTGTGCTCAAGAGGCTGCTTCTGCTGCTGGTTAATGAAACTGCTGCATGAACAACTGCCCACAGAACAACAGCATGGCACTAAGATTTATATATTTTTGCCAGGTACATAAAAAGTCAGTGATACCCAGCATAACCCACTCTGTTCATACACACCCCTCTGTCCTCCTGGGGGGTGGCAGCCCTCACACTGAGCTGTGCCAGGGTGGATATTCTCAGTTCAGCCAAAGAGCAGACACAATTCCTCCCAGGCTGACCCTGGGAATCTTAGATGAAAGAATTCAAACAATTATTATCTCTTTCTGAAACCATTGTTTATAGTTGTGGTTCTCCACCGTTTGCTGCTCATAGTCACCAATAACATGAGATTGAGACCAATCAAGTCATTATAAAAAGACCTGCTACTTTCATTAAACAGAGCCTTCTGATCCATCTGGATACTGGAGTCTTTCTTTCTGTTCCTGACTCAACAGCATCACGCCAGCACACTCTGACCAGCAGGGTTTGTGCCATGATTCAGTTCTGTGCCACAGCTCAGCCACAGGCTCAGACTTAGCCAAGGCTCCCTCCAAGCTGCACACTCTGTCCTTGCAGAGCAGGAGGCAATTCTGCCTCGATGTTCTCCACCTGAACAGAGGATGAGAGGAGAAACAGAGGCAGGGACATGAAGTAAGGTGCTCTGAGGAGCAGCACTGCGGGTTCAGGCCCCTGTGCCTTGTGCAGCATCCTGCTGCTCCCTGCCATTAGCACCAGGCACTGGGTTAAAATGGAAATGCCACACTGCTCCAGCTCCTTTAAATAACAAAGGACTTATGTCTTCTTTCCTCTTTCCTCCATAAACCAAGAAGTTCTCCAAGTTCAGAGTTGTTGCTGTTACAAAGCTCATCTCAAAGAACTGTGAAACCACACAGCTACAAACCTAAGCAGAAATTATATGCAACCTTTGTGTAGCCATTAATTTACCCCAGCCTTCTGGTCAAACCTCCTGCTAGGATAACAACAGACAATTTGGAGGAAGGATTGACTCCCACACAGCCAGGATGTAGGTGAGATCTCATCAGAGCATTCACAGAGCCCAAAAAAAAGCACAGAAAAAATTGAAACAAAGTACTCAAGATGGCTTGGTCCTGCATACTGGCCTTATTAACATGTAGGCACATATTGTCTCAGGCAGGTAGTTTGTACAGAGGTTCATTATCTTCCACAGTGCTCATAACTCCTTCCACTTTAATCTTGGCCTCTAAAAGCAGCTCCTCAGAGTTGATTCTAAAGCAGACATAAAAGTGTGTAGTGGGTATTTTTAAAATGTTTTTTAAACAGCCACTAGCTTGACTTTCAAAGAGCTGTGTTATCTCCAGAATAAATTCAAATCTTTTTTTGCATGAAAACAACTCTGTGGAAATCAGTGGAATTGCATCCTCCTAAGACATGGGTGATGTCCTCAAACCTCAGCTTTGAAATGCAATTGCATCAGGAAAAGAGGATAGCAGAAAAAAGTGGTTAGAGCATCTCAGGAAACCTGAGGCAGCCCAGGGTCTGCTTCCTGCCAAGTCCTGCATTGTGACAGCCAGTCTCATCAAACTGCCCCATGCAGGCACCAGAGCCAGGGCTCTGAGCAGTGGTGGCATCTCCATTGTGACAGCCAGTCTCATCAAACTGCCCCACGCAGGCACCAGAGCCAGGGCTCTGAGCAGTGGTGGCAATCTCTGCCCCCAAACAGTGTCCATCTGTTGTACAGCATCTGAGCACATCCACTGCTATAGCACACACACCTTATAGCACACACATCTTAGGGAAATAAATCTTGACACCAGAATGGAGCAGTGTTTTAATGCTATTTGAGATAGTGAAAGGGGAAAAATTATGTAAGAAAGATCAGTTTGGCTGAGTTGGTTTTTCACTCTTTCAAAAGTACTGGAGTCTGTACATGAGGTAGGTCGTTTTCAGAAAGGACTCTCAAAACCAAGTCAGACCAGCTTATGGGGGAAATGTGGTTCTGGGCAAAACAAAATACATAAATAGATTGGCTAGATTTGAGAGGGTAAGGCAATAAATCAAACCCCCATAAATAGCACTCAGAGTCATGTACCATACAAAGTCACCTAAAGTAGTGCAGAAAGAAAAAACCTTTGGAAAGCATAAAACTCAGAAACCAGACAATTTCAAGAGGGCAAACAGTGCATAATTTATAAGACAGGTGAAACTGCAGAGGTAGCAACAAAGTGAAAAATATAGAACTAAAGTTTTTCACTTCAAAGTTTTCCCATAAAGTACAGTAATTCTGCTGCCATCAGAGGGTTGGAGGACACGAGCAGGACAAGTGCCCAGCCCTCTGTTCTCCTGACAGCAGCTTCTGGGGGACCTCACTGATGTAAACACAACAGCCATGTCCAGTCTAGAAAATTCTCTCCACCAAAGGTACTTCAGTCACCATAAATCCTGACATTTGCAATGTCATATTGCTCTAATCTGATCTCTCTCAAGATGCTGTACACAGTTTTGCAAAAACACAGGCAAAATTCGTGCTGGCTTGGAAAACAGCTGAATGCATCTCACATTTTAGCTTCAGCTTGCTCCCGTTTCCTCACAGCAACACACGTGACGAGTAGAAGGCACAGCAAACCCCAATCATTTCCCCTTGGTTTCATTCTTTTCCCTGGACACACATTCCCCTCTCCACACAGCCCACACAAATATTGCCTTCCAGTCTAGGGTGCAATTATTGGGAACTCCTTGCTCTGGTTATCTGTAGCTCTTGGCATTTCTTTGTCTGAATGTTTGGCATGGCTTTGAAACAGCAGTGGGACAGGGATGAGAGGCAATCAGCTCAGTCTGGGTCCCACAGCCAGGGGAACAACAGGAGCAAATAGAATCAGAAAGTTCATGGTTGGAGATAAAGACAGGAACACTGCTTGCCAGCTACTGTCCTGGGTGAAACAAATTCTGCTTGGGAAAAATTACTGTTCATTCCCAAATGAATAGGCAAAGGCAGAGCTCCCAGTGCCCAGACCACCACAGCTCTGCTGTGGTCTGTTTCCAGGACTGGGACAGAAAAAGTAAAACCATTTTCCCATGCAAATAAGCCATAGCACAAATCTGTAAAAATCGTGGGTTTAACACTTACTGGATTTCATGGTTTTTATTGTATAAACAGTGCAAGAGAGGCAGAACATTCTTTGAGAGTCCAGAGGAGAAGTTCTTGCCCTCTCCACCTCCATTTAATAACATTTGGCGTTAGCTTGACACTGAAAATGCCAAGTGAATAGTGCACAGCAATTGCACAGTTAACTGTTAGTTTGCTTTAAAGGACACCTCTTGAGCTTATCATCTTAGGGGGAAAAAAGAGCTTTTATACTCATGGGGAAAATGGTGCTGGCTGCTACATAGCAATCACTGCCAGTGGGAAAAATAGCAGGAAGCAAAGGCTGTATTATCAACAGTGTATAGAGGGGAGAAAAGTACAGCCATGGCCATGCCTCAGCTGCTGTGTCTCTTTCTGGGAGAAGATGGAGCCTGAGATTCACCCATGGCTTTGTATCATTGCCTCAACTTTTATTAGCTTTTATAACTCAGTGCAATTCATACAGGTTACCATAAGAAGCCCCAAGCTAAGCCTTGCTGGATTTGCAAAAAGAAGATGAAGTCTGCACTGCCAGTGCTGGCTTTGGTGCTCCAGGTTCCCCTCTCAGAGGAAGGATTTCCTCCTTGCCCTTCTCCCATGTGTGCCTCAGCTCCTTGCAGCATTCTAAGCAGAGAGCAAGATTACAGCCCACAAGACTGCAGGAGGAGAGGTTTAGCTCAGTGTCACTGATAATTCCCATCACAATTACTGCCAGCATGAGAGAGAATAACAAACACCACTCAGCTTTTATGGCCTGTCTCCAGTGACTGTGAGCTGTAGGGCTCTGAATGTGCCATGTACCCTCCACGTGAACACCTTTGTCTGACCTCTCAGCATTTTCTATATCAGGACCCTTTCCCTTCTTTCCCCCTCCCACTGCAGACTGTGACAGCTGTATTTTAGGTGACACTAAGAAAAGGCCAGCTAGTTTTAGTAGCTTTGATTATAAGCAGAGCAATTTCTTCTCCTGGGCTCCTCCTGTGAACCTGGCTGAGTCACTCACAGTTTCCAGCAGTGATGGATTTGTTCACTTGCCTCCAGGAGAGGGGACACTGAGGAATTGAAAGGACCAGAAGCAATATCTACAGCTAATGTCCCTCCCTGGATCTTCATCCACTCTGCCCTGCATGCTGAGCCAGCCTCTGCAGCAGGAGCCCCCCAGACAGGGGCAGGGCCCAGAGGATGGCACTGCAGAGGAGCTGAGTGTGCAAACAACCGGGATGCGCAAACAGCCCGGGCGTGCACACAGCCCGGACAGGTGTGCACACAGCCTGGGTGTGCAAACAGCCTGGGTGGGCACACAGCCTGCCAGGCTGGCCCTGCTGCCAGCAGCCTCCATCTGAGGACAAGTGGCAGCAGTCTATAGAGCAGTCAAGGAAAATTAAGAGGTAAGCAAGTGCCTGCAAACCTTGTTTCCTGATGTGTCACCAGCAGGCAGCTTGCATTTCTGGGAAGGGCTGCTGGAAACCCAACCAAGGAGGAAGCTGTTGTCACTGGATTTGTATTTTGGCTTAGCTTTGAATTAGAAGTCAAGGAAGTAGGAGCAGAATATTCAAAAAAAGAGCTACTAAATGAGACACTTGTCAAGCTAAGTTAATTTCTAACCTACCCACTTTGACAGCATCTCCTTAATCACAAACAGAACAAGGAGATGATCAGTGCCACTGAATTAACTTCTAATTTCTTCTGAAATATTTAATATAGCATTGCATAATTCTGTCTGATAAAGCATGACTGTGAGCAAGCCTTTTGGAACACTGTGCTTCTATGTTGAGAAGCCCTGGACATGAAATATCTGTGGTGTACTGCAGGGCTGTGAGGCAGCATTATTGCTGCTCTGAGATAGAGAACACACAGGACAGAAACCAGCACCTTAATTAAATGCATAAAGATTAGAAATTTGGAATATTTTTTTCTGTGTAGGAATCACTACATCATGAGGTGAAGCTCTCCCCTGTGAGGGGGGCTTGGCCTTTGAGCATGGCCACAGCTCAGAGCACAAGGGGCTATCAGGGCTCAGTGGTCCTCTGGCTAACACACAGCACTTTATCATCAGGGCTCGTGCTGGCAGATGGAAGAAACAAGATTATGTCATGTAGGAGTGGAACAGAGTTGTAAGGTTTTGTATAATCTCTATGTTGTTTACTTTTCTTTCCAAGAACTTGAAATATTGAACTGATGAGACCTTAACACCTTTTGTATCTTAATTGCATCCTCACTGAGGAAAAGCATCAAGAAGCAATAGGAGAGTATGTGAACTGTCCAGGTTTGGCAGAGTTTAAGGATTGGTTTGGGGGTACATGTCAGCCCACACACCTTCATTTGGTTGCCAAGCTCATGGTAAGAATTTTGATAACTTTTCATAGGTTTTATTGCAGGTGTTTTACTAACTGCTGAAGCACTGTCTGACAGCTAGATACTGGGACAGATACTGTAAAAATAATACATGGAGCACACCCACAGAGCTGCAGTCTCCCACACTCACCCCAGAATAGCATTTCCTTTTCCCAGATAAGACTCTCCCATCTCCTTTGGCAGAGACCCTGTGCACAGCTACCAGGAGAACCAAGAACAGCCTACTGCAATTGAGGTGCTCTGAAGACTGGACTGATAACCAGGTACAGGGCTGGGATTTGATGAAGGAAGGCTTTGACAGCAAACAACCTGAACAGACAAGACAAAGGGAAAAGAGAAACGCATAAAATCTCAAACAGCAGAGAAAGGAAGACTGCTGTGTAGCCTCAAGGTTTAAACACTGCCTGAGAAATCAGGCTCTTTGCTTCAATCCATTAACAGTGCATTTCAAAGGACTGGAATAGCTTCTGACCATCAAAAGCTTTGCCCACCAGCAGTGAAAAGCCCATTCTGCACATTCTTACACCACGAAAGAAAACGTGGAGGGAAGGAAAACCCCCTGCCAACAGCTGTGTGTTGTCAAATCTGAAATACATTTAGTCTGTGACCATAAATTTCCCCAACACTTACATGACAGAATGCCCACCTTGATAATTGACCTTAATTCCTTATACAAAGCTTCTGAGCCTTCATTACACTTAGAGATTCATTTGCACAGTTTTAATGAACTACACAGGGCAGGGGGAAATGTGCTGCAATGAGAGCAGGGAGAGCCTGCCTGGGAGCAGCACTGAGGAGGGGCAGAAGATGATCTGATGCAAGGAGGCATTTTAATTCCTTCTTTTCTGAAGCACATTCAATAGAACTGTCTATTAATATAAAGACCCCCATGTAATCCTACAAACGTGTTTTCTTGATGGCTTTTATGTATTGTAAGAAAACTGATAATGACCCTGTGGGGAGGAACAGCAAAAGAGATGGTGTCTAAGAGAAATACCTGGAGAGCAAGTAAAGCCACTTTCACAGTGCAATTTGAGATGTCTACAGAGAGTGATTTGGTTCTTTCAGTGTTTCAGGCTGCTGTCCCTCAGAATGGCACAACTCTGCACTAGCAGGCTGAGGAAAATCTGTATCCTAGTGGGCAAACCAAGTTCATATATCAAAGACATCCCAGACTAATTTCATATCCATAAAAACAAAAACACAAACCTGCAATTACCGCTGTCTTTCTGTCACAATGAAAGAGCAAAAATTCCTAAGCACAGTGTCTGTATTGAGGAGCTGCTGCTGCAGAGTTCTGCAGCACAAGGTGAGGAACAGAGCAAACCTCCCCAGCCCAGGGCATTCAGAGAGCACCAGGAAACGTCTGTGTCACTACTGAAGCTGCAATCAGGAGCTGAGTTGAGTGAATCGGGAGCAGAATCATTCAGAGAGAGCCTGGGCTCCTCCTGGAGGGCAGTGCCAGGAGACAGAGCTGCCTGGCTCTGTCACAGGAGGAGGGGACATTGTCACACCTGGGGGACAGTGGCAGCTTCACTGCTTCCAAAGAAAGCTTTGGAAAAGAAAACTTTGACAGTTTTGTCATATCCCAAATTGGTCCCAAAGCCACATTTCTTCTGAACACTTCAAATTAAACAGATTAAACAGAACAAGACCTCATGCAACAGATATAGAGGAGCTAAGATAAGAATAAAACTGGCATGTGCATGAAGGTAAAAAGGAGAAGGAGACTGGAAGGGAGGGACTGATGGGCTCCTTTGACTTTTAGGGGCTGCAAGGCACATTAAAAGCAAAACAAACAGGAATGATTTCCTCTGTTATTGATCTTTTAGTCACAGGGACTCCAAGTATTCTCAGGAAAGAGTCTACTGGTATGACTCACAGAAAGAGGGACTCTAAATCAGGAGAGCAAAACCTGAAAACACAGAGCCAAAACAGAGTGTACTTCTGAAGGACAGTATCTACTTTCTAATTTTTGCAGCCTGCACCTCTCAAAGGCTTGGCTTTCTTTTTTTTCTTCTCTCTTTCCACTACCACTTCCAAAATTGTCTATAAGCTCAGCTCCAGCTCACAGTGTGGAAGGAGAATGCAAATCAAAGAAGACTGATCAGCTTTGTTACAGACAGCTTGTGCAACAGAAATGTCTGAGGCATCCTGGCAGGTTGGTGGGCTGGTTTCCTGCAAGTGGGTTTCATTTTCATCAGACTCCATCCCAGCTGTGGATCCCCACACATCTGAAGGGTACAAACACCATTGTTCTCTAATCAGGCCCACTTATTTTATATATATATATATATATACGTATATGTAAATTATATCCAGCAATTAAAAATTTCATCCAGCAATTCTTACATCAAGCCCTAAATCCTATTTAAGCAAAAGTTTATTCTTTACATAAAGGTTGCTGCATCAATACTGACACCATGGAGCTCTGCCTGAAGTACTTCTGATTCCCTTTATAAGTTCTACATTTCACATCATGGAGGCAACCATGACAACAAACCCACTGAAAAAGCAAACTAATTTCTGTCTCTAAAGAGAACTATCATTACATCTCACTCTAAGAGCTGATGTAGGACTAATAGCAAGGCACTGTGGAAAACTTACATCAAAGCTGTCCTTCAAAATTCTCTTTTTTCCCTACCCTGGGAAAAATTAAGCTTTAAATTCATAGTAGGTGCTTCTTCAAAGGGCATAAAATGAATACACAATTCCAATGATTCCTTTATATTTTTACAGTCCTTATTAGATTTCATCAATTAAAAATCAGCACTATATTTCTTATGGATTCCTATAGGGGTTGCAATAAAAAGAAATTTGATAATAGACTCATTTAATTCTTTTCCATTGTCAATGTCATTGACAGGATTATGGCTCTGGTCTTTTAAGGGAGTTTCATAACTGTCATTTTAAGCTCTTTCTTCACAACACAAACTGGCCTGTGGTAATGGCACTTTCAAGGTGATACTTCAGGGTTTCCCAATTTCTTAGATCATCTCTCTTCTTCAGCTACAAGCTAATGGTTTATTTCAGGAATATGACAAGCCAGATAATCACAGATTTACAAGAGAAGGCAAGAACATTTTTGGAAGAAAAACAGAGCCTTCGGTATTGGAAAGAGATCAGGAGAGAAAATATCAAGTCATTACAGGAAAAAAAAAAAAAAAACCAAGATTATGATCAGAGCCTTCCAAGACAAGAACAAGGTTGCCTGGGAGGAGAATATCACTCTGTGGGGAAAAAAACTCCAAACAATTCCCCTTGGAGAAATGTCAAGACCCTACTAGTGGGTGGAGTGGGGGTCTGGGAGAGAATCTGGACTGGTGGAAAATTGGGCTGGACCTTTGGAGGAGGGAACTGCACCTTTGGAAGGAAGCACAGGAATTCCCTGGACAGCAAAATCATTCACAAAAGAAAATAGCTGAAACCAAAGATGAGGCACTCACATGCTTCCAGTGAATTGCACCTTGCAAAGCTTTGACTGTCCTTGAGATCCTCAGTCCTTTTCTGTTAACAGTCTCTGTTTCCTCTGATGTGACTGCACCATCTGCCTGGTACTAACTCACCAACAGGTGGAAAATATTGCTAAATTTTTTGTCTCTATCAAGTATATTAAATATCAAATTTCTACTTCTCTTAATAAAATGCCACCATATTTTTGTTAATAACTCTCTTTATTTTGTTAGTAACTCTCTTTACCTAAAATCAGTGAAAGTGGTGAATATGCTTAGTCTGTTTTGTTTTACACTGGAAAAGAAAGTTAACTCCAAAAACTTTTGGCTTTCTGATTGTTGTTTCATGTGAGGTGGGCTGGGGCACTGTCTGCACATGAGGCATGTACATGTAGATACCTTCTCACTCAAAGAGGGGCACAGGGATGGACCCCAGCAAACACTGGGAGACTGAAAAGGAAGAGGACAGTGCTTAGAAATAATCATGATTTCACTGCTCAGAGTCCCATCATGGCATTCATTCTCTAGGAGTTATCCAAATACTCACTTATGCATTCATTCAGTGCCAAGGAAGTTACAGAATTTAGGTTTATGAATCCACACGCTCCCTACATTTTTACAGTTCCTAGGTCTGACAAAATATTTTAGAATAAATGGAAAGTGGAGAGAAGAGGAGAGCAAATGCAATGGAAAAATGACAGAAACCATTTCTATGGTGTAGCTGAGCTGACTGCAGAGGGTGCTTTGACCTCTGCAGCGTCTGGATGCTCAAAGATTCATAAAAGTGCATGGTGTATTCCCCTGAAATCATATCTGTTCTTTCTAGAAAGGAATGCAGCTGATTTTCCCTCCTTCAACTCCACATGAGCTCTGATAATGGAGCATTAATTCTGAACTTTGCAGAGAAATCATCCCAGATGCACAACAGACCATTTTCCCTCCTGTATTCACCGTGTGTCTCTGAGATAACTCCACAAACTGTTGCTCTCAGTGAGGGAATAAACCCCTGGTTTTTAGTGTTTGTTCACTGGCATTAGCCTGAGGTGATGCAGATGTCAAACCCAGTGACATAACCCAAACCATGCTCTGAAACCTCTGTGCTGAGCCAAACCATGCTCTGAAACCTCTGTGCTGAGCCAAACCATGCTCTGAAACCTCTGTGCTAACCCAAACCATGCTCTGAAACCTCTGTGCTAACCCAAACCATGCTCTGAAACCTCTGTGCTGAGCAGCTGCCACAGGAGCAACCCCAGGATCAGCAGGTCTGGGATGGGCACAAAAATATTCAGCATTAACACACTGTAGAATATTTTAAAACCAACATAAGAATCATTAAATACTTTAGGCTAAGCCCTTTGGAGGGCATCTGGTCCAACACCAATGCTTAAAGCAGGGCTGACTTTAAAATTAAATTTACACTAGAATTAGAGCCATGACACCACAGGAAGGATTTCAAAGGACTAAAAAGATGCTCCAGATTATCATACACAGTTCATGAGTTTTTGATTATGCTGAAACTCCCACCATGTGCATGCACTGCAAAATATGAGCACATTGGTTTATTTCCTTCAGCCTTTCTCCCTTTGCTTCAGGAAAATAAAAGTGACACACATTGACTTTGAGACCTTAATGGATTTCTTCAGTCTTCTGGGAGAGAGAGAAATTAATTCCTGAATGTTAACATAAGAAAAATTATGTTTTATCAACTGTTGGTGGGTTGTGAGAGAGAAAAAAAATGAAATTAATGAAAGAAAAAGATTGTCCCAGATATACAGGAGACTATGGACAATGCTGTGAAGACTTATGTTCTGTGGGAGTGAAATTAAGACATAAAAGATACAAAGAAAAAGATATAAAAATTATATACCCAGAATGGGTCAATAGTGCATAACCATAGAAAATGTTAAGACTTAAGCAGTTTCTAAGACAGTGAGAACATAAAATGCAGGAAATTAATGCATTGAAATGAAAAAAAAAAAGGTCAGTCTGGTTAAATTCCAAGCCAAAAAGAAAAAGCATTTTTCAAAAATCCTCATTTAGCCCTGTGGACAATCCAAACATCAAAGGAAAGCAGAAAGAAAACCACCAAAACAGCTAAGAACAACCAAGATGAGAAATTTTATAGTCAGACCTACATGGTCATATAGAAAGAGTTTTACTCCTGCACAACTCAGCTCAAGGAAAACTTGGAAAACTTCTTCAGCAAATCAGTAACTGGTATGGAAACAAAGCCTCCCTTTAGAAAAGAACTCAGCCTGGAACTTTGCTGGTCTTGAAGAACCACACATTTTGGCTAGTACTGAATTATTTTGAGAATATACCTCTTGTTTTCTGAAGGGAAAATCCTGATAAATATCCATGACATCAGCTCAAACAAATACAAATTCCTGAAGTCATTCTAAAATACAGCATCTCATAATCAAAACTTCAGCAGAGGCAGGTCCATATAAGGGATTGAATTGCTGTTCACTCAACAATGTGAATTTTCAAAATTAGTCCAAAAGTGACTTAGGGAGAGATTCATTATTGAAGAATCTGCCTATTTCACATATTTCTTGATCATGAGGACATCATTAACATGATTGAAGAAAATCTTTCCCTCCCTCAAATATATTTAGCAGCAAATTTCTCATGCTGGTCCCAACACCTCCACAGCCTGCACTGAGTGAGGACGTGGCTCCAACCTCCAGCTCACGGCTGCAGCTCCAGCAACCAAAACCAATGGAAATGATTCTGTTTGCAGATGCCAGATTATTTACTACATGGACAGGAAGAAGGAAGCCCAGAGGAATGGGATAGTGGTGGGTGTTTCATTAATGCTGCTCAGGAGCAAGGGGAGCAGATGTGGTGTCTGACAGGGGAAGATAGCTTGATGGAGAGAGCTCTGAGCTAGACAAGGATGAGGAGCCACAGACAAGGCCAGATGTAAACAAGGCTGCAGGAATTGCCCTATAGAGCAATAATACACCAAATAAAAGAGGACATTTAGTAAATTATACACAGGATGTGACTTCTGATTTGACAGGCATTCAGGAAACAAAACAATTTCAATTTTCAGACGTTGTGAGTCAAGCTGAGGACTGTGAACTCATCTGTGTAGGAGAGGAAGCTGAGAGAGGAGCTGGGGGATGAGTGGGATCACTTCTTTGCTTCAGGAACTGCCTTCTGGATATTCCAGGCTGACACATTTTGTTTTGACATGTTCTGTCATTTTTTGTCACTTGTATCATGTTGCATTGTCTCCTGGACTGTAATTAAGTTTGACAGAGGAAAACAGACCAACTGAGACTTAACATGATGTGGCAGTTAATAGATATGCATATTTGTCAATTGTTTTGCTAAATAAACCTCCCTGACAATAGACTCTGGAAAGGACAAAGGAAAAAAAGCTAAGGAGTTTCTCTCCTGTGCAGAGAAATGGGAGAAGTGACTGAAGTTGCTGGAACTCTCTTGGGTCTCCATGTTCCATGCACAAAGAGAGGCAGGTGCTGGATTCAGGGCACAGCTCCTCCTAACTGCACTCCACAGGCTTAATTCATTGTTCCCATGGAAGAGAAAAAGGCAAGTAAAGCTGAAGAGTCTCATTGCCTTCACCCCTCCCAAGCCCATGTCCCTGCCATGCTGCCCAGAGAATCCATCAGCTGTGTGCAAGCACTTCCCAGGAGGGAGATCTCCTCGGGCAGTGACTCCCTGTGCAGTGAGCACTGCCCAGCCAGCTTCATCTGATCCCACTGGGAGGATGCCCTGCCTCAGGAAAGGCTCCAGGAGCAGGCAGGGGGCACGGGCAGCTGCTCTGGGTGCTCTGCTGTGGCTGTGCAAGAGCTGAGCTGCCCAGCTCAGGTCACTGCTCCCACCCAGGGCAGCTGCCAGGGGTGCCAACAGGGACCCTGGGGGCAGGAGCATTGTGCTGCCCTGCAGCCCAGCAGGGCTGGAGCCTCAGCCTCACAGCAGGCAGAAACTGGGCTCCAAACACAGACCAAGAGATGTGTTCTTGCTTTGGGTAGAACAAGGTGGAATTTTGAGTAACATCACTGTTTAGCTCAGAAATTCAGAGAGCACAGTCCACAGAACACTCAGCTGCAGTAGTTTGGCTCAGCTCCACAAGCTTTGGCTGCACATGGCTAATTCACTCAGTCCCAGAGGAAATCTCACTCCATGCCATTCTAAGAGACTGCACTGTTCCTCTAGGTCTGCTCA
This sequence comes from Pheucticus melanocephalus, assembly GCA_013398405.1. Classification (NCBI taxonomy): domain Eukaryota; kingdom Metazoa; phylum Chordata; class Aves; order Passeriformes; family Cardinalidae; genus Pheucticus; species Pheucticus melanocephalus. Next base: position 1,028,985 of record VZSJ01005028.1, read on the forward strand.
GTAACATTTCTCACTTTAGCAGGACACTAATCAGATCAAGCCTACAACCTCTCAGCTGTGACTGGGAGGGACATTCAAAGCCTCTCTCACAGGAGAGAGAGCCATGCTGGCCATGAGATGGCCCTGCAGTGATCTGCACATCAGCAAGAGACAGAGATGTTCCTTCAGCTCTTCCCAACGTTTTCTAGGAACTGATTATGTAGCAGTTATAAAGAAAAGGTATCTTTTACAGTGAAGCTATTCTACTAGGAAAATAGCTTTCTCCTTAGTGTAACAGATTAATTCTTTAATCTCTCTCAACTCTTGACCTTCATTGAGATTTACATGTTCTAAAGTGCTACCCAGAGCAGCTGGATACAGAAGATAGCAGGGTGTTAACAGGGAATCCTACAAGGCTGTGTTTGGGTAGCAGGGTGTAAATAGTGCAGCTGGGGGAGGAAACCCCACTTGTTTGCTTGAAACTTACATAAAACTAGACAGATTCAGAAATCATTTTACATCAGTTTTATCACTGCACCATCATCATATTGCTTGCAACAAGCCCATGCTCTAAGAGGCTGAGGTGCTCCTGGAAGATGCTGAATGTTCTGAGGTCCCACAGCAGTGGGAGCTCTCTAGGGATGGGGGCTGGTCCTGCACACTGTGAGAGCCAGAATCTCAAGGGACTGTGTCAGAACTTAATTTCTGCTGTGTAATTAAATTGGTACAGTTTAAGTTGCACAACAACAGTTTAAAATGAGCAGCAGTGAATTTTGCTATAAACATTTGTGCTTCAGCACTAATTGCTGCCATTATAAATACTGCACACCAGACTCTCCTCAGTGTAACTCCAGGGAATAGATAGAGTTCCCTAGAGATATATTACATTTCACTACCTTTGCATGGTCAAAGAACTCCCATTTACTACAGTGAGCACTGTAAAAATGGTCTAATCTGCATTATTGCTGTCTTGCAGTGAAAAGGAACAGAGTGAATGTGGTACAGGTGAGATGTGGCTACATCAGCACTGCAAACCCTTGTCCAGGTACCATTCCACCCTGGTAACACAAGGTGTGGACTTCAGAGCATCTCCTCATGGACCTCAGACTCTTCTCCTGCTGGACCAAATCTGTCATGGCTGGAATCTGACACAGAGTAGAGTTTATTTCAACAGCTGTTACTCTGACACCTAATAAAGCTGTTTGAAATTTGTTATGGGGATGCAATAAAGAAGAATTGTGCCTTATCCCACACTGAGCTGTACTTACAGACGATCTCTATGTAATTCACCATAAAGTTAGACCATAAACTGTTTCCCTTGGTTATTTTCTGTTTTTTCACATTATGCCTTCACAGAGCAGCTCAGCCCAGACCTGTGCAGCCCTGTACATGAACAAACCTTGAAACCTTCTGGCTTCATCATTCTCCTTTCCCTGATCTCCCTTCCTGGCATTTCCATATTACCTGATATGATGTTCTTGGTTTCTAAACACTTCCTCCTCTCTCCCTCTTCACAGATTTTTTGCTTGTGTATTCCTTTACATCTTTTCTTGCACTGGAGCCCCACCTGACCCTGTGCAGGTTCAGGGCTTGCCCTGTCCCTCTGACATCCAGCACCTCCTGGACACTTCTGCCTTGGGCAGGAGGTTTTTTCTTGCAGCCAAATCTCACAGAGAGGCACCTCCATGCAGCTGCTCTGGACAAGAGCAGCTGAACTTTGCCAAGATGTGTGTTCTGAATCAGCAAACTTGGAATTTTGAAGCACAGCATCACAGTGAAAGCAGCTCCTCTTGTGGCACAGCTCTGATAATTTTCCTCTCATAATTCCTTTACTACAGTTTGGTTGTGGCACTATGTGGAAGAAAATTCTCTAATAAAGAGCTAAAACCACAAATAAAAAACTGAAAAAGTCTTACAGATAAGATTTTGTTCTTTCCATGCACGTATTTTAAAGGTGGTAGACTTTTGTTCTGCTCGATTTCCAGGAGATGAACATGATGTAGTTGTCAAAGATAAGGAATTGTATTCTGGGAAATGAGATGCTGGAAGGTCAGAGGAAGAGCTCTTGAGATTTGGCACTTAAAAAATCCATAAAAAATAAAAGAGAATGCAAGGGAAACTTCAAAGGAATAAAGTGAGGGGCTGCAAGTGGATGCAGACCAACCCAGCAGTGAGCTTTGTTTTGTTTTCATGGCTCACTCCCAATTTGAGACTGGGACAGATGCTTTGCTTTCCTAGGTCCTGCTCACTTCAGAGCTTAACCCAGGATGGAAATGGCCCTTCCTCCTTCCTGGGCTCTGTGAGCCTTCCCCCACTCCCCAGGGGCTCCTTCCAGCACATGGGGAGGAGCACAACCCTCATCTCTGGAGATAACTGAGTCATTCAACAACTTTGTTGATTAGTAGTCATTTTCCTGAACTTTTCAAATTGCCAAAGTATCACTTAATGAATTCATAGAGGAGCCAAGGCTTTGGAAATAATCAGCCTCTTCAAATGAGTTCTCAAAATGAAGTTTCTGTCATCAGCTGTGGAGAGCAGAAAGTACCAAAGTTTGGTTTCACCTGTGTAAAATTTATTCTGTCTGCTCCAGACAGCCCTTGGCCATTCTCATCCCACTTTGAACCAAACAAAAATCTTCCACTCAAGTTTTTTCCCCTTAATTTTGATTTTGGTAAAAACCTGAGGGCAGTACATTTTTAAATGCCTTTTTTCCCTGCATCCTGAAGAACCAACAAAAAATAAAAGAAAGAGGAACATACATTTTGAGGAGAATAGATAGGATAGCTCAGAAAGACAGGACTAAAATAATTTTCTTGCCTGTGGAAATCTATTCTATTAGAAAACTAAAATCTTACTCTTAAAATAAATGCAGAGTAAGGCATCTCCTCACACTGCAGCACCTCCAGCCTCAGACCAGACTTGCATCCAGTCTATTAACAAATGAGATTCTTACTTCTCTTAAGTCTTAATGAAGCAATTTGGCTCCAGCCCTGACAGATGGCTGGACCCAATTCCACTGAAGTGGAAAGAGGAATGGCTGAAACTCCAGCAGGCTGACCTGAAACGTCCAGGAGCAGCCTGAAGGATCCACCAGGCCCTGGGGGACACCAGGGGAGTCCATCACCACCACCCTGGAGATGGGCATGGAGTTCATGAGACGAAATCAGGCTCTGCTGGGCTGGGCTCTGCACACAACCTCAGCCTGAGGGTTCTCTTTAGAACCACTCAGGTGCAGAGGTGCACCCAAGCACAGAACCCCAGCCAGGACCACTCTGGCACTGCCCTGGGACCATCTCACCCAGCATCAGCTCAGGCTCTGCTTTGTGCTTGTCCTGCAAAGAGGAACAGAACCACATCTGCCAATAAACCTCCCTTCACCCAATTCAGTCTATGTTTATTTAAATATCACTAAGACCAGGTTGCCACTGTTTCCTTCATTGCCTGAATTCCATCCTTGCTTTCTGTGATCTGAAATCCACAGTTCCCCCAGCACTGCCTGAGAGAAACACGGTAGAAATTCCAACAATAAGGACAATAGTGGAACACAAGCAACAGAACTCACAGTTACAGCTTCATGCACACCACAGCCCACAGGTTCTGACATGTTACCCAGGCCAGTTAGTCAAATACAATGTTATTTTTTATTATATATCATACTATCCCTCTGCCATTGACAAAAGACTGTATACCCTGAAAGGATGCTGGAAACAATTTAACTTCTAACTTCTGTTGTAACTGTCTCCTACCATGAATTTAGAACTGTCCATCTTTTATATTATTCTATTAAAAAGCAGAAACAAAACAGGATTTTTTTTCAAAGACTGAATAAATATGTCATGCTACTTCTATTTATTTAATTTGATCAAAATATTTTGAAGATAAATTTCAGTCAAACTCAGCTTAAACCCTGTCATGTTTATAACAAGTGTCAGAGGAATGATATGCATACAGTAAAATAAAAATATTTGAGAATTTTAAAGGCAGAAGCAATAGACCTGACTGAACCTCTCAGCTGGGGAGAAACCTGGACTTTTTCTCTCTTGCTCAAGAGTCAAGAGAAGTGCAGTGGTATCTTGTTTTTGCACTCCCAGCAAAGGATGTTTTCACCTCACCTTTACTCCATCACTGCCACATCAAATGAGCTATGAAAGAAGCTGAGCTCAGCTCACACCCAAGCAAGCCTCAGCCACAACTGCATGTACTGACCCAACCATACAGAATAATTTCTCTTTGGGTCTTCAGGCTCTCCTGTCTCTGTGGGACAATTCAGGGCTGGCAGAGACTTCCACCAGTGCCTTGCAGCAACTGCTGCCTGGAAACAAAGTGAGACCTCCAAATGGACTGGGGATTTGGCAGGAATGAAGAACCTGAGACCAGAATTTCAAGAGTTCATTTTAGAGCAAACCCACCACAGACACGAAATTTATTTTAAATTCTGGTTTAGAGAGAAGCTTTACAAGTAGCTTGCATATAAAGCAACAGTCATGTGAGCTCTAAAAATTTGTTAAGGGTTCTGTAAGAATATAAATGGTTATATTGCACACCTCCCCAAAATTCTAACTGCTAATTCCTTTATTAATTGTAAGAAACGTTACTATGAACTGTTAGGGGAGATTGTGAGGCAGCTTGTGGATTTAGGGTGATCCTTACCCCAAGATTAGAGTCTAGCCAGCTAAACACAGAGTTCTTATCACTGCTCTCATTTCAGTGCCTATCTTGCAGGTCTGCCATTGTCCATTATGTTTGGCTTTCCATTTGCTTTTGCCAGGACAATCCATGAGAAATGAATGCAGGCAAGTCACTGCTTTTACTGAGATAAAATAAAATTTATGCAATCAAGGAATCTGACTCTGTTACAAACACAACAATTTTGTCTCCTGTGAACAATCCTTCCATAAAGATACAAATAAATATTCTCAGTTACTTTTCTGAAATAAGCATGTTTTATTTACTGATGGATGCTTCATCCCTTTGCATCCCTTTCCAGCTGCAAATCTTCTCCAAGACAGTGGGACAGGTGTAGCTCTTCCAACCCTCTTTGTGATTCCAACATGAGGCTCCATGAGTCCATCATGACCACCATGTGCTCTCCAAACCATTCACACTTGTTTACTGAGGTACACAGTGACTTACTGCCTCTCCAGAGAAAATTACCACTCCTTACCTCATGCATCAGATTACAGCTAAATTATTGTTCTCATCGCACAAGGCTCATGTTTTATTCAAATTCTAACCAGTGCATTAACTCTGCCACTCTGCCAAGATTACAGCTAAAAATAGAGAGCACATGTCCTACTTCAGAATATGTTTAACATTACTACCACCAGCATCTCAGATTTCACATGTGCTCAGGTTGCACAGCTTTGACCTTCAAGAGAATTTGAAGAGTGAAGTCACTAATTGCCCTGAGAGTAAAGGAAAGGAAATTACCACGTGGTACCAGCTGGCACATGCAGTTCTGCGTGATATAACCTGCACTCCTTCAGGGGAGGAGCTGGTTGGGTTTGTTTGGATTCTTAGGAATTCTTTGACTTCTTAGGAATAATGGAGCACATAGGCAGGAATCACCATACTCCACAAGCAGCCAGGTCAAAATTTGAATATGTATATTGAAAACTTTTACGGATTCACAGGAAAAATTGCACTTGAGCTGTATCCATCCTTCACCCTTGATCTGCCAGAAAACTCATGCTTCAGGAATTGGGAGTATACACAGGAAGAACCAAGGGGATATGAACCTTCCTCTCTCTTGGACACAGCCAGTGGTGTTGCAAGCACTAAAACTCAGCCCTGGACTGGCCTTGTTTCCTCACTTGTTGCCTCCTGCTCTCCTCACTCAAATCAGCACTGGAGATTTTGGAGCAGGAGAATTCCAGCCCTGTCCTCAGCTGGTCCTTATCTGATTTACACCATTTTTACACAATATTTCCACCATTTCTGATGAGGGTCCTTATCTGATTTACACCATTCCTGGTGGAAGGGCTCCCCCAGGCTATGGGTGCCAGCCCATCCCAGTTCAACATTCCCACTCACATTCCAGCCTAAATTCTGAGCCATCAAAATAGGGCTCAGACCAGAGCATGAGCAGAGACAGGCAAAGAACATTTTATTATTTGCATGTTTTATTATTCTCTTTATTATTGATATTCTTCTCAACCACTTCTGAAAGGAGGAAAAATTTCCTTAACTCCTTGTTTTTTCTACCATCATCCTTCAAATCACAGCTCAGATTTGGCACACATACATTTCCATTTTGACACTCTCTGCACATCAGAAATACAGTCATTTATGATTTAAAATATAGCTCTTTTTTTCCCTATTGAAAGACTTTTTTCTTTGGCTTTCTCTGGTGTAAAGACTTGGACATAAATGACCTGCAAAGTGTCCTAAATTGGCTTTACATAAATAAGAATTAAGCCTGAAGCATTTGAAATAAATGCTCATCTAGAAATGGTTCTACATTCATTAATCAACCTCTTCAGCTCCCAGTTTAGACACATTAGAGGTGCTCTTCTGAAGATGAAATTGGCCTGTAATCTGTTTATAATCCTTTTTAAGTTTCTTTTGTGCTCATTTTACTTTTCCATTCTACTTCCTTGGTATTCTGAAAATTAAGGGGCTAGAATTAATGGGGCCTGTCCCACAGTGCTTCAAAAGATTCCAAAGCCAACACCCCCTGCCAAGGTTAAAGATGAAAAGTGAAAACAACTCCATTGTATTTTCACCTTCAGAGCCTCTTCCTTCCTGCCTGGCTGCTGTAGTTCCCCACTGTATAACGAGGTATTTTTATTACAAAACTCAAGCTTTGTTGTCTGTAATTCTATACTTTTTAATCCACTGTTTAGGTAATAGATAAATAAAAGAGAAGATGTACATGTAATATTAATGCTGCCCTCTCTAGCAGTTGTTTGAATGGAAAACAGTTAATTGAGCACTTTTTAATATTAAATAAGGCACCTGTGTATCCATTGGCTCTGGAATGTGCCTGCATTTTCCTTCTGCAACATGGAGCACACACATTTCTCTGGGGGGAAATGGTTTATTCTGGTCATTTCAGCTCTTACAGCATGAACTCTGCACACTTCACAATGAATAAATGAAGAAGGTCACTTCCTGAGCCAGGACCTATGGCCGAGAGCAAATCCATTCTTGCTTGTGACAGATAAAGGAGGTTACTATAATTTACTGCAAATGGCAAATGAGAGCTTCCAACAGGAAAATCCCTTCAAATTTTCATGATGCCACAGAGGGGCAGCCTTTTTCTCCTCTTTGGCAGCTCCCTTCCTAGAATCTTGCTCCATCCCTGGTGGAGGTTTTCTCCAGCTTCCAGAAATGCATAGTAGTAAAGCAAAAGCCTGACTCAAATTAGGGTTTATTGAATAATAAAACTGATTTCCTAACTTCTAATATTGTCAAAGAGCTGAAGAAAGAATTGAAAGCTAGAGCTGACATTTATTTCTGTGTATAGAGCCTCACACACCAGTTCCTGATGGTGTGAACTGCAATCTATGCAAGAACACGTTCTGCACAAGGGATGTTGAGATGCGCTCAGTGCTCAGCTCATCCAAGATGTGTTTGAGTGGATGGTGTTTGTTGTTTTGTTCTGATTTTTCTGAGAAAAAAATGGCACAAAAGATATTCTTTCAAAAATCAAGGTTACTTCTAGACAGGACAATGGGTTGTTTAAGAGCAATGACCCTGAGGGGGTTAGGATTCATTATCAATGTAGCAACAATTCTTCTAAAAAGAGCTGCATGTTTTAGTATCCATGCTCTATGCTGGTACTGCAGGTGTGAAACTCCACATTTTGGTTACTCTGAAACCAGGGCACCTTGCTTGGTGGAGTGACTGGGGCTCCCTAATGCAAATCAACAAGCTCTCACTGAATTCAGCACAGCTCTCCTGACAAAAGCTTCTCAAGCAGTGCCACCAAAGCAACAAGGTAAGTGCTAGCCATGACTTATGGTACCTAGAACCTCCACAGTCCAGAAATCTGCCCTAGAAAATCCATTCTTTTATTGAGTTGTAGGTCTATAAATAAAAAAGCAGATTTGTTTTTTCATAAATATCTCTGACATTAAATGTCCCACCACCTTAAAAGGCTAAAGTGTCACAAGGAAATTAGCAAGAAGCAGCTGCTCATGCACCAGTGATAAAGAGGAGAGCTCTCAGCAGCATTTTCCACTTTTCAGGACAGACAAGCCAACTAAGTGATAAATACATTATAAATTAATGGTATAATTCATCATGTAGGAAGCAGGGCCTCCAGAGCAGGGTGTTGCACAGATGAGGGCAGGGTGTTCAGCAGAGCTGTAAATGGCACTAATGAAATGGCTGATGGCCAAGGGACAGGCAGGGCTCCCCTGCAGGTGAACAACAGCCTGAAGAGCCATTTTCAGCTGCTGCCCATTTCATTGGCAGCCCTGCTCTGAAATTCCACTGCACTTGCTCTCTGCTCTGAAAGGTGCCCAGGAATGAACACTTCAGACCTCTCAGAGTGACTGTGGTGTAGGAAATAGAGCTAAGTATAAACAAATGTCTGTCCTTCTACCCTGAGACATGAAACTCAGCTTTGGAACCAACCAGAGCTCATGTGCACAAAAATAAATGAATAAAACTTTATATTCACTACCACAGAACTGCTCATAGGAGTAAAGTTCACTGCATTTAAAGTGTTCATAGCATTTGTACTCCCAGTAGCAGTGCATTCATCTCCAGAATATACATGTATTGACAACTTTGAGGTATCAAGTAGGATTATACTATGGGAACAATTTCAGAATTTCTTACCTGATTTTTGACTAAATATCTTTATGGCAAATTGAGTAAAACTTCTTCATTTTCTGCACTGTCTGATCTGTGTCAAATGCCTACCCAAGGAAAAGGACAGCACCCCAGAACTGCCTGCTTCTTCCTCAGTTACAAAGAGAATCCTGCCTAGAGAAAATCAGCTGAGACAAATCCTTTTCCAGCTGACTGAGAGCACAGCATTCAGCAGAAGTCAATGGACTGTGCTCTCTCTCATTAATCTTTTTTTAATAGGTAGCAGGAAAAAAGTATCATTGTGATAGCAGGCAAATATATAGACATTTTCTTATGAAGGTTAAGAATCATGTCTGCTTTAAATATTTATCAAAAGTAATTAAACTAAATATTTACATGAGGAAGTAGAGATTAGTCCCCAGCAGAACTATTAAATCTTCCATTTACAGGAAGGAGAGATAACTCTGCACCTGTGAGCCTGGCTGCCTGTTCCCAGCAGGACAAAAGTCACATTTATTTGTGAGCATCCTTCCCTGAGCAAGCAGGATGGCTCCAAGATGAAAGCTGCTCTACAGGTACAAGGTGACATTATTGCAACATTCATCTTCTGCTGAAATTTGAGCCCTAATTATCCTTTAAATTACACAGCATCTAGAGGCACAAGCACAGCTAGCATGAGTTATTTGCAGAGTTGTGTTGTTGCCATATATTACAAGGCATCATCCAACAGGGTGAGAATGAAGAAATCCTCTCGGAGCCTGCCATACACTCATTTGTTACCTGAGAGACAGATCTGCACCCACTGTCCAGGGAGGTGGGCAGGACATAAATCCTCAGGCACCACTAAGCACATCTCAGAGCAGATCTTTATGTGATTATGAACCAAATGTGAAATTCTGCACGTGGGGAGGAGTCACACTCCCTTGCACCACAGCCACGCTACAAATCAGCTCCAACAGAGCCGGGCTGCAGGGAAATCCTCCGCAGAGCAGGTGTGTGGGCAGAGCTGGGCTGGGAACTGCCCATCCTGCCCTGCCCTGCGTGGTCTGATCTGTCCCTGTGCCCCTGACCCCACAGCCCCCCGGGCTCTGGGAAGGGCTCGCTGGTGCAAAGGGGGGCTCTGGGAAGGGCTCGCTGGTGCAAAGGGGGGCTCTGGGAAGGGCTCGCTGGTGCAAAGCGCTGCTGGCCCCGGCAGGAGCTGCCCTCTGGGAGGCACAGCAGTGCCAGGGCAGCAGAGGGCACAGAGGGCTCTGGCACCCGGGGGCAGCCGGGCTGCACGATGGGTTTGCTCTCTCCCGAGTCGCGGGCTGCAAGTCAGGGTCACTGCCACGGCTCCAGACAAAAGGAGCTTTGTCTCACCCCACAGCAACCTCCTGTCCTTGATGAGTAGACACCATCAAGGCCAGGAATGAGCTCTGTTTTTGAAGATTGGATTTTTCTACTTGCAGCAGCAGCAGGTTCACTCTGTGGTGAGAGTGTAACTCCTTATTCGCAGCCAGACAGTGTCTGCTGTGACTGCCTTTGTCACACAAAGTGTAAATGCTAACACTGTGCTGCAGTCCTGATTTTCATAATTCAGTACAAGATTTACAAGTCCAAGACCAGCAGCCATTAAAAAATATCCTGCACAAAATCTGTCCCTCCTCAATTCTATCTCTACGACCCAACATATATATTGGTGATTTTATCACACCATTAAATTAGTACCACAAAGTTTTATAGCTGGTTCCAGTGACATTTAAAAATATTTTTAGTGGTATGGTAAATAACTGAAAGCTGTGCTTATTATATGGCTTTTTACAGTCTTTAGCATTGCAGTGATTTAGCATTTAAAGGTTTATAGAAACAATATATGGAGCAGTGTGAGTCCCATGGTACTCACAATATTCACTCCCCAGCTGAGCCACTGGCTGGGCTGGATAGCAGAGCTTAAACTGGAAGGAAAGGATTTGTAAAGAGCAGAAAGCCCAGGTACAGAGGGGTCAATTTTATACCCTGCAATTAAATAAAAACTGCTGTGCTGTGTTTTCCCACAGTTTATGCACTTCTATAATCTGTGCTCCCTGCTCCTTAAGTTTCAGCACTGCTCCTGCACAGAGTTGAAGACATTTCTGTAAACTTTGGCTTATTTGATGTTCAAATTTCCTTTATATTGCAGATATCCCTTCCAGAACATATTAGTGCACTCAACCTGCAAAGCACTTGTCACCTCAGCATCTCTGTGCTGCATCCCACCAACTGCTGGGCACAATTTGCTGACACTCAGCCAGCTTTCCTGGCTCTGCCTTCCACAGCACAGAAAAATTCCCAAAAATTAACTCCTTTTCTTGGCAAACATCTATAGTCCTGCTTCTGAACAATCACTGTACAGAAGCTGGAATGGGAGGAGAGAGGCAGCTTCCTTTCCCTCGCTGGAGGCTGTCCCAGAGCCCCTGAGTGCCCTGCAGGCAGGAGAGGCAGCCCCTCACCTGCTGTGCTCACACTGGCAGCAGACAGAAAAACCATAAAACAGCAAACACCTACAGCCACTCTCCACTTTTAACAGTTTTACCCACTGGTAAAGGTCTGTAAAGGGCTCTCTGTAGCCTTCCATACCCCCAAATACCACAAGGAAAATGTTGAGAGCTGTCCTGATGGCTGCTCTTGTGGTCCCAGCCTGCAGCACCCACCAGGAGCTGTCATTGCCACTGTCCTTCCCTGCACACCCTGCATGGCTTTTTCTCTCTCCATGACACCATCTGTGGGAGATTAGAACATTTTCTATTCTATTTTCTATTCTTGATGCTCCTCCAGTTGTGCTGTGCCAGGCTGCCAGCCCTGCCCTTGGCTCCTCAGCAGCAGAAGGGAACAGGGAACATGAGGGAACCCAAACACTCAGCACCAAGCCTGGCTCAGGGTGTTCCAGGGTTACCCTAAAACCCTTCACCCATTCTGTGTGAGCCTCTGCTGAGGGATTGTGGCAATGTGGCTCCTTGTGCCAGGTTCCACACTTGCTGGTTTTCACCTTCTTTCTTCTACCTCTGTGGATTGAGGGCACTTGAGACAATAGTTCACCTTCAGGCTTAGATGTTTATTTTTTCTTATCTATGTCACAGTCCCACAGCAGTGAGGTCTGCCGTGTTTCACTAACAAGGCACAAAATGGCCAACTCTCTCTTGTTACACGGTCTTCTAAGGCTAAACTATCCAATTAAGAAATGACACCTAAATAATTTTCACTTTTAACCCAATGACTAACCACTCAAAGTCCACAATGTGGACTTTTCTGTCCAGTTACAAAATACTACCCAAACCCATGGAGAAGGAGGAAGAAGGAAGGAAAAGGTGAAGAAGAAGAAGGAAGGAAAAGGTGAAGAAGAAGAAGGAAGGAAAAGGTGAAGAAGAAGAACCAACCTCCATCCTAAAACTTCCGTCTTGCTCCTTCCCCCTGTGACATTACACACTTCTAATCAACCCCACACCTGTAATCCCAGTGCTATCAATCAGTTTTGGAAGCCTTCTCCACGGCCCCAGGTGAAATGCAGTGCTCTCCTGGGAGTCAGAGCCTGTCAGCACAAAAGTCTGAAATTCCCAGAACTCCAACCCAGCCTCCAGAGCCCAACTCAGTGCCAGGGGCACACCCAGACCCCGGGCTGGCTTTGATCCACCCCCTGCACAGGGCACAGGTCAGACCCAGCCTCTCCCTGCAGCACTGGCAGGGGCTGCTGCATTCTCTCACTGCACCCAGAATTCCCAATTTAAAAAAAACTGTCTAGCACAGACTGTTTGGCATGCTTCTGCTCAGAATGCAGAGGGTTAAGCTAGGATTAAAAAAAGTCACAAGGCCTTTAAGAACTGATTTGCCATTACTTTTCTGACTTCCAGACAAAAGCAACAGCTTTTGACATCTTTGAAAAATTCAAAACTCTGTAATTATTGCTCATCAGATGGTGGCTAGCAGCTCTATGACATTGCATGATCATCTGAATTTAAGAGGTTATAATTTGATTTTCCACCCAGAGGTGTAACACCAAATTAAATGTGTTAATAGACACACCAAATGCCTAATAGCAATCCCATCTGCTTTTATAGGTGAATAGATGACACTGACAACCTAATTTTGTAAATGCTTAGAGTAAATGAAATAGGAAACAAATCATATTTTTAGATTTTTACATCTAGATAAATCCTTTTCATTCGGGTCAGAAAAGAGGATGCCATATTCCTGCCTGATCATCTTGCAGAGAGACAATTTAATATTTTAGAAATGCGACACGTAAAAAAAATTACTGTTAAAAAGTCAGACTAAATGCCATTAATTTTTTTAGTCGGGTTTTCTTGGTTGGAGTTTTTGTCTATATAATTGTGTATCTGGTGGGATTTGGAAGACCCTGGCTTTATAAAATGAATGTTCTTTTCATTTATGGTGAGAATTTCTGAAAAGAAGGATCACACAATCAGCTTTATTACTTTCTCTGCTGCTTCTGAAAACTACGGCCACAGACAATTCTGTCAAAATCAGGATTTTTTTTGTTTGTTTCTGAGAAAATAGAGAGCTGTTCCCTTTAGATTGAATGATTTGGCTGGTGTTAGAAAGCATCAAAGTTTTATACATCCAGGAGGTTGAGCAAAAGGCCTGACAAGTATGTGTGCAGCCCAGCCCCACCCAAATACTGAATTACAAACTCTGTAAACCGAGATCAAGGTGCTCATCTTCCTTAGATTTGGAGAGGAGCTTTGTTTTCCAGATTATACAGAAAAACAAAAGAAAACATCAATGATTCTGAAATGTAAATTATATTCCTCCTCAATGACTTCCCACAGTCACATTCCATCAGTTTCAATAGATTGAAATGCTAAGAGAAGCATTAGTCAAACCCCACATTCAAGCAAAGGGGGAAGGACTCATCCAGGAGCAGAATTCCAAGTTCTTGATATCAGTGTTCAGGTACTTCTTCCACACACTCCCTGCACCCCTCCCCTAATGTAACCATTATTCCTTGCATCATCCTGACCCTCTGCATCCCCAGCTTCCAGCTCACTGCAGCTCCAGGCCAAGGGAACATCCCCACCTGCCCACAGTGACAGCCCCAGCTCCTCCTGTGGCACCTCTGTGCACACCAGGGTCTCAGAGGAAAACACCAAATCATGGCAGAGCCATTCCTTAGTCACATAGCAGAGCTCTCAAACTTCAGCCAACACACTTCAGATTTCCAAAGTCCTTCATAGCCAAGTATTTGCAAGTTTTTTCTGCTGTCCTCATTTTAAAGTAAAAGGCTAATTTGAGATTTACTATTACTCATTGTTTACAGGGAAGAAAAATATTTCAAATATATAAAACATTAAATAATTTTATTTCCTTAAAGTGAAAATCTAGGGCCAGCAAAAGGTCATGGCAACTTTTAAGTCTTTGTTGAAAGCAGTAAACAAGTCCAAGTGTTTTATGTTTGCTTTCTGAAGAGGAAAAATTCTTTCCCTCATCTCTAAGAGGAATTAAAACTCTTTACTAAGGAGGACTGAGATCACAGAGCCCAGCCCAGTGTAAACAGGATCACTTATGAAGCACTAACATGCTCACACTGAGATCCCTGCTGGAGCAGTCAGGGGAGGTGTGCAGGGTCAGCTGTGGCTGCTGTGCTGCCAGCCTGGCCACCAGCCCTGGGGACATCCCTGCTCCTCCGATGGCAATGGGCTGCTGCAGCTTGAGTGCCCCCCGAGACTCCATCCCCTCTAGCATGGAAATACAGGACAGATGCTTTGGTTTTTACCACTGAAAGCATCCAGGTTTATATTTAAAGGTGACTGATTTCTCACAACCCCTCCTTGTGCACAGATCAAAGCATTGTCCCCACGTCCTGCAGTCACACAGACGGGCAGTAGTTATAGAGTCTCTGCTTGAGGGTGGGGACTGTTATTACAAAATCTACTGCTCAAGTTACAAACGGGGCTGTGGAAATCTGCAGTCATCAGAAAAAGCAAAAGAAGAAACTCCTAGAAAAAAGAAAACAGGAATCCAAAAGTAGGGCTAGCTACTAAGAACGTGATACCACATTTCTGGAGATTGCCAGCCCAGGCAGTTTATAGCCAGAAACAAAATTACTCCCTATTACACACAGGCTCAGGAGGCCAGGTAATAAAGAGGTGACACAGCACCACTTTTCTCCCTCTTTAACATCTCTTTAACTGCTTTGTAAAGGAATGTCTGAACATAAAGTTAGAACTTTATGTATGGTGTCTTTTTAGCATCAATACAGAAAATGTACACCCAGACAGACAATTTAAACTTATTTCCTCTTAAGTGGATTCCTCATTAAAACATCAGTGTGAGACCTTGCTCTTTTTCTCAAATAAAATTATTGATTTTTTTACATACCTGGTAAGAACACAGAGACAACAAAGTGGGAGGGTTTGATTATTGCTGTAGATCTCCTACTTCATTTAATAAAATGGATGGAAAAGCACAGCAGTGCTTCTAGGGCAGCTCCAATAAATGACATGGGACTGCCTTTGTGTCCCTTAACGTGAGGAATTAAACATGCAGCTGCTTTTCTGAGGAAGCAAAACGTGATGGACCAGGCTGTGTTCAAAGCAGGCATTAATTTGTGTATAAAACCAAGATTAAAGTTACTCAAAAGTGCATTAGGACTAATCTTCACACCTTGGCAAATACAGAGAGCTGGGCAAGCTTTTTGCACAGGAAATGGCTGCAGAAGGAAAGATAATGAAGCAACCAGATACAAATTCAATCTCCCACATTGTCACCCATCTGTATGTTGCCATATGATTTCATTTGATTTGAAATTTAGGCAGACAGAAGCTGGCTAGGACAGCTGGCAGTGCAAGTAACCTTTTCTTCCCCCCTTTTTAAAGGGAATAATTTTTTCATCTCCCTGGAGAGGCTGGATTCTGTCTGCTGGAAAATGCATATATTCATTTTCTGTGAAACACCATGGAACTGGGTTACCTTTGGAGTGGCCTAATGTTCACTTCTTATTTCTTTGTACTCAAATTGCCTTGTCTTCACAAAGCTGAGGCCACATTTCCTTTCAAAAGGCACTATGTTTGTGATATAAAACAAATAGAAGCAGTCTGGATTTATTGAGACATGCCCATTCTTCTCCCTGCCTGATAACTGAGCTGATCCAATGAGGTGCTGACTCTCCAGGTATAACTTCTATCTCTGGGAATTAGGACCACAAAAATTTTGTGACTTGTATCTCTCTGACAAAGGCTACACTCCAAAGAATATAGGATGCCCTAACTGGCAATAACAAGCTAAGGTAAAGGAAATTTTAAGATATTTAGATGTGCAAGATGCCATTTTTGTAACACTGAGAGCTGCAGAGCTTTGAGCCCAGGAATGTCCTGCTTCTGCCACCATTGCAGTGTGATTGGAGAGAGGACAGCAGGAGGTTTTACATTTTCAAAGCAAAATAAACAAACCAGTCAAACACACCATGCTGCAGACACCCTCCATTGTTACAGCAAAACCCTCTGCTAACACAGGTAAATCCCCACACTGCACAGAGGCCCAGGCAGTTCAGATAAAGGAAGGGTTTATCATTATCACTTCCCCAAGCAGCAGCTTTGGGGCTCTGAAAGGAGTTTCACACGAGAGCAAACATCCCTGTGCTCCTTGGGGTGAGCTAAATCACATCACTGGCAGTGCAGTCTCTTCATTTTCATCCAGTTTTGGAGCCCAGCATTTTAAACCACTGAAAGACACAGATGGGCACCCATAAAGGGCAGATAAAAACAAAACATCCACTCCTCCCTCTGTGTGAAGAGAAGTGCACAGAAGATTCCTCTGAGCTCCTTTGCAACATGCAGTCACACAAAGCTGCCTCTTGGTCTGGCACAAATTGGAGTTTTGGAGCTCCTGGGCTTAATGTGAAGACAAGTGGCAAAAATAACATACAAAGGAAAAACCCTGTCTTTTGGTTTCTATGCATCTGTCTCTCATGAACTCAAATTTCTATCAAGTTACTTAGACTAATAAATCTTGCAATGGGTGGATTTCTCACCCCTGAGAGCTGCCCAGGGTCACAGCCTCTGCTGCTGCTCCAGCTACAGTTTGTACATTCCTCTGGCCAAGAGGAAAACACCACCACAGAGCAGAAATGTGTGTCCCAAGATACTCAGCTCTACAAAACTTCCCTGCTCCTGTTCTCCCTTCACATTTCAGTGGGTAAGAGCCCCAAAGTACTGAGCATTTCTGCCTGTGATTGCTCCCATCAGTCCTTTTCTTAACTGCCCTTGGGTGAAAGAGGTGCACAGAATTCTGCTGTGCTTGGTTATTAGTGCATGGATAGATCTGCTCTAGCTCTGCTGAATATCTTGCAAATATTGTCTTCCTTTTTCAATCTAAATTTGATTTCTCATGGGATTAAGGGCATCTCACCTTATGTTTTTATTTATACCTTGCTTTCTCAAGCTTTCCTTGCAGAGAAGAATGGCTAAAATAAAGGCTGGGGTGTGTGGGAAGCATTCTCAAGCTCTGCTAAAAATGAGATTTATCTGAAGAAGTTTGCTACTACATTCTAATACATTACAATGCCAGATATAAAATAGCCATATTCCACATGCTTCACTGTTTGCTTGCAGGTTTGCTCTGAGTTTGAGAAGCAGCTGCAGCACAAACCCAGCTGAATATCTACACCTAAAGACCCTGAGATGTGTGATGTGTGCAGGAATTACAGCTGCTGCTGTAGCTCCACAAGTTAGCAAGGAAACATCCACTGAAATGCTGGCTGGGAACTGCAGCAGGTCAGGGAACAGAAAAGGTTAGATCATAGACTAACAGAACTCCCTGAAAAATAAAAATTGCATTCGTCTTCTCCTGACCTTAAGATGTGAGATGCTTGAGAATGTGAAATTCCAATCTCCTGGAGTAGATAAAATGTTCTGATGAGCAGGATGTGCTCAGCCTCCTGCCAGATGGGATTACTTTTTCCTCCCCTGTTTAAACTATATGTGCAACCTTTGCAGCCTCATTGTTTGCAGAAGGATTTTTAAAACTACTGTATTGTAAAAAACCTGTATCTGTTTCAGATGGGTTCTTGAAATTCAAATGTAACTACACCATCAGATCTTTAGCTGGTGTAAAGTAACTACCTGAAAATTCACTCTCTGTTTTTTAGGAATTGAGAACGTCACTTGATCAAGGAAATCATTCCTTCTGAGAAACCAGAACTTTGAAATAATTTCTCTGCTTTTTTTATCCCATTCTGTTCTGTATAAGTCATCATACTTTCATCTGGGAGCGTTGCAGCCCACAATTAAATCTTAAAATTGTGTGGTTGTGGAAGTTTGGACCAATGAACACCACCAGATTGCAACACTACTCAATCTCCATTTCCCTGTAAACCCTGCACAGAAACCTGGAACAGTGACAGTGTCCCTGTGGATTTCAGCAGTGACACTGCTCTGGGATCAGCCACCACACTCTGGGCTCCAGAGGGGACCCCTGCAGTCCTGGAGGGGGCACTGCTCTTCCACCAGCAATTTAAATCTTGTGCCTTCTGCTGCATATTGAGCTCTTTACATCAAGCAGCTTCTCAGTAGTCAAATCCTTCCACCAGCAAGGTCCCAACTGGAAAGGTCAACAAACCAGGGGAGTTACAGCTTCAGAGGGCCCAAAGCAGCAATGCAGGAGGTTCCTGATGTGCTTGATATATTGCACCCTGCTGCTACTGGAGCCATTCAACTGGAAAGTCATAAAACAACATCAAATAAAGCACTGGAGCAGAAATGATTCCATCATTAACACCACAGACTCTCAGCCATTAAATCTCCCCACCAAACACAGCACAGCCAGACCTCTCCATGTGTGGGGAGCCCTGACAGCCCCATGGATCCTGTCTGGGGGCCTTGGTACATGTGCCAATGGTATTTCCATAAATCACAGGGATTTGTCACAATTTGTCACCTAGGATGGGAAATCACATTATTATTTTGCTGCCAGCACCACTGGCTGCTTTGTTTTAGGAAACCTCTCTGCCCCAGGGGTAGGTTGCAGGAAAGGCACCCATAGTACTTTTTATACTACAAAATCAATTCAGTTCATTTCAGCAGCTTGATAAGAACTCTGGAGCCAGAGCTGTAACACACCTGAGCTTGAGCAAAGCACAGAGCCCTTCTCCAGTGGAATCCCCTCACCCAGCATCCCTCAGCCCCTGCTGCAGATCCAAACATGGAATTCAGCAATGAAGGAATTCATTGCCAGGGAGAAATGTCAGTTTACCAAGATGAGAACCAGGGCTCTGAAGAAAAAAAAAAAAACAATTTATCATCTCCTTGAAGTCACTTCACTCTTTTGTTCTAATGCAGAGGTTTGCAAAATACTAAATAAATCAGAATGAGAGATGATTGCTGTGAAGATGATGCAAGGACAATGACAAATTGAGCCCAAGCCTGAGGGGGAGAGACTTAAGGAAAGCTATGAAGCGCTGAAGCAATGAGGAAAATTGGAGGAGTAGAGAGTCCATGTAGGAGCCACAGGAATAAAGGAGGTTTTATAGCAGGAGAGACAGACCTCTGAGCCTCTCACAATCCTTCATTTCATACAGCTTTGTTTATTATAGCATCTTTCTTTCCTAAGGCTGGAACTTAAGGCTTTGATTCATATTTCAGCACCAATTTTTTTTTTTGACCTTGAAACACATAGGGGGAAAAAAAAAACTGAAAAGATTTTTCAAAACAACAGTGGGGAAGCTGTAATGCAGCCCTTGCTTACCTCCTCCAGGCTGGAGGCATTTCAGGCTCCAAAGGCAGCACAAGCATGAGATGTTCCAGGCCCTGTCAATGTGCTTGGTGTGAGACACTGCTCTTTGCTGGAGCTTGAGAAAAGTATCAGCACAGCATCAAAAAAACCTGCACAGGGTTAGCACAGGAATTCAAAACTGCCTCTGCAGGCACCAGAAATTTTTAAAAAAGGGATGTTATCATATTAAGGTATCCTTTTTTTCTACCCTGAAACCAACCTCAAGGCTTGTGCTGGTTGTTGAGGATGGGGCTGTTAAAAGAGCTGAGAGATGCAAGCACATGAGAGACTTCCCAAGCACTTCCTTCCAAGTGTTGAATCAAACCTACAGGCAAAAGGACACGAGGAAGCCTGGAACATCCATCCCCACAGCAAACCCACATCAGCAGAACCCTCAGTGCTCTAAAACACGGGTGGGTTAAATGGGTTCCTGCTGGGGAGCAGCACCAGGCTGGCGTTTGTGCCACCAGTCTGGGTATTTCACATCCATCCACCAAACCTCAGGGCCATAAAGAGCACAGTCAGGGCAGGGCTTAATCAGTGAGCAGAGCCATCTCCAGAGGGCAATGCAGCCCAGCTAGAGGCCATCACCCTGCTGTCTGTGGGGGAGCACAGGCTCAGTGTGCTCCAAGTTCCAGGGCCTCAGTGAAGTGTCCAATGCTCAAATCTCACCTAAGAGGCTCTCAAAGACCCTTAATGGTTACTGGAAGTAATCACAGATTTCACTGAGGATGGGTTAGGATTTAACTTCATCCTATTTTGGTAATAAAGTCAAATGCAGCCTTAAGCATTTAAGAGAAAAAAAAGTCACAAGTGAGAATTTTTCTGAGATTGCTATCTCTTACAGTTCATCAGAGTGAAAGCTTGTGATGGTCCCTGTTAGATCCTTTAATGCTGCTTTCAGAATTCTCACTTCTCTCTCTTAATTCAAATCTGAGATCTGGACATCAACTTTAAAAAACAATAGCCTGCCCAAAACAGAATTAAATGGTAGTTTTAATTTCTGGCAGGAGAACTTGTACTTTCCACTCCCCCCCAAGTTTAATGTCAATAAAAGAGACGAAATCACATTCCCTCCCACAAACAATCAAACATGATTTCTTTTGCTTTTATGCCTTTTGTCAGCAGTGCCAACTTTTTTGAGTTCCTGTTAAACACAGTCATTGTAAACAGAGCTAAAACCTGTCTACTCCTATTATCTCACTGCTCCACAAATTGCCTTGGTAGTGAAACAACAGCCACAAGACTGCAGAGCTGTTGCTAACAATGCCTGCTGTGACTGGAGTGGGTAGGGCATGTGCACAAAGCCAAGAGCAGGCTCTGGCCACAGCAAAGTGTTCAGGGATGTACCAGTGAAAGGGATAAATCACTTATGCAGTGTCAGACACAGAGCTGCAGTTAATTATTGTCGCCATGATATTTTATGAAAAATCCTTCATTAGGATTTTTCCTCCTGAGAAGCTGAGAGGCCTCAGGAACAAAATGTAACCAATGGTTATCTGCTGCTGTGGAATGCAACAGGTGCATCTGTGATTGGTGTCATAGAGTTGTTTCTAATTAATGGCCAATCACAGTCCAGCTGGCTCGGACTCTCTGGTCAGTCACAAGATTTTGTTATCATTCCATTCCTTTCCTTTCAAGCCTTCTGATGAAATCCTTTCTTCAATTCTTTTAGTACAGTTCAATATATCATTTTCTTTTAATATAATATATATCATAAAATAATAAATCAGCCTTCTGAAACAGGGTCAAGATTCTCATCACTTTCATTGTCCTGGGACCCCTGTGAACACAATCACAAATTACCTGTATTATTGCAGCACCCAAAAACCTTAGACCCAAACCCAAATTCCATCCTTCAGAGTGACAAATGAGTAGAGAACTCAAAAGGGCTCAGTGAGACAAGAACTGAAGGCTGCTGTGGAACAGACAGGGCCCATAACCCCAGCAGGGAGGAGATGCTGGTGGGGCAGGGAGCCCCCAGGCACTGCCAAATGCCACTTTTGGAACACTTGGATAAGGGGAGAAGAGGCTGGGAGGAGAGCTTGGACAGAGAGAGCTCCTGCTGAGGGCAGGAAAACCTCCAAGGTCCATCTCTCAGCATTGAGCAGCTGCCCTTCTAAGGGTTTTAGCAGGGCCCAGGTGAGAGCTGGTAACTCAAGAGGAATAAAAAGGATGGTGGGGAGTAGGAGAAGGGAGCAGCACTATGAGCAGTGCTGCAAATGGGAATTGCTCACTGATCCCTGACCTGACTGGGAAGGGAGAACAGTGCAGGAATACAGAGAATCAGTAACATTGTCAGGGGCACAGCCCAGAGGAAATCACCTTTGCAGAGGCTTCCCAGCTGTGAGGAAGGCAGACACAGTCACCAAGGGGAGAAGAACAATTCCTCCACTAATTAAAATATGACAAAACAATACTTCAGGCCCTGTTTTTATATATGAATGTGGGGGCAGCAGGAATCAGCAAGATTTAGATATTGGCCAAATAAAAGCATCCAAATTAAATTCTTGGTCAGGTACAAGGCTTCAACCCCACAGACATCATCTTGTCCATGCTGGTCTGCTAGAGCAGCAAGGTGGGAATACAGATTGACCTGCCTGCAGCTCCATGGAGCTGGAGCTGGCAGCTCCAGAGCTCTGAAAAGTGTCAGAAATACTTAGATATCCTCTTGAATGTGGGTCAGGCAGTGGGAAACACCAGCAGAGAGATGGAGCTGGGTTTATTCCTGCAGATGGTGTTGCAGGACGCAAGGTCTGGGTCACAGAGAGGAGGAGGTGGGGAAGGGTCTGGGGAAACCTCTCATCACAGTGGGAGGAGAATGAGGGGATCTGGCTGACAGAGCACCCCAAACAGCAGGAGAGAGCTCTGTGGCTCTGCCTGGCCTGGATGCACTCAATCTCATGGACAACATAACCTTTGGGACCATTTCAGATGTAGGAAGGTTTTACAGACACTCAGATATATTCTTTGTGAATAGAGGTATCTCACTGCTCCTTGCAAGTGCAAACAGCTTTCCTGAACCATCCAGCCTGCTCCACTCCCCCATGCAGCTTTTAATAAGCAGGTAGAAACTGGAGTACAAAGCAGCCATAACCAGTGTTTGCCTCTCCAAAATCCCTGTGCTGCAAAGAAAGGAATTTGTCAGAAGCTGAACTTCTATGCATCATTCATTTCCATTTGCACCAATGCTTGCTTCTGCAGGTCGGGAGCTGCTCCTTGTCCTGCAGAGCAATGAAAAGCAGGCCAATAATGCCACCCACAGGTGCCCGGGTTTATTGCTGCCATGGATTGATTTCCAGATGGGTGCTGGGATCCTGCAGTTAGCTGGAATGGTGGGGCCACCTCCACAGTGACACAGGTCACAGGTTACTGTGCAGATGGCTTGTGTTCACTACAAACAAACTGTACCAGGAGAAACAAAACCTACACAGGTTACAAAATAGAAATTAAAATTTAAAAAGTCCCTCCCATCTCAGTACTCAGTGATATGGAGATCTGGTGAAAGCATTTCAAGCAATCGAATCCACTTTTTAAATTAAAAACATACAACAAGTATATTGCCACAACATGTAACTTATTTTATTCTGCCATTCCTACCTCAGAGATCCTTCAATTGTCATGACAAGGACTGTGATGATTTAAGAATTCTCCTTTACAGAACAAGACAGAAGACAATTGAGAGCTCAGTCCTAGGTATGGCTGAAGCAGGGGCAGTTCTGCTCACAGGTACTGTACTCATTCTATTTCTGTTTTATTAAAAATTTTAATGTTGGAAACAATATTTTCAGTAATTGTTACCTGAACATTAATATAGGAGTTTAAGGTAAGGTAAAGAGATTTATGTTTAAGGTGAAAGGGATTAAGGGGTATTTATTAGTTTATTCTCCCTTTCTTACAGAGGCAGGCTAGAGTGTCACAGAGAGGCTTGGGATCAGATCACTCTGCAGGGAGGAGGGAATGCTTCCCTACACTGCAGTGAAGGTGGGCCATGGGGGGAGATAAAGCAGATAAACCTGGCACTGTGCACAGATCCATTACATCTCATGGCTGGAATTCATTTACATCCCCAGCCAGATTCACACCAGTCAGCTCTGAGTCCTGTGATGGCTCTGAAGGGCATAAACCCTTCTCATGTTGTGCCTCAGCCCCTCACAAAATGCCAACTCCTCTGAATTCCCCAGGGTTTTCTATCAGCACTGACTGAGGCTGAGGACATTGGTGTGCTTATAGGAAATCCTGGAGGAGCCAAAACCACAATGAGCAGATACAGGATTTCCTATTGCAAGTGTCTTGTTGGAAAAGGGACCAGTGCTAGCAGTGTGTTCTCTGCATGGAACATGATTTGGATGAGTGAGATTACCTTGGGTGTCCACATCTACTGAATAATTTAAGAAAATCAGTAAGGGAAATTTTTCTCTATTGAAAAATAAATTTGAGAACTGACTTGTGTGAAATATGTTTAATAAGAGCACTCAGGGATAAGCTTCTGCCTTTGATCTTGTGTTAGGCATCTTATGTTACACTTTTCTCAGATACAGTTGTAGATATGGCAGCTACACTCCAAGTCAGCATTATCTCAGTATTAATATCATCCTAGTTTACATATAGCAGTAAGTCTTTGTGTATTAATTGCATAATCATTATTTGAACTTATTTATTGCACAGAACATAATCAGCTGAGGGCAGATTCAAAGTAAATTAGAGACAGGGAATGAAAAACATGAAACTGTTCCAGGCTAAGCTCTTACTAGACACACTCACACTTTATTGGTGAAGTTCATCAATACTCTTATTTAAAGACCTGGAGCTCTGGAGGAACCACTGCCATGCTATCACTGCTGGCACCAGAGGTAAGAAATTATTTCTGAAACCTAAATGCTCCCCAAATGCCCCCCAGGTTATCCAGTCTCATTAAAATCAAAGGCATCATCTACTGTCTTCCTCCAATATTTAAATATTTGGAGGAAAAAAACACCACCTAAGGTATTTAGGCAAATGGATTTTTTTCTCATTAAAGTCAATATTTCAATACTTACAGCCTTATCTTAATTACATGAAAGATGACCCACCTACCTCTCACCACGCCAGCCCCGTGGGACAAGGCCCATTTAATGTGATGAGGGGAGGTGGCAGCAGCTCCTGCCTCTGAGCAGGGCTGGGCTCCCAGCAGCAGCCCCAGCCACGTCCCACAGGGCACCACAGGCAGGAACTAAACAGAGCAGGGCCCTGAATCTGGCTTTCCCACTAAAAATATTTATGGAAGAGCAATAAATGGTAACGATTTTGAGCAGGTACAAGAGAGCAGAGCCCTTATGTTTGTCTGTGCCCATTGCAGAGGCTCTGCTGTAACAGCAGCTCCAGGTCTGGAGCAATTGCACAATGCCTGTGACACAGAGCCACCCAAGGAGTCCAGCTCAACCTAATGCAGCTGTCTCCCAAAACAAACATTGTTATCTACAGTTCTTTTTATACAGTCATTAAAAAGAAAACCAACAAAACAAAAAAACAAAACCCACCCAAACCTTTCAGTCTAAAGATTCAGTGACAACACAAGACCAGTCAGCTTTCCATCAGAAGTGCTGCATTTGTTGTCATACTGGTGCCACAAAGGATTCCACCAAGCAGGCAATAACACATCTCATGATAAATAAGACCAAAACACCCTCCAGGCAAATTTATGGAAATCATCACTCACAGCAAGCGTGATGAAAAAGCACCAAGCTAACTGCAGAAGCAGAGAGGGATCTGCTCCTCAGTGCAGTCCCTTCCAAAGCTGCCTGGGTGAGCTCCAGGACAGGTTCCCTGCAGCAGGGCTGGGCTGTGCTGCTCTGAGCCCCTGCCCTGTGCTGGCCCTGAGCAGCTCCCACAGGCTGCTCCCCTTTGCCTCCATGCAGCACAGCAGCTCCATTTGCTGGCTGGCAAAGAAAATCCCTCTCCCAGGGAGAACACCAGAGAGCGGTGCTGAACCTTTGGGGGTCTGGGGGCGGGAGAGCCTGTCAAGGTGAGTTTGCGACTGGAGAGACTGGAAAAGCTGCTGCAGCTGTAAATACAGCCAGACCTCCTGAATCTGGGCAGCAATTTACCAGGGAATGGTGCTCCCCCCATGGGAGACAACAGCACAGGAGCAACAGCTCCCTCCACAGAAAGCCCTGCTGGATGTGGGCTTTGGCAAAGGTAAGGGGCTGCTATAAAGGGCCCAGCTATTGAATATCCCAGAGCCCACTGGAAGCAGTGTTACACAGATTTCCTCTCCTCTGGACACAGTCTGCACCCAAACCCCAAGCCAACACACCTTGGGACTTCATTACTCTTCCATGGGAGAAGAGGAGAGGGGCAACACAAGGCAGAAGTTTGAAAGAGTTAAATGGAGTGGTCATAGGTTAAATCTTCAAGGATTTTCAGAAAATTGATTGCAGCTGTGCCCAGCACTGGGCATTCTGTAATTATGCTTTCACAAATATATCATACACCCATGTTTACAGCTAAAATCCTCATACATCTAAAAGAAACACTACACTGCAGTGTAGGAACACCAGCCCCCCAGTGTGCCACATTTCACTGCAGGCTCTGAGACAAATCATGGCAAGCAGCAAGGGCTGTGCAATGGGCCAAAGCTCACACCATGGAACCAGAGCTTCCCAGCAATGCTGGCAGAGAGAGCTACTCAGAAAAGCAATAATTGATTCTTTCTAGAAATCTACATATTGATACCATTGCCTTTGGATTCAGCAGAAACAGCACAGGAAAGATAAATACATATTAAAATACACCAAAGGTTTGCTGAGGAGAGGTGGAGAGGCCCTGCCCTGGGGTGCTGATGGCACCCACATGTACCCAGACAGATTCAGAGAAAGCATTGTCTGAAAGCATCTTATTGCAAAGCTCCCATACCTTCTTGGTGATTTCTCATGGGCAGCTCCTCACAGCACTGACTCCTTCTTGTTCACAGCCCAGCCAACAGACTCCAGCTCCCCACTCTTTTATAGCACTCATGCTCATTGGACACAGCTGTGGCCTGTTAAGGGCTGGCCTGTTCCTAATCTTTGGTGATTAGTGCAGCTGCAACTGTGTGAAGAGAGGCAGCCCAAAGTGAGCACGGCTTCTGGCCACTCACTGTTCAGTCAGATGAACTCAGTCACACACAGAACACTCTGTGACCTGCCCAGCCTTGAGAGCAGAACCTTGCCAAAATCACCCTCCAGCAGAGACCCAGCAGGACCCCACAAACACCAATGCAAAGATTTACAGTTTTACAAATACAGCAGGGATCCCATCCCAGACCCAAACCGCCTCCCCAGGGAATCAGACACTTTGCACCATCCAGGAAAACCTGCAGAGCTACATTGCTGATACACTTTGCTGCATTGAAAGAGAATTGCAAATGTTGTTATTTGCTCCACCAGAATATCAAAGAGGAAACACAGCCAGAGCTCCAGTGAGGAGCAGATCCATACCTTGGCAGCTGTCCAGCAGGGGTGCAGCTTGGATTCATTCACAGGGAGGCAACGATGGAAAAGTCCAAGCATAAATTCTTTTTCCAGTTATTCATAAACCATTAAAGTTGGAAAAAAATAAAAGCAAAAAGTTTTCTTCTGCAAACAGTTCCCCCAGCATGGCTGGCACCACATAACTCATAAAGGCTGAATATTGAGTCTGCCTCCTCTGCCAAGCCCACACAGCAGCTCCCAGAAGCACGAAGAGAGTAATTAGCAGCAAAGGATGACAACATGAAGGCAACAGGTCAGAAAGAAACGCTCCAGAGCAGATCTAGGGGCTGGTTTGCTTCCCCCAGCCAGCCTGGGGGAGTGCTCCCACCTGAGCACATGGTAATGAGCCAAGCTTCATCCACCACCCTTCCTTAAACACACTACAGAACCTTCACCAGGAACAGCTTCTCCCGCCTGTTAGGGAGAGCTCACATTTCTGAGTGCACATCACAGCTGAGTGCCCTGATTGCCTCCTTAGGAGCCCCACAAGAGCTCAGTCCTGCTCCTGTTAGGGAGAGCTCACATTTCTGAGTGCACATCACAGCTGAGTGCCCTGATTGCCTCCCTAACCAGCCCCACATGAGCTCAGTCCTGCTCCTGTGGCCCCTCCCTGTCCTTCCCTCCTCACCTGGCACACATCACCACAGCCAGGTGCTGCTTGAGAAATTCATGGCTCTAGAGGGTGATTTTGACCTCCCTGATCATAAAGTGATGCCACCTGAGCTGATGATCAAACCTGAAGTGCTCTTAGTGAGGTGAAGGAAATATTTGTGTATTGCTGGTCTAGTTTAGGGGCTGGCAATAATGATGTATGGTAACAAAAAAAGAAAAAATCTACAGGCAGCTACAAATAGTAGTGGGCTCAATGAACACCTAAAAATCTGGAGGATGGGTTTGTCCTTAGTGGGAGCAAGAAGGGAGGAAATAACCTGTCCTATCCAGCATCCTCAATGTCAGTATATTGCTGCAAGAGTTAATAACCACAATTCTGATTAATTACACCAGGCAAAGGGAGGGTGCTGATTCCAATGGAAAGGGGAAGTGCTCACATGTGTGTGTGAGCCCTGCTGACAGACAGGCTGAAGAAACATCAGGATCATCAATGATTTCTTTGGAGGAGGATGAAGCAGATGGCCTCTCCCCTGCCCTACCTGTGAACTGGGTGGGTTTATGAGGGCCTGGGCTTGTTGGTGCTCAGCCATCTGAAAAAGAAATAAAACAAAACCCCCACAGCTTTGGGGCATTTTGGTCTTTATGGCATTTGCACACAGAGAGGTTTGTCTCATTCCTTTCTATTTGGGAACATTTGCTCTCCAGACTTGCAGATGTTCAGTGCCACCTTTGTCACTTCTCCCTTGTCTTGCCAATCATGGAATAGTGTCAAATCCTGTAAAATTTTCCTTCCCTTTTATGAGTTTGAACTTTTTAATAACAAATATCTGTCCACCCTTGTACAAAACCACAATCCCAGATTTCGGAGATGTTTAGATAAAACAGTCATTATTTTTATCATGACCCCTCCTTTCCCAAACAAGCAGGGCTAATCTTTTCAAAGCAAGCATGCCTAATCTTTCCAGGCTCTCTTCAAGGCACTGCATTATCATGACCCAATTACTCCTGAAAAAGATAGCTGGGAAATTTCTATCAGGATGATTTGCTCACAGAAAATGCAGTTACCACAAACACAGGGATGCCTTCATATCAGTTAGAATGGTTTTCTGTGGAAAAAATTCAGATCAAATATTTCCTGGCCTATCAGCTTGATGAGATCTTGTTTGTTGCCCCATTCTTTCCTAATTGGATAAGCAGAGACCTGCATTAACCCAAGGTGTGCTGGTGATGGCTGGGAATTGCAGGTCATGTATTTAATTTCAACAGGGCAGAGCACTGTTTTAGTTTCCATTTTCTGACTTTCACTTTGGATTCCCCAGATAAACAAAAGTAAATTTCATTTAATTTCTTAATTTCTTGAAGTCAGCTGAAGAGAAAAGGAGTAAGTGGTCTGTGGCACTCATTTCTGCACTTCTGCACCATTGTGAATGCTCTCAGCAGAGGCTGGGATCCCCTCTCACTGGTCTGTCCCAGGAAAACAAGGTCTTACCCACTGACAGGACAGGATTTACCTGAGCTCAGCAGGGCTTTGAGAAATTCTAGCTGCTTGAAGGTGTCTGAAAGGTTTTCAAATTGCAGTGACTATATTTGGGATTATTTCTGTTTCTCAGTGTTCTGACTTTAAACCAGGCATGTTACAAACAAATAGACACTCTCCAGAAATCGTATCACCCCTATCAGATTGCTGTGAAACTGCAATGAAACTGCCTTCTGGAGAGACCAGGAAGGCTGACATAAACCTGTCCAACCTCAAAGCAGCACCAGGGTATGTTGAAGGTAATTTTTCCCATTTCCAAGGCAGCAGCACAGCCTTCTGGCAGAGACTCAGCTCCAGGGACTGCCGTGGTCACTGTCCGTCCCTGAAAAAGGAATGTGCATTTTATCCTGAGCACTGAATGGCCATTCACTTTGCTGAAATGTTATTTCTTTTTAAAACAGCTTAAAGGAAGGAAAAAAGGAGAAGGAACCCAATGCTGCCACTTTGAAAAGCTTTTATTGTAATCAACCTTACAACACTTTTTGTTGTACAATACAAAGAACATTTAATCTCTCCTGGCTGGCACATTCCCTCCAGGGTTTTGCTGCTGACAATGGGAGCTTTCACTTTGACCATGGCAAAAATAGTGTCAAACCCACTGCAAGGCATTGCTTTTACTCTGGACACATTTGGGAAATTCTAAAGAATCAATGACTCCATGACATGAGGGAGAAAATAGGGGTTACAGTTGGAGAGACTTCATATATTTCCTCCAAGTTTTGCTTCCCATGAATATCACCATCCCTAAAATGTGTTTAACTTTGGTGTTGCAAATGCAGGCATGGTTTAGCTGTTTGATTAATTTAAAGAAAAAAAAAAAAAACAACAAACTAAAATAATGAGCTAAGATTTCCATAGCACTTGTTCTTCCTATATTTTCCCAAAATCTGTGAATGTGTGGTCTCAAGGTACTCCAGGTAGAAAGGGAAGAGCCACCAAGCCAGGACTGAACTGTTTGTAGAACTGAAACTCAGCTTTTCCTTCTTTTTTTCATGTTGGTTTAAGGGAAAGTGAAACAGTTTGCAGCTAACAAGTTTTTGCCTGGATATTTCTACAGCTCAGGCCAAATTCAACCTCTGAGTTTTGAAAAAGTTAGAAAGTTGCAATTCAAGAAATTCCTCTGAACTTCCAAATTTGTGCCAAGCTTTTAGATGGCTGGATGGAAACTCCCCAAAAGGATTTGGTTTTGTTCACAGAGAGCCAGACAAGTGATTTCCATCTGGATGACTTCTTTGCATCTGGGAGAAGCTGACAGCAGAGTGTAGGTGTGGATTGAAGCCAGCTGAGAGCGAAGGCAGGGGCAGCAGAGCAATGTCCAGCCCCAGCAGCCACAAACACCTTTTCTGTCTAGAGAAGCCCCTTGAAACACCACAAACTCTCTCAGCTGGTTACATAATTTCCTCTGCTCACAGCAGCTGTGTTTTCCACACTAAAGGACATTTCAGATCAGCATCCAGCTTGAATCTGCAAAGCCAGCAAAGCCAAACGAAGCTAAGCTGATATTTCCATTCTCTGCCAGAGTGGAATAAAAAGGGATATTAGAGACAGAAGAGTAAATTTGTTGGGATGCGTGTGAAGCTCCTGGTGAGGCTCATGGAGAGGGTCCCAACAGGTCCTTAGACTGTCACCTTCCCAACATTGTCCTGCAGATCAGAGAGAGACTTGCCTGCCTTGCACTTGCCTGCCTTGTGTGGGACAGTCCTGCTCTGAGAGCAGCAAACAATCAGAGTGAACACAGAGTTAGCCCAGGGACTGACTGGTTCTGGCATAAACTGCTCAGGAAACATTTCTGCATGTGGCACACACAGCGTGTCAAAACCAGGCACGCAACTTCCTAGCAGAATACAAATAAAAAATAGGTCACAAAATAGGTGAAAAAAAATCCCTTCTGCTGGCTAGTGTCTCATTCAGTGTTTTGGTGAATCTTGATTGGGATCCTGATGGAATAAAGACAGAATAAGTAGATCTAGGAGAAACTGTGTTGGATAAGCTCTCATTGCTCTGAGAGGTGCTAGATAGTAAATAATCCATCTTGGAGAAGCTTTGAGAGGCTGGAGAGTTTTCCCATCTGCTAGAGATGTTTCTTAGTCTTGACTCGGATATAAATGCAGAAGGCAGGTCACACTTAAGCTGCTGCTCTGTAACCTTCTAGATGATAGGTAATTACTCATAAATGTGTCCCACAGATGCTCCAGGGATCCATCTGCACATGCCTGCCTCAGAGCTGATGGTTCTGGTTGAGTTCAGAAGAGACCAGAGCTGTGTGAGGAGTGGCAGATTTAGGGGATGCTCAGTAATTCAATTTTGCAGGCTCTGAATGGAAAATAATAAAGCAATGATAAGGCAGCTGGTAATAAAATTACATTTATTTTTGGAAACCAAAGAATGGAACAGCTATGGAAGAGCAGGTAGCTTGCCAAGTGGGCACAGCCAGCCCCTCCTCCAGCTCCAGGACTTATGGCCACCATGGGGATGAGACACGCTTGGCCATCCTATAAAGAATCCCACCACCCCTTAATGACATATCCCTGGGCTTCAGAATATTTTTGAGTGGAAGGAAAGTGGATTTTTCTGGCCATCCATGCTCAGTCTGCTCTGGTAGAACAGCACTGTTTGCCCATCCCCTGGCACTGGTGAGCAGCCTGGTTGCTGCTGAATCTCTGCTGGTCCCTGCTAGGGCTGCAGCCCCCTCAGCAGATGGGCTGGGCTGGCACAGCCTGCAGGGACCAGGGTGGGTGGGATGCAGGAGGTGTGTGGAGGTGGGAGCACAGAGCATACAATCATCTGTTTCGACTGACTGGAGACAAACAGAGAAATAAAGGAGCTCCCAAATCACCCAGGATAAGTTAGGACACTCTCCTGCTTTCCCTGAAATTAGTAGGGAGGCTTGTAATTAACCCAACACAAAGAGACTTGTGCACTGACCATCATTTCTCTG
Organism: Pheucticus melanocephalus; assembly: GCA_013398405.1. Lineage (NCBI taxonomy): Eukaryota > Metazoa > Chordata > Aves > Passeriformes > Cardinalidae > Pheucticus > Pheucticus melanocephalus. The sequence continues at coordinate 1,061,044 of VZSJ01005028.1, forward strand.
CTGCTGGAGAGAACTGCCTGGCAGCTTTCTGGAGAAGGAAAACTCTGTAGCTGAGACAAAGCACACAGGTGGGCAGGCAGTTGTGATAAAACCACAGGGAACAGGGAAAATGAGAACCATCTCATGCAGGACTTAGAAATGGAATAAACAGGTTATTTTTACAGTATGGAAATGAATATATAACTCTAGGGATGAGGAAAAATACAGCAAGCACTAGCATTTGCAGCTCAGCATATTCCATTGCTATTAAAAATAAAGGAAGAAAAAGGCAATGAAAGGAGTATTTTGAGAAGCAGACAGGACTGTGGTATCTGTAGTTATGTACTCTGCCTTCTGCATAGCCCACAGTAATGAGGGATGTGACCCTGTAATCTGTTGCAGAGTTGCTGGGCATTTTCTGCTGCCATTGAGATGCAGAATGGGAGCTGCTCTTGCTCTCACGTGGACACTTGGACAGTTTTTCTTTCTTTGCAGTTTCAGCCAACCCACACTAACAGTCTATTGAACTGGCATTTTCTTTGCCCCTCAGGATGGAAAAATGGAATTGATTCCTCTGAGAAGGAAGGGAGCAGGTATTCATTATCATAAGGTGAATTTGTAAAGTTCTAGTTGGTTCAGCTCTTCCCCTTCATTTTTTCTGCTCACTCTAAGTCATTGAACCTCTTGCATCTTATCCCATTGGATGGAACAGCACATCACTCAACATTATTAACCACAGCCAAGATGATTCTTAATGTTGAAAACTAGCAGCAAAAAGTGAAAAATCACCTGAGAAAGCATTTCTCCACTTGAGCTTTATGACCTGCAACAGAAAGTTTTGCAATGAACAACAGCTCTTTGTCACTTGGGGTAGTTCTAGAACTGTTGCTGCTGTACCTTTCCACCACAGTGAAATCAGTGGTATTAACCTCAGGGCACCCAAAGAGCTCAGGTCAGAGGACCAGACCTCCTGCACTGGTAAAGCACAGTAACCACCCCCATTTTAACACCCCCAGTGCACTGCTCTGTCCTCATAATCAGCTTGTGGGAATAACTTCCCTGCAATGTGGAAGTAGCTGCTGCTGGATAGTGAGTGGCCAGAGTGCTGGAAATGGCATTTGGTGCTGGCATGGGGCTCTAAATTAGAAACTTAGAGAACCACTTGGCTTTTCTCATCCCCATTTCTTTTGTTTTTCAGCGTGTGGAAGGTCAGATGAGTGCACCCCACTCTAAGACCCAAGCTTTCTGCACAGAGCATTCTCTGAGGTCAGAAGCAGAGCAGCAAGCACAGGGCTGGGGCTGCTCTGAGCCTCTGGAATTCTTCTCTCCTGATAAGCAGAAGCTGCATGTTTGTACCCTATTCCAGACATACTCAAACATTGGCAATTGAAAATGACCATCCCAAAAATAAGACAAGATGTCATTAAGTCTCACATGCACTTTCTTTTCAGATTCCTACCACCAATTATTCCACTTGTCTGTAGTGGCTTCAGACTCTTTTATCTTCCTCTCAGTGGATTTCTCTGCTGCTTTGCATTTAGATTCACCTTGTCTTCCTAAATGCACAGACAAACTGTAAGCATTAAATGAGCCAGGAAAAAACAAACATGCTGTTATTTTCTTGGCTTTCTCTGCCATCCTGAGCAAAGGATGTTTCTATATCCCTTTGAGAAAGCCATCCAATGATGAATAGTTATTTGAAAACAAATGGGTAGGATTGTACCAGCCACCTACTTCTCAGCCTTAGAAAGAATAGGAAAATCCACCCATCCATAAATATTTTTTAGGATGATAATTGTGAAAATAAAGTAGGCTGGAACATTCCCCATCAGGCCAGGCTGCAACATTCAGCTTATATCAATTACTGTCTATTTGACATGCTTCATGCTCCCTTCATTAACAGGATGAAAGGTTTTATGGGATAATAACCCAGTTCCAGTGAGCAAATGCATTTGTGAGACCAAAGGCTGAGTCCTTTGTCCTTGCAGAAGGAGCCTTGAGACTGCAGCAGTTGGCAATGGTTTGGATGATAAATCACAGGAGCAAAACTTCTGTCGCACAGAGCACTGTCCCATCCATGAATCACTGGGGACAAAGGATCCTCACTGCAGGAAAGCTGAGGGAGCAGAGATCATCTTGGTGAGGATGCTGCTGCAGGAGGGAAATAGAAGAGCCATTGGCTTCAGCTGGATATTGATGCTTCTGTAATTGGAGTTACTGTCATGTTAAATGGTCCCTCATGGTTTCCTCATCTCAATCAAGGTTTGATTGAAAACCTGTGACCTCAATTTGTGGTCATTACCTTACCAGAACTTATTGGTTTTCTTGCTCTTCAGGCAGTAGGCAGATGGTAATTGTTTCCTAAAACATTTCTCAGCTGAACAGCAGTGACAAGCACTCTTCTCACCTCAGAAAATCCCAGAGCACATTACACACTGCCTGGACAAAGAGGACAGATGTTTTTTCCTTGGATCTGGCAGGAGCCATGCAATAGCCACTCTCATCAGGGAAGAGGAATACTTGGCTAGTGGAAAATAATCATACCTGGCTTTCCACCCCAGCTGTCCCACACTGTTAATCTCATTGCACTCAAATTACCAGTAGGCATCCTCTTCTCCTTCTGCCTCAACTAATTACATGGAAAATCTCCTGTCCCAACACAACCAGAGCAGACTGTAAGGAAGGAGGAGGGTGTGCACTAAGGGATTGCTAACAAGAGGCAAACACTCTTTAATGTTCTCCAAGTTCTCCATTCCTCCACTGGGGCCAGCTGGGTTAGGACCCAATGTGTGTCCCCTCTTGCAGCCTGACTCTGCTGGGTGCAAAGAGCACAATTTCCCCCTGGCTGTGGTTTCTGGCTGTGTGGGACAGGACTGCATGTCAGGTTCTTGCTGCTAGGCTCTATTTCAGTTCACACAACCCATGCACCATAAAAATAACAAAAACATCCACACAGATCAAATGTTATCACACAGTGGCATCAACATATCGCATTGTACAGTCCTAATCTATGTTCTGTATAAAAATGTGGTATTCAAAACCCCCCCATGTGAGATATAACCAGAGAGTCACAGTAAGGACTTAAAAGGGGTCTGTACTCATGGCAGATGAAATCAAATTAGTAGTACAGAAATTATTTGCTTTAAGCTCAGACCATAGACTGAATTTAGAGCTCTAAATCAGTGTTTACCTTGTTGAACAGTGGATTCTTGCAGGAGAGCATTTACTACAAAAACAAAGCTTTTTATCCAAATCAGTGAGTGTCAGAGTTTGAATTATGGCTGTAAGAGAAAGTATTTTGTTTCTGTCACCTCCTTGGTCAATGCTAATTTGACCAAGGTGTGAATGAGTTAGTGTTGCTCCCAAAAATTCTGTGAGGTGCAAAGAGCCACCTTCCCCCAGCACAGAGCCTTTGGAACTCCTTTTAGACATCCTTAGAGAGTCCAGATGAAAAATCTGCCTTCAGATGATGGAAGACAGGTTAGTAACTTATAGGATATTTATGTCAAAAAGCAAACTCGTGGCTACAACAAAACCACTGAAGAAAGGAGAGATGCACAGTGGACACACACTGAAAGTTTCTACTAATCTGCTCCAAGGTGAGACTGAAGGGCAACAAGCATGGCCAGCACAGCAGAGGAACAGCATGCCAGGAGATGGGAACAGGAGATTTGGGAGACCCAAGGTCACTCTGTACAGTGTGGAGTGAATTGCAGAGCCACCTCAGATGGGGTGAATATTAGCTCACTGCAGCACTTGCTCCATGAAGCATTATTTACTAAAATACATATTCTTTTTCAATTTTTCTGGTGTGTGGTTATTTTGTGCAGACCCCACCGTCTCGCTGGAAGCTTCTGCTTGAAAAGTCTCCTTTAGCATCTCTCAGAATTGGGAGACATGCTAAACTGGCATGGCAAAAAAATAACAATCATTTGGGAGCAATTTATATCCTGCTGTTATAGACTCACAAACACTCATTTCCATACCACCTACAGTTATGTGTGCATCTCTTTGTTCTGATATTGAGAAAAAACCCATTTGTATTCCCTCAATGCAAGCAATCCTTGGCTTGAATTTTTAGTTGGTCAAATAATGCTAAAGAAGGAAATATTGGAACTTCTTCCTGTGCCATGGGACTATTCAGGCAGGCAAACTCTATTACAGCCATGGTCTTATCGAAGGAAAGCTAAATCTCCTCATTAAATCTTGGTTGTTGTTGTTATTTTCAAGAGGAGAGACTCTCTACTGCAGGCAAAATGATGGGGAATGTGAAAAGCAGTGGTGGCAGCCTGCAGAGGAGCTGTGTGGGGCCATGCCAGGGGAAGGGGACAGCACCACTGCAGCTCAGCATCCAGGTGTGGGGACAGCCACATCTGTTGGGCCCCAGCTCACACCTGCATCCCCTCTGGATTCTTGGGATTAGGCACCAAACCCAGTATTTGGCTCATGGATGCAATCTGGCATCCCTCTGTCTCACCTGCACAGAAATCAATCAAGCAAAAAGCCACACATGTACTTTTAGTCCTGCCTGTGAGTTACCTCTGGACATCACAAACTCAGCCAGGAAGGCTTCATTTGACAAGGACACGTGCCAAAGCTCACCTTTCCAGAAGGATATCCAAATTCTAAACCAGTAAGTTAAAAGTAAAGCAATTAAGAGCACACTCCAATGGAAGTGGCATTGAACCCAATTTTGTGTATTCATTTTTAACTATTCTTTGCATCCTTGGACAAATACTTTAGCCTGGATGCAGCAGAATATCCAACCACCTAAGTCCTACAAGATTTGAGGTGCAATGCTAGAACAGAGCCCCCACAGCATCTCCACTGGATTTTGCTAGTCTGTCATCTGTTAAAATGGATATAAAATTAGCCCTGCTTTCCTACTGTCTCACCTGTTTGGGGAGAAGGGGAAAAGCAGGAAATACAGAGAGAGGATGAGGTACAAAAGCTTGTGACAGAAGGATAATTCTGCTTATTTAAAAAAGAAAAACATCTTGGAATATTTTCTTGTGAGGGGTGCAGTTTGAAAGCAGTCTAAGAGGTTTTCAGCAATTAAGGTTAATGTATCTAAAAATAATCTAAATGGTTAGTAAAATGTTGACTGGAAGATAAACATATTTATATGAAACTAGATATTGAAATTGCTTTATTGCCTTTTTGACACTTCAAATGCAGGAAGCTGTCTAGTCCTTTTACTAACACTCTTCAGAAATGTTAATCAGACTTTTTCCTGCTATATTTTAAATGGAAGAGGTGGTGTAAACAACACTGCAGATGGGTTTCTTTGCTCTGCTGGGGTATCCAGCTATCCTTCAACCCACCAGACAGACCTTTGTTTACACATTCCACATAAAATTGTTCAAGAACCTTTAACTCATGCCAGGATCCAAAGCTCTGTGCATTCAGTGGACAAAGAGCACATTCCCTGACACCTCCTCCCCCTGCTCTAGGCCAGCTGGGGGACATAATCCAGTTATAGGTGAATGTAGGATTTAGGAGTCTAGGAAGTCATACTGAGAGATTATTTTTTAAACTTTGTTGGCAATACCAGAGGCTCTGGTTTTTTGCCAATCCAGCTGGGATGAACTTAACTCTACCTCCCTTCTCTGCAGGCACCAAGCTCTGCCTGGGGACCTGTGGCACTGCTTGGCCAGGCTGGGAGGGACAAACCTGCTGCTCCACAAACCCTGGGGCAAAGGCTTGGCTTGGCTTTTGATACTCTGCTAAGCAAGGGAAACCTGGAATCCATCAGGCCTTACTGAAAGCTCATGTCACAGTAAGCTTTTGATTTATTCTCAACAATTTTAAATATCCAGCTGAAGTCCCATTGCACCTACACAGGCTCAATTACCAGAATATTTAACTATAAGTATAACAGAAGACACAACCTTCACCATTTAATTCTGAAAATAAACTACTAAAACATTTAAGTCTTTGCAAAGTAAGTTGAATTGTCTTCCTTTTGCTGTTGTTCCTGTTTGGTTGCTTTTTTCTGAGAGCAGACTGGATTGACTACAAAAGAGGAAGACAAGTTAAAAGTACAAAATCTATAAAAAACTAGTGTTCCAAGGAGCAAGCACTTGCACCTAAGAAATCTTTGTTGATTGTTGCTAATATCTATGATAATTAAGCTAAAAATACCCACAAAGCAATAGAATTTGCAGAGATAAGTCTATTGTCTTAAGCAAATAATGAAGCCAGGAACAGTTAAATTGATCTCATGACTCTCATTTCAATAATAAAGCAGCAACAACTGTTAATCTATAGCACTCAGTTTAAATTACAAACCCAGCACTGAATGGGCAATTTCATTAGAGAGAACAGAGCTAAGAGAGAAACAGCTGGCAGGGAAAAACACTCATCCCCGTTGAAATCCAACCTTCCTGAGAAGTTCTTGTTGCTCTGTAGCAGACTCATCACCAGGGAACAGGTCTCACAAATACCAGGTGCATTTATTGGAAGCTTTTGGTGTCCAAGCAATTCCCTTTTCTTTCAGCCCCAAGGCTCCAGGGAGCTCCAAGGGTGTCCTGGGCGCTGCTCCAGGATGAACACAGGGATACCGGGAAGGGCAGGGAGAGGGAGGGGAGCAGGTCAGCCCCACATCTGCCTGGAACCACCGCACAGCGCTGTCAGAGAGCTCCAGGACACGAGCTGTGTGTCCCCAGGGATAGGAGCAGCTCAGTGAGCAGATGGGAACTGGCTTTTTCCTCTTTTTATTCTTGTCCCCAAAATTAACACATGCTCTGCAAGCCAATCAAACTCACCCACGGATACCAGCACTGCCTAGAAGAGACAGTTATCTTTTTAAATTAGATCCTTTCAAACACTTACACAGATCCTTGGGTATTGCAGGGGCTGTGGAACTGAAACCAATGAACATCCACAGTAGGTGAGGGGAGGAAAGGCTTCCACCATCTCTCCTGGCAGCTGTACAGAGCTTATGGGAGGAAGAACGTCCTGTTCTCACTGAAGGGAGCAGGCAGCACTATAAATAACCACGTGGAACATATTTACTGAAGGATGGAGTGCCATACTAACAACCATTTCTTCATGGTAGGACCAAATTTCACAGGTATTAGCAGCTTCCTGAAATAAAGTCAGAGAATCAGAGGATAACTGAGGTGAGAAGGGACCTATGAAAGCTTCCAGTTCAGCCTCCTGTTTGAAGCTGGGACTACTTCTATGCTAAGGGAGGTTGTTGAGGGTCCTTCCAGATCTCTTCTGATAAATCTCAAGGATGGAGAGCCCACAGCCTCCCCAGTATGGTTCCTGTGCTGCATAACCCTTATTCTGAGGATTTTCCCCCACAAACAAACAGAAGGAATTTCCCTTGCTGCAATGCATGACCACTGCCTTGTCTTTGTGCAGCACACTCTGACAGTCTGAAACCATCCTGTACCTTTCCTTTAATGGTAGACTGTGATTAGATGTCCCCTTATCTTATCTCTTCCAGGATAAATAACCCAGCCCTCAGAGCCTCTCCTGAAACACCACATGCTGCACTCTCCTGAGCACCCATTGACTTTCTGCTGCACTTGCTCCCCCTTGGTGACCTCTCTGTGGCCCAGGGACACACCAAACCCACAGTGTCCACCTTTGGTGACCTCTCTGTTGCCCAGGGACACACCAAACCCACGGTGTCCACCTTTGGTGACCTCTCTGTGGCCCAGGGACGCACCAATCCCACGGTGTCCACCTGGAGCTGCAGCCTCACACGTGCTGAGTGCAGTGTCTGGCCTGTGGCCACACCTGAACAGCCCAAAACAGGTGACAGGCAGGTGTCACCACCTCAAATACACCTGCAGTGCCCCAGGTCCTCTCTGCAGAGCTTCCTGAGCTGTCAGTCCCCAGCCCACGGGCTGATGTGTCCCCAGGGCAGGACTGGCTGTGTTTTACCTCACTGGATGTCATGAGGCTCTCATTGTCCTGCTCCTCAGGATTCCCAAGGTTTTTGCCTGTCATTGGAAATGGACCTAGAAGGTTTGGTGCCATATTCTGTGTGCCTTCATGAAAAAGAGCAATGGTATACCCTGTGCATCCAGCCTGTCTCCCTGGTGCCGTGGTGGTTTCCACCAACCATTCTCAACCCCCAAATCCCAACTGACATCACCAAGAGTTTTCAGAGACTGCAGTGACCTTGAAAAGGCTCCTGCACAGCAGCAGGATCAGGATGTCAGCATTACTGCTGGAATGGGGTTGTTTTAAGAGGACTTTGCTGAAAAGGAAGGAAGATTTAGTTGTTGGTGGAGTGGAGGTGGGGGTGGTGTTGAAATCTATAACCAGTATCCCTGCTCAGGGTTCTGTTAGCTAAATTTATGACACACATTGAAGCCTCATTTTTCCCCTAGTAAGAATATTTCTTTCAGCTATTTATTTTGCATTTCATGAGACCTTCTGCAGATGCAGTGAGCTATATCACTCTATTCTGCTCATAGAGCATCCTGAGATCTAGATGCTTCAAAACCTGGGTGTATTGTAATGACTGTATAGAATATCTCAATGAAATTCTACATCTGCACCCTTGATAATTCATTTGATTTCAAGTGCAAATATTCATTGCAGCTTTTGCAAATGCTGATATAAGCTATGGAGTGAATGTTCACAAAACTCAACCTCCTGTGCCCAGGTTCTTCATAGAGTTCATCTTATACATGGGATCACCTTTTTCACAGGAATTGTGTAAAACATTGCCTCACCCTAATGAAATTTTTATTTTTCCTCTTTCTTGCTGCAATTACAAATGCATTGTACAAGTCCACCATGGTTGTGCTTCTTTAATTTTGTTATAACACCCAGGGAATAATTAGTTCTGTATCTTCTAACAATAATATTAATTCAAAAATTAAATCTTTACTTGCCAAAGAACCATCACAAGTTGTCATGAGTGCTTGTCCTCATTATGTGTGGGAAATTAAATGGACTTTGTACCATAATTCTGCTGGTCTAATAAAGGATTATGCCCAACAAGGGAAAAGTGACCCCAGTTGGTTGGAAAGCAACACCCCCTACTCATTAAGCTTTGTGTTATATTGCAACAAGCTCAGGTCTTACCAAATATCACAAGTTCAGACTTTACTGTGCTGAGCCAGCCTGTGTGCTCAGGAGGTACAGGACTAACCTAGTTTAGATTTGGAGAAAACCTTAGGTGGTCCCAAATATCCAGTGCTAGGTGAAACATATGCAGCCAGAAGAATTCTCATTCCCTTCCCATCTGCCAGCACAGAATTGATGAAGTGGGAATGCTCCAAATAAAAAATAAAACCAATTTTTTTTATAAGTCTCAGAACCAATGTATCAAAAGCTAAAGACAGACAGATTGCCCAAATGTCTGCACCCAACTGCAGCTGCTTTGTCCTTTCCAGCCTGGTGGGGATAGATCAGAATGCATCAAAGATCTTGATTTGGGTCTTGTTTTAACAGATCATAATTGTGCTCCACCCATTGTCTACAGCTGAAAACAGCATTGGGACTGTTTTTGTAACAGAGATGCATTAGCTAAACACATTTCCTTAGCATTTACTGGACCCAAAACCTAGAAGTCCCCTAATTTCTCTTTCTTGGACACATCACTTGTAAGTAAAACCCTCTGCCCTGTAGCTGGGGCACAGAATTCACACTCCTACACAGCACATTCTGTTATCCTCCATGTTTGTTTGCTGGCACTGGGGAAGCTGATTTTTCCCCATCTTCTTTGGAGCATCATGATGCTGGAGGTTTTGAATTTTTTTTTAATTTTGACCCTTGCCTTTGGGCTATTAAACACTTCTTCCAGTTCTTTTAGACTAGATATCCCAACTTCCAACTGGCTTTAAGAGGTCAAAACACACAGAGAAGACCTTTAGCTTTTTACATCAACTAATCTATTGCTAAAGCAGCAGCAGTCTCCCTCTCTCTGCAGATATGCTAACCTCCTGTCACTACATGAAAGGGTTTAACAGTTTCTAGGGCACAGGATACACTCAAGCACAGAATTTTGCACTGCTTTTCACCACGGATTTCATGTACAATTTGAGGCTTGCAAGGCATTACCCAAATGAGACACGACAGTTCTGCTTTTCCAACAAAAGTGCAACAGCCACAAACACATGGCCTGGTGCCCCCTGCATGGTCAGATAAATCAGGTGTACCCCAGTGCCACAAAGTGCCAGAGCTTTGTGCCCACACCTGGGGCTCTGCATGGGCACACCTGGACTCAGGGGCACAGGCACAGCTCCCTGTGGGACAAGCCCCCATCCAGGAGCTCTGTGTCCCTCCCCACTTGCCAGCACTGTAGCCATGACATTTTCTGAAAAATCCTTTTGCCAGGATTTTTCTCATGAGAAGCTGAGAGGCTTCAACAACAAAATGTAAACAATGATTATCTGCTGCTGTGGAATGCAACAGGTGCATCTGTGATTGGTCTCATGTGGTTGTTTCTAATTAATGGCCAATCACAGTCCAGCTGGCTCAGACTGTCTGGTCAGTCACAAGATTTTATCATCATTCCATTCTATTCCTTTCTATTCCTTTCAAGCCTTCTGATTAAATCCTTTCTTCTATTCTTTCAGTATAGTTTTAGTATATAATTTTCTTTTAGTATAATATATATATCATAAAATAATAAATCAGCCTTCTGAAACATGGAATCAAGATTCTCATCTCTTCCCTCGTTGTGGGACCCCTGTGAGCAGCACCACACTGCACAGCTCTGCAGCCTCTCCAAACCTCTTCCACACCTTCCAGGGAGGGTGTTATGCCAAGCTGGAGAGCAGAACTAGGCCCAGCCAGTGCCCCATGCTGCCTGCAGCCCCCCAGCCCTGACTGGTGACTGGGCACAGCCTGGGCCAGGTTACTGCCCAGGGCACTGCCAGTGTGGGAAAAACCTTCCTAAGCCACTTCTAACCACGTTCAGGATAGAGGTTTATGCCCAGGCTTTGGACAAAAAATGTGTTGTGTGTTTCTAGGCATGCTCACAATGCTGAAACAGAGGCAATCTCACCTTGGTGATCCATGGCCAGGTAACGAGTTAAGGACTGCATGTGTCTGACACACAGGGAGCTTTTCCAGGAGCAGGAAACAGCCACATTGTCAGATTTTGCTCCTTGGGAAGACACCTGAGAACACTTTTCCAGCACTGGATCAGCTGCCTCAGCCTTCCAGAGCTGTCTTTTCTTCTCCTTGCCTCTCCCTGCCCAGCTCTGGATTCAGTGATGCTCAAAAGCAAGCACATGTAAAGGTTCTTTGATCTCAGCTGTTACACAGACAACTAGAATCTAGGCCCTCCTCACATGCACTCCAGCAGTCGTTTTCTGGAAAAACAGGCAAATTTTGAAAGTGAGACTTGAGACAAACAGCTGAAAAGCAGTAATTTCACCAAAGAACTGCCTGTGCTCAGACAACTCACAAAAACAAACCTGGCAGAGTTTGTGCTGATGTCACTTTGGCCCTGAACAGATACAAACCTGCAAACCCAGGGCTGTGTGCAGCAGGCATTCCCCCTCTTCCAGAGTGAATAGGAAAAACTGGGTTTGCTGATGTGCTGAATGCTGAGCAGTAGATACTCTCAAATGGCTTTCCTGGCCAGGACCCTTCAACAGGGAGTTTAAATCTGCCTCTTGGTCCTGCAGAGGAGATCTGTCATGAAGGAACAGAGCTGCTCACTCACCTTCTCATATGTCATCTCCAGCAGCTCTCTGACTGTCCAGAACATTTCTATTATCCACCTGTCAGTGCTAAAATGGAGAAAAGGAAAAATATGGTGTGTTCTGTAGACTACATTTTACTGAAAGGGTAAGGAATGGTTTCAATAGTGTTTTGATAAACATGGTACATTTTCTATATCAGGATAATTTTTTTTATCTCAGGGCTTTCATTTATGGAAATAAGCTATCACTGGAACTGAAAGTCTTAATTTATTGAATATTTGTAATTAGATATTTGATTATGTTCAATGTACAGTATCTTTTGATGTGCTAGCAGCCAAATGCTGCCACAACCAACACACTGATGATGACTAGTTTATCTTCCCAACAGCAGTGTCACCCTCATCTCAGAGGCTCTACAACCACACTTAAATTCCTTCTCAGCAGATGGACACATGTTTACCCATCCTCATCACCTCCATGTGCTCTGTCAGGACTGCAGACTGCACACCAGGGTGGGTGTGCTCCAAAGGGATGCATCAACACCCCTTGGACAGCACCCACTGGGCTGGTCCATGCAGCCCTACACGTGCACATGTGAATTATCTGAGGTCTGTACAGCCCTTGAACTGGTCTGGAAAGGTGTTCAAATTAATCAGAATTATCAGTAGCAGGCAGCTGCTTGCAATGCCTTGTAGTGAGCTAGAGCAGGGGTGAGAGCCTCCTCTCAAACAGCCCTACCCCAAAAACACCTTCACATCTCAGGATCTGGCCCTTGGGAACCCATAATAACTGTGGATTTTCCAGCTCTGCAGTGGGATTTAAGCATCTTGCTGGGGAGCAGACTCTCCTGAAACATTGCATCTCAATGCTGACAATCCCCTGGGGGGAGAATAAGTAGGAGTTAGGACTTAACCTTTTGGGATGACAGTATGTGGCATATGCTTGAGATAATCAGTGCAATTGCTGAGTGAAAAGCTGTATTATCTTGAAATAAATATGGTTCACCCAGAAAGGTATTAAAACTCAGCCTCATGCAATATGAACAATTGTTCGCATCCTGGAGCATGCAGCCCTGAGCAGTTACTACAACAAAAAGGGATTAAGTGCCTCTAATTATTATTACTGTTATCCAAACATTTTGCTATCAGTGAGCCTGTAATAAATAACCATGACATCTCATGGGTACAGCTATCAAATTTACTGTCACTAGCTGAGCTGTTCTGATTAAGAGCCAGAGTTTTTCCAGTAAACACACAGATCCCTCTCTAAGGACTGAAGAATAAATGAGAACTGAAAATCTAAGGGGGAGAAAGAGAGGGCTCCCATGTGAGCCTCATTCTTTGCTCAGAATGTCATGTTTCTGTAAATATAAAAGACAGTGGTAACAGAGTCCTTACCCCACTCACAGGGACTCCTCTCTTGTGTTGTCCATCAGTTATTCCACAGGCTGGAAGCAGCAGAGTGCTGCAGTGCTCAGGGCACATCCCTACACTAGCAGGAGACAGGCAGTGTGTCCTGTCCTGGAGACCTTCAGCAACATGAGCAATCCTCCTGCTCTTTTCCAGGCTGCTTTAAAACACCTGTAAAATAAGCTGAGTTACTTAAAGCTACCCAGATGCTTAAACTTACAGCTGAGCTTTTCAAAATAGATTTTATGACCCTTCCAAGACAGACAACACAGTTAGTTTATGTTTACTCAGCTTGCCCCATTTTTATTTTGGTTCACCAGCAGTTTCTGGTCAAGTTTCCAGCCCAAGTCTGTAAAGGTTTCATCTTTGGTAGTGAGCAGGACTAGAAGCAATCAAGGAAGAGCCACCCTCTTAGATAAGGTTTTGTAATTTCTAGACATTCAAGATGCAAGTAGATGAAATAGATCCGTTTTCATCTGATAGTTTTTGGTTTTAGAGACAATAAGTGCTTTTCCAACTTCCTCTGAGGATTTCAGCATTGCTTTACCCTCTGTTTTTTCCCAACAAATGTGATGAAACAGAAAAAGTATTCCCATTCTCTTCTGACATCTCCTGCTGGGACATAAACACCCTGCTCCACCTCAGAGCCTTGAGCCTCCCTGGCTGGGACCCCAGCCACAAGTGCTATTCTCTACCAGTGTTCAATGTTCCATTGCCATATTGCAGTGCTGCTCTCACTCCTGTCCAAAGTCTCCCATCTGGCTGCTGGGCTGGCATCTCTTTCCATCCATTGGCTCCATGGATCCTCTGCACTGCCCAGTGAAGCCTCATGGCAATTTTTATTGATTTCACTGGCACGGTGCAGCCTTTGGAAACTTAATAACTAGAACACAGAATAGTCCTGTCATCCATATCTGGAGCTCTACAAAATTCCCTCAGGTCTGGGAAGGTACAAACTTCAGTGGGAGCTTTCTCTGTGCCTGGGGCACTCACAGAATCCAGCTGGACCCAGCATCAAGTGAGACCTGGCTCTGAGGCATCTTCTCCTCCCCTCAGGCAGCAGGGATGTCACTGCCCATCAGTGGCTGTGAATCTCTCAGGAACCACATCTGCAAGCCACCATCCCTCTATCAAAATGGTGAAACTGCCTGACAGTGCCAGAAGCTTTTAGGAGGGATGGACAGACACACAGAGTGTGGAGAAGCAAAGTCCACATCTCTCCTTTGAACCTGAACTGATGAAAGTGCACTGCCTGGGCTACAGAGAGGGGTCTCAGGGGTTTCAGCATCCTGAGGTGGTTTGCAAAGGTGGTTGTTTACTGTTTGCTCCTCCAAATAAACTTTTCCTTCCTTGCTATACTGTGGTAATCTCCCCTCAGCAGATAAAGTGGCTCCTGCTGATCTCTCCACAGGGCCATCGTTTGTTGCTGTAACAATCAGAGGAGCAGGAGGAGGGGCTCAAACAGCACACACAGCTCAGAGAAGATGGGGAGAGAGAAGGACAGAGCAGAGGGAGAAGTAAAGGAGAGCACAGAGAAAAAAAAGAAAGGGAAAAAGAAGATGAACAGGTTTGTTTCTCCTCAAGCCCACAGTTTCCCAGGAAGGATAGAAACATTATCCCAGCTGCCCCTGCTAAACACAGCACAGGACAGACCCAGGGACACCTGACTCCTTTCCTGCTCCAGGCAGCTGAGTAGAAGTAGCTATTTCCTGAAGAGCCAGAGGAACTTGTGGGGCTGTTCCTCCTAACAGCTGAAAAGGACTCTCACAGATCAGAAAATGTTTCCAGTCCCATCCCACTGATTTTCCAGGAAGCTCTCTGAAGCATCCACCAGCAGCACCCAGAAATTCATTCCTTGGAGCCAGAGTAGAACAAAGAGAACAGAGAGAGGCAGGAGAAAGTCAAGGGGGAGGAAGGCTTGGCAGGAAGTAAAGGAGCTTCTTTTCTTGCTGGAGTTCTCTATCCTGTAATTTACCTACAGCAGAACTGTGCAAATTTGCAATAATGGCTGGGAGGCCCATTGTGAGCTACTGAACCTTATGAATGACAAAGTAATTGGAAAAACACAATGAAAACAATGTTTTGCTTCATAGAGCATTCCTAGTTCCTTTACTGGGATGGCTACAGGTCTAGTTATTTTAAAGCACTTTGCAGTATGCTGCCATACTTAGGAGAGGATGGTTAGCAAAGAAACCAACAAATGCTGAAGTCCTTATAAAGAGAGATTTCACTGTGAGCAAGCAGATCAAAACTATTACAGCAGTAAAAATTAGGTCTAGGAAGAAATATCCAGAACTGATGAGCTGTACTGGATTTTACAAGAGTGCAGGTTGATGAAATTACATTTGGGGCTGTTGTGCAAACCTTCACTCGGTCCCCTCTGTTTTAGGAAAGCCCCTTTGCCCATGTGCAGGTGGACAAGGCAGAGCTCAAGGCCCTGTGGTGTGAGCAAGGAGCCTCCTCTCAGCTCTGCTCTCCTCCTGCAGCCCTCGGGGCACTCTGGGGCAGGCTGTGCTTCTGGAGCTGGCTGCTGCTGGGGATGCATCATACAGAGTCATGCAGAGAGGACAAAATCCTCTGCCAGAACACTGGCAGACCTCAAAATGTGTCTGGGAAGGGACAGCCACAGGTAGAGTCCACCCCACGAGCTCTGGCTGGAGCACTGAGGGGCTGCATGGGCCAGGCTGCACCTTCAGGCCCATCCTGAGCCCCTGACAAGCCTCAGAACCATTGCAAAACAAGGGAAATGTTGCTCTCTGCTTTGTCATTTCTCCCTACTTCCAGCTATAATACTGATACTCACCCTCATGTGCACAGTAATAAATTAGGAACACGTACAAGATGATAAACATGGTTGTTTTCCCTCCCTTTTCTTTTTTTTTCCTCTAGATTTGCTACAGATGTGCTAGTTAGTGATGAATGAGTTTAATCCTTGCTCTTTTTCTTTGTTGATTATTTACTGTTATTTGATTATATCTACAAAAGGGAATTTTCCAATATGTAATGCCTGCATTAATGGGATTTGGGGCATGTATAAATCATCTGACCCTGATACCCATTGTTGAATAAGTATTTCTGAGATGGATAACTGCCCACAGCTCCCTTCAAAATCCACCATGGTGCTTTTTAACCCTCTTATTGTTTTGAACCCTCTATGAGGAACCTCCCTTCTCCCATTAAAAAACCTGCAAATGCTTTCAGAATTTGAAGAAACCAAATCCTTCTAATGGCTTTGCAGATGATTTGCTTAGGGTTGCAGTTCAGCTGCCTGAATTTTAAATCTTGATGTTATTTGCATTTGCATTACATTAATCAGAACAACAGGCTGGCCTTACCCCCACAGATGTCTGATTCCCACAAGGGTGGGGGATTGCTTTGAAATTGTTAAAAATTCCCATAAATCTCTATCATTGAGTATGTCACTAATTTTCCTACTAAATTTCCCTTTTTTAATAAGATTATGAGCATAAGGGGTTCAGGATTTGCAGTGTTAGGATACACCTTCCCAACCTTTTTCAATCAGCTTTATCAGCATTTGGCACAAGCCTGGCCCATGTAAATCACATGAGGCAGGCAGTCACCCCCAGTGCTGCCATACAAATCCAGCAGGCTGACCTTTAAAATCACACTGTGATCCCATTTTACATGTCCAGAAATGTCTTTATCCTAAAGGGATCCCAGTCCAGCACAAGATGCCTCTGGGAACCCAGGATCTCCAGAGCCCAGATAAGGCACACAGCCTGCACAGCTCAGAGAAAAGCAAAATTTGGGGCATGGAAACAGCACAACCCAAAGATGCCTGTGAGCCTCTGATTCAGTCTGAGCAGAACCAAATCTTCAGTTTCCCTGGGTAGCTCCCAGTAAACTCAGCTTTGTAGAGCACAGAGGGGGTGAAGAAAAAGAGTTGGGCACAAGAGGAAAACAGTGGCAGTTCCTCGAGTTGAGGTAGGAAACGAAGAGGGAATGTAAGCCTTTGAGATAAGTCTTAAGAATGGGTGCAAGGAGAGAAAAGAAATCAGTTTGGCAAGTAGACACAGCCCCCCTACAAGTTACATTGTCCCCTGAGAAACACTTGTGCAGCCAAAAGTTTGCCTATTCTTTCTAAATGTGACAATTAGAGCTATTCCCTCTTCCCACACATCTTACTCCAAATAGAAATTAACTGAAATTGAGTGACAGGGGATTTAGTTCTCTTACAAGATCAGGTTTTCTATCTGACTCATGAAATGGCAATAATCTTGGATAAAAGTTTGGGGAGGACCAGTTTCTGCCAGACAGAGAAAATTCCAGCTCAGGAGTCCGTGATGCTTCTGTAAAAGCCCTTTTAACTTTTAGCAAATAATTAATGTTTAAGCAAATTTTGAGAGAGAGTGACCTTGGAAATAACAAGAGATTCCTTCTGCTTTAGCTAAGTTTTGCTGTGTGCCAGAAAGTGCCCTGAGCAGGCAGACTCCTGATTTACACAGAGAAGCCATTGCCCTCCACACAGAGGCACAAAGGATGCTGTGAGGGTAAGAAAACCTCATTGCCAGACACCCACAGGGAGAGGTGACTCAAGACACCCACACACCAGAAAGCAAATGCAGGGCTCCCTTGTTGATATTGATGGTGCATCTGAGGGAAAGCACAGGGAAAGCTGTGATGAGGACAGGCTGCAATAAACACCTCCTCAGGAAGCCCCTGCAGCCTGGGCTTGTACAGGGCTCTGACAGAATTAGCATTCCTTAAAACACAAATATCAAACAAACAACCAAACAAACCACGAGTGGCACTTTCTCCTTCACCACTGACATTTTGATCCATGAGACTGTAAGCACCATCCCATCAAACTCACTTAATGTGTGTGTTTTGAGTGCTCCAGATGTTCCCAAAGTTCCTTCCAAACCTCTTTATGTCTCCTGGTGAACCAGGTTTGGTCCTACCACGGCAGTGCAAAATGCAGCTGACAGCACCATCACACAGATCAGGTTCTTCAAATTTACCCAAGCTGTAGAAAATAAAGAGTATAAATAGTGCTGCTTACTGTGTGCCATTTGGGTAGAATACATATCAGCATCAAGCACAGAAAAATTTGATTTTGTCTGACTGGAAAACAGCATTCAGAGTGGAAGATTAGAAGAAAAAAATATGGCAAAGCTGGGTATATTCTGAAACATCTCCCAGGTGTTAAAAACTGTTTGAGGGTTGTTCTTTCCACAGACCTAGGCTCTAACATAAAACACTATGTTTTTCTGCCCTGAGAGAGCAGGGTGGCTGGATGAGACAGCTACACCTTTTTCAGTAGAATATCACAGGTGGGAATGCACTGGTTTTTCACCAGAGTAACACTGGTAGCACACATCCTTATTACCTAACGAATATAAGGAGAAAATAAACATTATTAAAGGGTTTCAGTCTACACTGCAAGCATTACTGGTCTTGAAAGTGTTTTGAATGTTTGTACATGGAGCTTTGCTCATATAAATAGGCAGCAGAACAGTGGTAGTCAGTACCTGTATATAAACACACATACAGAAAGCTTTGCAAGGTCTGGGGCTGTTCTTCCCAACTCTTATCAGTTCATGTTAATAGAAGGCAAAGGGTATTTCTCACCCAACAGCAAGAAAACATTTCTTAATTTTGAGTGAACCAAGCACATACACTTTTGGTAAGAAACAAGTTTCACTGGTAACAGAACCACTCACAATTTTTTCAGCTCTGGTGTCCTTTCCTGAAACTTCAGGTAAAACTTCATCTTTTATGCTGAACTACCACAGAAGACACAGAAATTACAATAACTCCTGTTTGTTAAGCTCACAACTGCTTTCAAGATGCACAACTGAACAAAATGAAAGCTGCCTTCCTTTACCACCCAAGATGCTGCTGCATTTCAAAGGGGTGATAGCCAAATGCATTCAGATGATAAGAACAAACTGTTCAAGGAATGATTCTCAGCAATGACTAATATTCCATAATAACAGCCATGAAATGAAAGCTGCGTTAAGTTTTATTAAATGATTTTCCACTGCCTCCACACTGAAGCATTAGCCTGGGCAGCAGAGAGCTCAACTAAATTAACAGTTGAGAAAGAAGTGTCAGGAGCTATTACAAAACATATTCCCAGTAATGAAATTCAAAGTCCATGGGAGCAGTTGTTTTATAGATGTGGAAGGGGGAAAGAAAGGCAATCCTTGTCAGGAGCCCATGAGAAGTGGACCATCAAACTCCCCCACTTCACCCTCCTCTGCAGAGCCCCTTGACCATGTCTGTGCTTCCTGTGCTGGGAATGAGCACAGAACAAACTGGGCCTGAAAGGCCAGGAGGATCCAGGCTGTGTCCCACTGCCATCAAACCAGAATCCCTCCAGTCCTCATTCCCACAGAGGTGTAAGTGCTCATTGCTTATTCTGCAGGTGTGGCCTCAGCAGGGGCAGACCTTGCAGCTGCAAGGTGCTTCCCCACCCAGATTGGAGCCTAAGTGCAAGAATTTCACAGCCAAATGGACTCTCTGCAGATGGGAGGGGACCCCTGGTGTCCCTGGGGTGCAGGGATGCTGCCAGTCAGCTCCAACATCAGAGTGTGCCACCAGCATGTGCTGTGGTCCCTGGTTCTCAGCTCAGCTCACACAGACCCCAGGGACTCCAGCCCCCCTTTCCAAACAAGGGAAGTGTTCCCAAAGCACCTGCTCTAGGTGAAACACCCTAAGGTTTGGCCTGCCCAGATGACATCACCCGCAGACAGATGTTTGGCCATCCTGCCCCATCCCTGGCAGTGTCCTGGGCCAGGTTGGACAGGGCTTGGAGCAGCCTGGGAGAGTGGAAGCTGTCCCTGCCCATGGCAGGGCTGGAATGAGAGACCTTTAAGGTCCCTTCCAAACCAAACCATTCCATGGTACTCTGTCTCTGCTGGTACAGCCCTGTAGTGGGGTGAGTGTATCACCCACGAGGAACCCAGCAGACCCACAAGGACTGAAGTACTGCGCACAGTTTACAGTTCTCCCAGTTCACACAAATAAAATTAATTACTATGGTGCAAACAGAGTGACCAAACTCCTCCTGTTTCTTCCTGTTGGGCCAGTGCTGGTACTGCTGACGTGCTCTAACTCCCACTGTTCAGTCATCTCAGAGCTAATTACACATCTACTCTTAAGTTTCTTCTATCCATTATTTTTACAAGGAACTGAAAGACTTCAGTCCAGAAAGATATTCAAAGGAAGACACCTTGTTCATGAGCTATAATTACCAGCCTAGAGAAGATATTTCTGAGACTAGAAAAAAAAGAAAAAAACCAGAAAATTGAAACCAGCTACATTCACATTGAACATCAAATCTAACCTTCATGCAACTAAATACTGGGTAGACCACTCATGGGTATTTTGGATTTATCAGCAATTGAGCATCTAAATTAGAAAGTACAATGTTCAACCACAGGTTCTCAGACTCCATGTAGGAAACACTGGATGAACTTGTGGTCTATTAATGAGGAGGTCACACAAACTCCTGATCTTAGTACCTTCAACTGTTAACAGCATTCCCTATCCAATGCTGCCATCCTCACTGAAACTTCAGCAGCTGGCCAGATGAAAAAACAATCCTTGCATGATAAAAAGTGAATTTACTACCCAAAAAGATCAATTACAGAGGCTGGTAGGTCAGAGACAGTACAAAATAGACGCATCTTGTAATACAGGCACAATTTACTAAAATATGAAAAGCCAATTACTTTTTTTAGCTGTTCAGCTTAGTCATTAATACCTGCTCTGGGATCACTTCATGCCACAGCAAATAAAGGAAAGATAACAAGGGAGCTCCAGTCACTGTGGCTGTAGGATTTGCATCACCAGCTTTCTTGCCTTTCCTACTCTCTGTCTCCAGGGACCTGAACTCTCAAGCCTCACTCTGATTAAGCTCCATGTGTAAACTCCATCAGAAATATCAGTGTATTTATATTTTCTTGGTGAAAGAAGGGAAAACAAACCAAGATGTGTCCAAATTCATGTGAGGCTTCTGCTGTGGCAGATCTGATGCGACAGAGAACTCCCAGAACATTTCTGCCCAGCTCTCGTGGCTGGACACACACAGCCCCAGGTGACTCTCTGAGCTCCCCACAGAAAGAATGGATCATTCTGCTGCCTCACCCTTCTCTCTTGCATCCTTGCCTTGTCTGAGCTTTCATCTGAGCCATGACTCTGCCTCATGCAGTTATGGAGCAAATTGTGTCTGCAGTGCTGCCCACCGAGCCTGCACAGTCACTGGTGGCAGGGAGAAAGCATTAACCAGCCTTGGTCCCATAAAGAAGGCAGCAGCTTCCAAGTGAGTTTCTGTAACAGGCCTAGGGATGCCTCCATGGGTGTTCAGAACATTTGTAAACCTTCTTCATGACTATTAATTACTTGGAAATACAAAACTTAATCAGCTTTCAGACCCAGCCTGCCCTGGCCTATTTACACAACACGTTGCTTTGCTGCCAGTTGTGTGCCTGAGCTGTCAGAGCACATTTCCTTCCCCAGCCAAGTCTGGATGTGCAGTGATGGGCATGTTTGTGCTGGAGCATTACTTATGCAGGCCAGAAGGTCTCCATGTCCCCTCCACTTCTTCAAGGGCATCTTCCAGCTATAGCTGTGTTATAAATACTCCAGCCCAGGCTGTCAGGGTACAATAAGAGCACACAAAGGTATGGAATGCACTCAGACTAGAACAGACCCCCAGCTCCCAGAATGGCCACAGACCACTTGAGAAATTGTTTCATGGTATTAAAACTTTGCATCTCATTCCCTTCAACGCCAAAGCATCACAGCTTTTTTTTCCAGCATTGTATAGATGGTACCACCCTGTTCCAAGCACCATCACCACCTGACCTGAACTGATCACACAAAAGTGTGCAGTCCTGCTGGGTGATCACACTGGACTAGACCCCTCCTGATTCTCACTACCTCCTTTTAGCTCCAAATCCAAAATATAATCAAGAAGTCCAAGCTAAGAAAAGATTCAAGATCAAAATCTATTAATAAGGACTGGCAATGTTGGTTATGTTCAGCACTAAGAAATCTACAACTTGGAGATTTAAGTGTGGTCTTGGATTAAACCTGGTCCCGGTTTGATTCTTGAGATACACTAAACTGTGAAAGAAGAGACATAAATAAAATGACTTGGCTTAAGGTGGAGGACAACTCCAAGATTTAGGTGAACTCCACAGAAATAATGGGACTCTGGCTTTTTCTTTTGTCTGGCATCTCTCCAGTCTGTTTTTCTTGCCCTCTGATTGTGTTGCTATTTTCAGTAGTTCCTTGGAGGAGTACAGAGGTCTCTAACTGAGGTACATGAGGCTTTTTCAAGCACCTAGGTGAGCCAAATCATTGCCAAAATGATGTATTCTGATTTGCCTTTCCTGACATTTCCCAAGCAGCTACTGTCCTTCTTTGAGCACATAGAAGGATTGCAGTGCTTAAATTCAACGTTTAAAGTGAAGGCACAAAATTCTTCCTATCCCCCTCCATGCCTGGGAGCAGTGAAGGTTAAGTATGGATCAGCATCTCTCAGCACAACTGCATTCTTATTTCCACCAAGCCTGTTTTTCCTTTCGAGGAAAGATGCATTGACAAAATTACAACTACACAGAGTCATTCATGAGAATCAAAAGGAGGCATTTCCTCCCTCTGCCTCGGTGTCCTTGCTCTTTGCAGGGCATTAACACACATGCCCTGACAGACTGCTTGGTCACTGCCCTCACACACTCAGCTCAGCAGCCACCAGATTGCCCCCAGTGCTGGCTTCAGCTTTGCTGTCTCTTCATTTTGTGACTCTCCTTCTTTTCTTGGCTTCTTTGTGCCTTATGAAAACAACATGCAAATTTCTTCAAATCTATGTCCCAGTTCTATCTGAACTCATCAGCAGGCTTTATCCTGTTTGTTTGTTTTTCCTTCTTGGAGAATGGCCTCATCATACCCCTCATTCATGAAACAGATCTCATCTCCAGTCTCAGAATGTCTTTACAAACACATCCTGCCTCCTGCAGAGCTCAAACATCAGGAGCTTTCTCAGGGAGGTTTAGGGTGGAGCTGCCCAGCTCACCCCACTCCTGCTGTGTTCTGGAGCCCCCCCCCCCCCATTCTGAGCTGGGGCTGGCACATGCTGAGCCTCTTCTGT
>VZSJ01005028.1:1084191-1126775 GCA_013398405.1 Pheucticus melanocephalus
GTGAGGGAGGTGTTTGGTGGCATGGGGGTAAAATGATTCCCAGGCAGCTTTTACAGGCAGAAAACATCACCATGAGAAAGGGGGAAATGAAAGGCTGGCACAGCTAAAGCAGCTCCCAAAGTGCTCTGGAGAATCTGTGAATTACATAAATGTACTGACCTGATCGTTTGGCACTGCAGTGGACTCAAACTTCTCTGAAAACCAGTACAGATGTTAGTTCTTATAGGAACCTTGAAACCACTACCTAAAACCAATGTAAATCTTGTGAACTGAAGTGATGGAATATTTTGAAACATTTGGACACCTTGTGCATCTTCTAACTCTTCTATCCTGTATCTGGCAGAGTGCAGCTGATCCCCCATCTACTCTCAACAGGCAAATGTCTGCAGCACCTTTTAGTTGACTTCTACAAGAAGAGATGGCACTCTGAGCCTGTCTACATCCTTCAGCTGCTGTGACCAACTGCATCTTTCCACACTGCACCCACAAGAAAAGTTCCCCAAAAAGTAAATTCAGCACATCTGAGAGATTAAAAGATCCTCAGATCTAAATACTGCTGGAGGTTGGTACAACGTGTGGCAGGGAGATGTTCCATGAGTTCAAATATCTGAACTCCACTCCCAGCTTTACTACAGATCCTCACAACCTTGAGTAAGTCATTTTGCTTTTCTTTTTCTGCTCTCCTGGTTTGTTTTTCAGGTGAGAGATCCCTTGGGAATAGCTGTGTCTCACACAGTGTGCTGAGATAGCAGAGCCCCAAGATGTAGGACTGCAGACTTGGCTGGGCAGCACACCTGATTAACAAAGGAAATAGCTGCAAGGAGTGTCTCCTATCAGGACTTACATATCAATTAAAATTCTATTACATATGCTTTTTGCATAAGAACTGTCTTTTTCACTTGAAACTAGACATAACAAAAAATGTCCTGAACCTCAAGAGATTTGGATTGATTTGTCATTAACATCCACAGGGACAAGGTCTGGTTCCTGTGCTGCCTGTCATCCTCTGGCTGCTGTCCATTTAGAGCAGATGGGCTGGACTCCCTTGAGACTCACAGCTACCTATCAGGCCCTGATATAGCTGTGGAAATTGCTCTTGATCCTCTAGCATAGCTCTGCCTCTTGTTTTCTAATGTCTTCTGAGAGAACATCATCCCTGCAGTCCCCTTTCTCAATGATCTGACAATTCAGAGCAGCAGTCCATGTCCTCCCTCCTGTTTGCAGAGACTTTGCTCCGAGGTCAATGTTCTGTCTGGCAATTTGTTCCCATCAATACTTTTTTGTTTACTGCCTAGAAGAGGTGTCTCTGGCAAACCCCTGGTATTTCACAAAAATCCAGGGAGCATTAGACAGAAAAGGGCACAGTCATTAAGCAAAATTATTGGAAGTATGTTCATCCCTCCCAAATGCACTGTAATATTTTCTGACTTACACATTGCAACAGTGGCTCATGGAACAGGTTCACACTAACATATTTTAAGCCATATCCTCTTCTAGGTCACTGCAGATGAATTCTAAAGCTCCTAAGAAAGAAATTAGATTTCAAGGACACTTTTTGAAGGTACCTGAGTGATCTGAAAGGCCTCCTGTGGATTCCCACCCTGACACCAGAAGCTGCAGGTTCATGGCATCGTGCTCTCCACGAGGACAAAATAGTTGCAGCTTGAGCAGAAACAAGCAAAACTCTGCAGTTCAGTAGAGCACAGGTACATGCTCTATTGAACATGAAACAAGCAGTTCAATGCATAGGAACAACCAACACTTAAGAATGAAACTCTTGTTCAAACAAGATCATTCCTTTCACAGATAGGGCAAAGTGCTGGTGCTTTAAAGGACTTTCCATTGTATTTCACCTCCAGCTCCCAGTACAGCCCCAGCAGTGACTTTGAAGGTGACTGCTCTTTCTTCCTTTTTCTTTCTATGAGGATCCCAGTGACCTTTAGAATTTTAGTATAAAAATCAGGTATTTTTCCAAGATGTAGCCTGTAAGAGCTTTAATCTACTCATAAGGAGCACTTACACAAAACTAAAATAATTAGCAAGCACATCATTGGGACTTAATAAAACCATCAGCATTAACCACAAACACAGACACAAACTCCAGACTTGCCTACAGAAGGAGGTGTTGTTAACTCACTGAGCAAGTCCCTTAGATATACCCACATACATCCCCAAAGCTTGTACTGCACCAAGGGGAGAGCAATAACCAGTTTTGGTTATGTGCTTTGGTTATTTTTATTATTGCATTATCTCTGAGGTGTGTGGAGCATAAGCAGCTACATGAAGCAATTACCTGTATGTGGGCCAGTAGAGCAGCAGCTTTGATGAAACCCTGAATTCATGATGTGGGATCACACCTCTGCAAAAGACTCTTTGATCATACACAAGCCAAGGAATAACCTCTTCAAGTTCTTTCCTGCAGCTGGTAAATGAGGAAAACCCATGTTTAGATCCTCAGGGACCTTCTGAACTAAAACCAGAAAAGCTGTAACAGCAGCACGGCTGCATGGTGTGTGTAATCTGCTTAAACACTGCACAGGGGTGTCTCTGATTCCAAAAAATACTCCTGACATAACCTACAGGTGCTTTAAAGAGCAGTGGCAATGTTCTTGAAAGGATAATAAACCATTGCTGCCACAGCCCAGCATTTACCCCAGCCACATGGGAAATCTTTTTTTAACTGTCTGAACACTAGGAAAGAATTAGGAGCAACTCAGCTGAAACATCCAAAGCTTGTGGAAACTGGAGTCAAGTGAACCCAGGACAGCAAGGAGAGCCCCCAGCAGGTTCTGAGCACTCACTGCTGTACTCTCAGTGCACCCACCCTCCAGCAGCTCCCTTCAGAGGGACCCAACATCACAACAGGGCAGCTCCTTCTCCTCACCCCTGCCTTTCCTGGACATGTCACAGTGGCTGCTGAGTCCAGCTCAGCTCTGTCTCAGCCCACCAGGTACCTCACGTGTCTGGGGCCCATCTCCCCGAGCCAGTTTCAGCCATGCCCATGGCACACAGGGATCCATCAGCTCAGCAGGCAGGCAAACACCCAGGCCTGCCTCACCACAGCCCTTGGCAGGAGACAAAAATGTGCACAAGGGACTAGGACATTCTTCACCTCCCAAATTCCCCCAGAGCACATCTTCTGCCATCTAACATCACAAGCAGTCATTCTGTGCCCTGCTGATGGCAGCTGAAGGTGTCCTGCAAGAGCTCTTCCCTTTGTCTGATTGGAAGGCTGCATTTTCCCAGCACCTTGGAACAAGTCAGAAACCATTACCTCAGTCCCAGTGCAATTACACCTGCAAGAAATGAGAGCTGGAGGAGCTGAGAGTGAAGTGGTTCCATCCCAGGGAACAGCCTTCAGCAGCTTTTCCACACAGGGATGTTCTGCACAGAAAATTGCCCAGTGGCCACAGAGACTGGAAACTCCTTTTCTGCCTTACTGCATAGAAGAGATGAATATCATGAGTCTGGACTATTAAAATCAGTAAAGCCCTAAATTGTTCAATTAACATGAAGCAGTTGAGGTGAGAGTTCTCTGGAAAAAGTACAAAGGCACAGCTTGAGTTCATAGCAAGGATATGATGGAGTGAAGGTATGTGACCCATTTGGGGGGAAAACAAAATGTGGAGTGACTTTCCAGAGAGTGCAAAAGACATTTTCCTCAGGTTCCAGAGCTAAATACAATACATGAGATTGGTTAGTTCAGTCTTTAACAGCACTTCTGGATAGATAAAGCCTTAGTACCTACAATCTTGGGAAAAAAAAGGTTTTGCTACAGTCTTGATCTTAAAAAATTATTCTCCAGATTCTTAAAACTCCAGTTGAATTTCAGACATTTGGAAAGTTGAGTAAAATTATATTGGTGCACTTTCAGGTTGAGAACAAAGGCTCAGTTACAAAGAGAAATGCTGCAGCAAAACTGACTCAATGTCTTTTCCTGTAAAGCTGCTTTTACTGTAATAAACAGCAGCATCATTAATGCATTTTAGTGAGAACCATAGAGATTAACTGTGCTGGGGTGATACAAAATCCCAGATTTCTGCATAGGCAAAGCAATAAATATGATCACTTATTCTACAGAAACACACAAGAATTCCAAATGTGAGAGCAGTAAATATCTGTAAACAGCTTCCTTACTCTATTCTGCTTTTTAAGGTAAACAATGATAAGAGAAGGTTCTTTACTTGCAGCATCCCCAAAATGTGCACCCACACTTCTCCAGAGAGGGTGGATGGGGGATGGAAAGAAGACCAGGAGATGCAGATGGCAAAGTGTTCCCACTGTTGTTCTTTACTTGAGCTGCTTGTGCCTGAGACACAAACAGGCCTGGCAGCTGCCCAAACACTCCCCTGAGCCCAGGTACAGCCTCACAAGGTGTTCCAGCAAAGCAAACCCTGAGTTCTACCTATTCCCAAACCCAATTCCCCCTCCCACTGGCACAGCCAGCAATAACACCTCAGTCTCAGAGCCCTTCTTCCTTACACACCCAGCTGCCTCCAGAAGGGAAGGGCAGCTCATTCACCTGCATGCTCAGACTTCAAAAAAGGAATATAAATTTCCATTTTAGCCCTAAAGACACAACATTTTCCTTGAACTACTGAATGCTTCAGTGGCTTCACTTGAAATCCTGAGCATTCAGCAGCATTCCTCTTCCCAGGGTCATGCAAAGTTTATCTTTCCAAATCACTCAGTGCATCTGTAATCAAGCTGTATCTTGGCTGTAGTCCTTAGGTTTACATCTTGCTGTCTGTCACTTCCCTCACAGGTTCACAGGAGGTCAGAGCCCCCTGTCCTTCACATCTTCTCTCACTGAAAACACATCCAGTTAAAGCCAAAAGACAACTGATGGAGCTTCTCACGCATGACTGGAAGATTTAAGATCATTTCCATAGTGGAATGTTTTCCATGGTGTGTTTTTTTCAGCTGCCAAGTGGTTACTCATGCAAATTAGCTGTCTCATAAGTGAAAGCACTTCAAGGGATGCTCTCAGTACCCCTCCAGATCATTATATTTAAAGCTGTTTTGATATTTCTGATTTAATTCAGTTCTTACTGTGAAAGATACTAGGTTAATCAAAATATGAGGGAGCCCACCATCTATTTTTAATTAATAAATTACAAGCTATTGTGTAATCAGTACAATTTCATCAAGGTTGAAATGAAGTGCTCATCCCACAATCCATGAACACAATTTTCAGCTGAGGATCATGCAACAATGCCAGAAGATGAAGAATGGAGTTCCAAGCACAAATGTGACTGTCCCTGCAGCACTGTAATAAGGTGGCCTTGAGCTCACACAAAAACTTTCAAACAGTAAGGTTGAACTTCTTCAAAAAGTATCTAAAAGTGTGTTTAAAATTCAGCACATCTTTCAGTTCCATTAATAAAAGGAATGTCTTTTAAACATATCCATAAATCTAAATACAGACATCAATTTTTCCCTGACTAGATGATTTAATTGAACATTCATTTTTCTGAGCACCTCAGGAAAGCAGCAGCACAGGCAGTAGCACCCAGAGCCACCCAGTGTGCAGATCTGCTCTTTGGCCATGTCCAGCTCCAGCCCAAACCTTTGCATGGAAAGGATCCTGGAAATGCCTCCTCAGGATCTTGTTTTGTTTACATCAGCCTCCCCACCAGCCTGAAGAGAGCTGCTGCTTTCTGTAAAGTGAATGACAAGCCTGTAGGCTGGAGACTGATGTTTATATTGCCTTCAGGGACTCACAGCAACAATTAAACATTCTGTCTTACATGGGCTTCATCTCTTTGACTGCCAGTGTCAGGACAGGGCTCTGCATCAGCCATTCCCTGCACGTACTCCTCAGGATCCAGGGTGGCTCTGGAGAGGTCTGCATTTCTTTCAAGAACACTCCTAGCTAAGGAAAAGCTTGTAATTACTCACAGTGAAAGTGTGAGGCTGTGATCTGCACACAGGGAGCAGGACAACAGGCAGGATGGTCTGCAGGATGATCAGTTTTGCTGAATAACTGGATCTTGTTGCAACTCCATTTTAAATAATTAAAATCCCTATTCAATACAAGAACTGGAGCCCTGACACCCATACTGTGTCAAAGCAGTGGTGCATCCTCATGGTGCATCTTCACAGCACTGCCTGCTTGGGCTGAACAGCCCCTGAGCCCAGCAGAGCAAGCTCTCCACCACAGAATGTGGTACTCCAAGAACCAGCCTTAAAAAATAAACTTACATAGAACTCCCATCCCATTCACTACAAAATATGTTCACACATACTAAGTGCATTTATGGGTTGTGTTGAAGAAGAGAAAAAATATTATATTTTCAAAAAAAAAAATTCAGTTGGAAAAGTTTAAATTGCTTTGAAAAGTAAATCAGGTTCTGGGTCCTGATATTGAAGGATATTTAAAAATTAAAGCCAGCAGATAAATATTGCAATTGATTTCAGTCGACTAAAATCTCCCTGATGTCTGGGAGAACTTAAAACTCACCAAGTCTTTTGAAATAAACGCTGATGCTTTTCCCCCAGGTTCAAAGCAATTGGAGAATGATACCAATTCTATATTCAAATCAGCCCATGAGGATTAGGCAAAGGTAGCTATTATCTCTGCAAAGCATGTGCATAACAATGAACACTTAAAGAGAAAAATCTTCCATTTCAGTAAAATTTTATGAGAACACAAAAAATAGTAAAACCTTTATCTCAGACACCTTATGCAACATCCTCCTCCTAGCAGCACTTCTCTCTCTGATGGGTTTTACAATATTCTTATTCAAAAAACCATTTTTCCCAAAGTGCTACATTTGCAGAGGTACGTTCTCATTTCACTGTGTTTTAAAAAACAATTCTGTTTGAGAGACATCAATGCTTTTTGATACTCCAAATGTAGATAAGGTAAGATTCAGCATGTTTTATTGACTCAGTTTTAAAAGTCTTGAAAATCAACAATTCTCACTGATTACAGCTTGGTTTGGGAAAATGTGATTTTTAAGGCAATAGTTAATTCTCCAGTTACTCTGCAGTGTAATATTGGGATTTAGCTCTGACAGTGGGTCCTTATTATTAGGAAGTTATTTGGACAATATGGATTATTCTTAAGCTAAATCCAAACAAGTGCCAAGAACAAGTCCAACTAATTTGTAAATATAAAACAGCTCCCAGGACAGTATCATGCATTTCTTCCATGTCTCAGCACTGGGAAAAGTATTCTGTCACCTGTGACTGCAAAGATAACCCTGAAAATGCCCCATAGCAGATCAATAAGTGGGTTTAAACCCAGAAAACATCTTCTATTTCTAAATTTGGATTTTTTTTCAGTCAGTTCCATAATTCCAGTGTCTCACTTAGAACAGGTCAAAAGTTTTAAAGTAAAAGTTTCTTTCCAAACAGATTTAAAAAAGCCTGGACGTGGCACTCAGTGCCAGGGTTTAGTTGATGAGGTGGTTTTAGGTCATAGGTTGGATTTGATGATCACAAAGGTCTTTTCCAACCCAGTTCATTCTGTTATTCTGTTACATTAAGAGTTCTTGCACCACACTTGACATTTTCTATATTCCAATTTTGAAAAAAAAAAACCATAGCATCAATTCAGAAAAAAAAATACTCAAATACAGTCAAATTTCCTGTAATTCAAAACAGAGTAGGAATTTTCCAAATCTGAAACTTCCAAAGAGCTTTCCTGTGGCACAAAGTGAGGTTGACCCTTCTTAGCTCATCCCCAGTAACACCAGCACACAAACACCTCCCCACCAGCCCTGCAGACCAGACCAGCAGTGAGTGCCCTCGTGCTCACCTGCACTTACCAGCTGCTCTGGTGCTGACAGAATGGACAGCCCTGCCAACCCTCTGTGAAAAACAGCATCAAATTATGGACACATGAGAAAAGCTTTGGTTTTTTACTGTTAAAACTTAACCTGTTCCTTCTTTTACATTGATTTTCCCATTTTCCCTAGGTAAAGTGATCAATCTTGGCTGCCCAGCAGCATGTAGAGCAAATAAAAGCCCATTTGATCTACTCTGCTATGGATCTGCTTGTTAGAGTACCTTTGAGAATGCTTATTTCTCTGGAAATATAAACATACTTGAGAACATGTTTTTCTGCAGAACCTTCTGCTGAAAGGTTAAAATCCTTCCATTTCTTCATTTTCTGGATTCTCTATCCCATACCCCAGGAGAGCAGATTACCATTGGCACATCCTGGTGTTGGCAGTTAGAGGCATGGGATGGGTCTGAGTGAGTTTGATTGCTCTAAAACAGATTTCTCTATCAGCTATTGAATTCAGGATTCAAGTTTTTAATCCTCTCCTGGCAATTGTCTTTTTTGGGTTCTGCTTTCCTAAAGCAAAAGAGAATATTCCTAAACTGTCCTTCCCTTCCCTACAGCAGAGGATTGATCCTTTTTTGAGGAATTTGCTCTGAAGTTCAAAGGTAAATTGTCATGGGGATGGCACTTGCAGGAGCTTGCTCTGAGCTGGACCCTGCCAGCTCCAAAGATTCCCCACAGGATTTACTGAAGGATGATAAATGTTTGCTCTCTCCAGACAGGATGCAGAAGTCCTGCAAGGAAACTGTGGAAATTGATTTCCCCTTTACAAAAAAGGTTAATTACAGAGCCTTGGGAACATGTTTGTTATTTACTACAAGCAATAAGGAGACCACCTTGGACTTGGGTAGCAGTTTAGCCCAGACATTAAGCTTCCTACTATTCCAATTCTGCAGCTGAATAAGCTTAGATGTGGAGAGGGGACAGGGCCATCCCACCTGCCTCCAGTGACCTGCTTGAGGAAGGTGGTGCTCCCAACACCCATCCTGTCGTAGGATTTTTCATTAAACATGTCTTTCTTTAGGATTTTTTCTCTTGAGAAGCTGAGAGGCTTCAACAACAAAATGTAAACAATGGTTATCTGCTGTTGTGGAATGCAACAGGTGGATCTGTGTTTGGTCTCATGTAGTTGTTTTTAATTAATGGCCAATCACAGTCCAGCTGTCTCGGAGACTCTGAGAGACACAGGCTTTTGTTATCATTCCATTCTCTGCTTTCTTTGCTAGTCATCTGATGAAATCCTTTCTTCTTTTAGTATAGTTTTAATATAATATATATCATAAAATAATAAATCAGCCTTCTGAAACTTAGAGTCAGATTCTCTTCTCTTGTCCTGGGACCCCTGCAAACATCACCACACCATCCTGCCCACCATTCCTGATAAATGCACACAAGGGGATGCAGCCAGCCCAAGGGATGAAGCCAGCTGAGGGCACAGCCAACTGTGACCTGGAAATCAGTGGCAATGAGCACAGCTTGTCCCTGGATGAGCCTCTTGGGCACAAAGGATCATTCCTGGTGCCAAACACAGCCTTGGCTTTTGCCAGAGTGTGTAGGGCTTGATGGCACTGCAGCATCCCCAAAGGCAGCCAGAGCCCTGTGCCATGCACCCTGCAGAGCTCAGGACCAGGTTTTGGGCCAGCTGAGCAGGCTGGCAGGGGGAACTTGAACCATTCAGCCAACTGGTTTGACCAAACACCGCCCTTCTCTTTCTCCCTGCTTCATGCTCACATTGCTTCTCAGCATGGCTGAGTTTCATGGGGAGACGATTTGATTTGTTTGGCTTTGTTTTTTCTCACAACAATGTTTAGGAGCTGTTGAATACAACACTTCCCTTTGTGGCCGTGCTGACACCCATGGACAGGAGCCCTGAGGGCAGATGGGCTGCGGGGACCTCCCAGCCTGAGCGTGGGTTGTTCATGCTCTGGGGAGGGAAGGGTGAGAAGTCCTGCCTCCACTCCTGCAGCTGATGCTTCCATCCTTGGAAAGGTCAAAACCTCCTAACAGGAGTGTTAGGAAGCGGGCAGCACTCTGCAGAGCCCAGCCCAGAGCTCTGTGCCAACACAGCCCTGCTGCCCTGGGGAACCTCTGTGCAGCTTTGGGCCTCCTTGCCCTGCCTCTGCAAGGATGAAACCCCACACCAACAAAATCAATCCATTCCTTTGATGAGGGCAGTAACCAGAAGAGAAAAATGGGAGAAAAACAAACCTGACCTTATGGCATTTGTGACATTCTGACAAGAACACAAAATGGCAAGAGGTCCTATTTTTAAAGGCCATCATCCTGCTGCTGTCTGACCATGGCAGAAAGCTGCCTCCACAACATGCCCTCAGAAATAAAAGCTGGGCTACCACCTAAAATGCTGCAACGTGCCTCTGTTTTAAGGTCTCTCTCAGGGAAACTGAAGTCTGTGGGGGAAAAAACCCTATCCAGTATTTATTTTACATCTGTGTGGTTAAATTTAGCCATGACTGATTCTGCAGAGGAACTCTGGATCTGTCCAGGAGAGAAACAGAAGGCAGAACCAAGATGGCAAGAAACAGACAAGGTGTAAATAGGACTTACACACTCACAGAAACATGGAAAGAGTAAAAACAACTTTTCTATGAGTATCTTCATGGTCTCACATTGCAAATGAACAGTTATAAGGAAACTAGTGGGTTTTTAGCCTCTCCAGGTAAAGGATATATTTTTAAAACTTCAGATTAATGAGACCTAGTGCACTCACTTAGAGCAGGAAAAATGCTTTAATTATTCAAAAGAAAAACCCAATAATTAATATCTACCAGAAATAATAAATCAGCCAGGGTAATCTCATTTTCATTATGCTTATTAGCTCAAGAGTCAAATCAAACCCAATTTCATTTTGCAAAAATAAATACACTATTATTTCTAGCCCATTTCCCAAGACTGTGCAGTCACTGTCCTTGGGCTGCCTGCCTGTCTGTCCACTCTGATAAGTTTGGAGCCTGCTGGCCAAATTCAACTTGAATTAATGGCAACATAGCAGTCTCAGAGATGTTATTGTCAGACCTGTTTTGTGATCAATCTCCAGGAAGGACTCAAACAAATGCCCCTGCTTTGGCAGGCAGAAGCAATGTGGTGTGAAACCTCCTTACCTGATTGCATGGGAATGGGTGGGCACAGGGAAAGAGAGGGAATGCAGAACCACACATGAGGATACAGACAGGTCATAGAGGCACTGCAAGGAAAGCCCACACAGTCACCAAATAGCCAGTAAATCTGCAATTTCAAACAATCACTTATTATCATACCATATTAATCTATCCTCAAAAAATCAGATTTTAATACTAAAAATATTCCATTACCTATACAGAAAAAATATGTTAGAAAATTTCCTGACACTGACCTAAAATTCCCACAAAGTGGGGGGGATAATCCTTAGCAAGCTGATGAGCAGGTTGTGTCCTATGAAGGAAATTCCTAACCTGTTGCTTACAACCTATTTCATATTACTACTAAAATATTTACTGAACAGATATGATGCAACATCTCCATCTCTCTGCAAAATTTTTCTAAGGCCAAAAATAGGTAATGACTTAAAAATAACACATACCACATTGGAAATCAATTAAATACTCTCTGACCAAGACCAAATAACCAAGTCATGAGCTGTCACACTTCTATTTTTAGGAATGGATTATGTTTGTTCCTGGGCATTGGCAATGACTGCTTTCTTTATGTATCAATTCTGTAATGTGACTATTTACTAACTAAGATGTTTGATACACAGCCTTGTGACCGTGTTTATGGCAAACACTGCAGAGTAAACAACCAGCATTACCCAGAGGTTGGGCTGGAACACCAAAGTGTGCCTTAGGAAAGCCCCAAATTCCTCCCAGGTGCCTTTTCAGCTGGAGTGAACCAGCAAAAGGAGATGACAGAGTGGATCACAGCCACAGGAACCAGCTGCTCCTACAGTCCCATCCATGTTCTCCCTGCTCAGAGCACTTGTGGTTGAGATGCTGGGCTTGTACCAGGAGGGAAAAGTCCTTAATCAGCAGGAAGGAGTGAGCAGAACCTACAGAACATCTCAAACCCCTGCATTTACAGCAAAGACAGCACCCCCCTCGAGTGTTGCATCCACTCTAAAGGAACAAATGAGGGGCAGGAGCAATGGAGCAGCCAAACCAACTCAACAGTTGCTTGGTTCTTACCATTCAGCAGTAGAACAGAACTGGCAGTGAAATGTATAAAAGGCCCTAACCACCAGGAAACTGAACAATTCCAACATCAAGGGGATTGCCAGTCTGCCTGGCAGGAGTGGTCTGGGGAGGGACCATGCTGGGGACAGTACCTGGCTGGATTTCCTCTGCCTTGGCTTACCACAGGGAATGGAAAGCCACTGGGAACATGGAGTGAGAAACTGCAAGAAGAAAGATGAAAATCAGTATTTACAAACTCACAGGGAAATTTTTCATTACATTTCTGCTCAAAGCCTGCTGCACTACGCAATGGCCTTCTATGTTTGCTTTTTTTTCCTTCATTAATTCTGATGTTGACCATTATCACATCCTCCTTTCTGCAGTAATTACAGCAGACAAGAGACACAAGCCTGAAACATCAATGGATGCAAGTAACACTTGACTCTATGGTGTCCCAAATCAATTCTCTGTAGTGTGGGCTTATCTTGAGCAAAACAAAAGACATCTGTGAGAAACTAAGCGCAGCAGAGGGTGAGATGTAGGTTGGTAAGCATTGCAGATGAGGTCCCTGGTAGTATTTTGAGGAGGATGTGACACATTGGGGTGCAGATTCCTGAACTCTTGCTGAATGTGCTGGACTGTGTGAGCTCAGTGTGATTCTCAGCCCAGACCCAGCACGATCAATCCCACAACAGCTTAAATATATGCTGAAGGGATTACCTGGCCTACATGACATTTCACATGGTGCCAGCTCATCTTCACACACGTGGCAAAATGTGGCAATAAATTCCAGGATGCTGGCACAACATCCTGAATGCCACCACAGCCCTGAGCAGCTCCAGCTCTGTGTCACACTCTGTGACAAATTCACACTCACCTCTTTTTGCCTTAAGGAGCAGTTGACAGCTAAACAGCAACCTGCTGAGATGCTCTAAAGCATCCTAGCCAGGACTAGGATGGGGCTGTGACTAGAAGTCCTCTTTACTCCAGGTTTTGGGGTTTCTCATAGACCTTTACCAGCTCTGTTATCAGAGATGTTCTCACATGTGACAAAGCTGGGACCAGAAGCTCAGCAGTGTGGCACCATGCTGAGGGAAGTGTTTATGGCTCTTGGTTCTCCTCTTCAGCACCTGAATCTACAACCTGCAGTTCAAGGCTCAGATATAATGATTTCACTAGTGACTCACCAGCAAACAAGCATTTTCTGCGCTCTTTAGTCCGGCAGGATGCAGACTTTTTGAAAAGTAAAAACTTGTCTTTCCTTGACACAAGGGAGTTATACAATCACTTAAAAGTAAGTAGATAAACACTAAAATAATGCCTTTTTTACAATTGCTGTGCTAGTTTACTCTAGACTGATGTACAATGCCTTTAGCAGCTGATTGCAAGTAAGATCTTGTCTATATGGAGAAGAAGATGCATAAGAATTTGCCAGAAAAAATGCTTTATCTCTCCTAAAACTCTCATTTATCAATATTTTAGTCCATGTTCAGCCTTATTCCACATAATCTTTATTAACACTTGCCACTATTTCATTAACTTTTACTACTATCACTATTGCTCACCAAAGCCTAAAGCAAAAGATGAGCCTGGGAATGGAAAACATTTGTACATTTTTATCCCTTATGCAGCATGCATAAAATGAGTGTGGTTTCTGTTTCTCTGCCTCCCTGGGGGATTCACTGCTCCAAAGAACTCCACCACCTGGTGAAAACACCTTATTCCTTACCTTTCTTATTTGCCTGTAGCTCTGAGAATAAAAGCAACACACTTTAGCAGGAGAGCAGAACTTCAAACTGACCTGGTGAAGAGGGCAAACTCCTCTGCAGCACTTCTGCTCCCTGTGGGAGAGATTTTGACTGCATCCTCACCAGCAAAGCCTTGGAACAATGTCAGTGTAGCAGAGCTGTTATAAATTCATGAGAGCACAGCAGAGCTCAGTGTGGGGCCTGTCTCAGAGGGCAGTTTCACACAGCATCCGTGTATTGCTCCCTAAAGGCTGTGAACAAGAGCACATTGCCACTGCCCCCTCAGAGGCAGAGTGATCCCTTCTGCCTGCTGCCATTCCCCAGAAATGCAGGGATTCACCTACCAGAGACTGCAGCTCCACCTGGCAAAGGTAACAGGGAGGGTACAAATTAAACTCAGCAGCGCTGGAAGTGCTTCAGCATCCACTTGCAGCAAGTCCTAATAGGATACTTGTAAATGGTTTGGAGTTATTTTAGTAGGAATGATCTAATAGTCAAATTGGTTTTGCACAGATCATTGTTATAATGGGTAGCACGAAAAGGAGGGAGAATTATGCTTCCTCCTGAGCCTCCTGTATTAAAGTTAATTTCATCAGGATAATCATTGCCTGGGAGTACCCAGCCCTGTGAAGACCTTTCTTTTCATGCACTAGTGAATTATGTTTTAATTCCTCATTATCAGTGATGGGAATACTGTGCAGAAAACCCATCACACGCAGATAATTTGGGACCATGCACCCATCTTTGCTAACTGCCTCCAAGGAGGACCTGCCCTGCTCCACACTGTCCTCACACACCTCAATTAACAATTCTGTGTATCACTGGACTGAAGTTATTCTTGATCTTTGACTCCTTAATACAGAGAAATGCAATAATAAAGTGCCAGCCAGAAGGCTGGCTTTCCATAGATCATTCAGAATGTTTTTCTATTCCAAATTTGAAGCCTTTAAAAACACTCCTACTCCACTGCATAGTGAGTCCTGTGGCTTTCTTATCTCATCTGCTTCTCCTTGTCTTATTCTGTTAGAGACCCTCCCTGTTGGATAAAGTCATCAGGTCTTTGAATAAGGAGAAACAATTTCTTCCACTTGATTAACTGCATGACTTAATGCTATCAGCTCCATTAGGGGACAGGAGCATGAGACAGGCTATCAGGGAATCAAAGTCACTCACAGCAACACAAATCTCTGCAGCAGCAGCATGAGGTTTGAATAATCAATTGCACATTCCCAGGGAGTTTGCATCCAATAATAAAAATATTTCTTGCAGCTTTCAAAGGTATTGTGCTGCACAGGAGATTGACAGTAAAAACAAAATTCCTACAGCATCACTTCTTAGGTTATTTGCAGAGCTTGACATGGGTGAGGTGCAAATTTGGGGCAATTCAGATATGAGAACATGACATTATGGTAAAGATATCTGTAAGTAACTGCAATTATTAGAACAAGATAGAGCCAAAGTTAATTTATCTGAGTGCCACTGGTCAGGAGAGCACCTATGGCAGAGTGAGCTGCCAGCTGCCTGAAGGCTGAGAGAGTCCTGCCCAGGTTTTCATTGACTAATACCTCAGTAAGGGCTTCTTGGGAAGTCTGAGGTCTGAGGCAGGGCTAACCTGCTCATTGATTGTTGAGCATTTGAAAGAGAGCTGCCCACTGCACCAGGTGAGTGTTTTCAAACCCCAGGCAGCCACACAGCTCTGCCAGTGGAGGCACCACAGCTCCTGTTGGACATGGCACACAACTCTGAGCTTTCCTGGAGCCCAAGGACAGCCAGTGCAGCCCCAGTCCCTCCTGCCTTAGCCATGACTTCCTGTGCCTCCAGCCCATGAGCTGCAGGGAGGGTTGGAAGTTTTGCTGGGGAGGAGACAGAGTGCAGCATGCTGGCCAAGTCAGATAAGGCTTTTGCTTTTAAACCAAGCAGTTTGGTTCAATTGCTGATACACACAAGCTATTTTTGTCTGATGGGATTCATCAGTCAATCTGGTACATCAGTATCCACATCAAAACTGTCACATGTGGTACATGTCTCAGGAAAATGAACCAGGACTGATAAAGTCTCATAAGGCCAACCAGGACTTCAGAGAAACTCTGGAAATTTGGAGCCCAGGTCAAGAATCCAACTTGATAAGTTCCTGTCTGAAATTAAAACCTTTGTACCACCTCAGTCCCAGAAGCTTCCCAGAATAAACATCACTACAGCTAC
This sequence comes from Pheucticus melanocephalus, assembly GCA_013398405.1. Taxonomy (NCBI): domain Eukaryota; kingdom Metazoa; phylum Chordata; class Aves; order Passeriformes; family Cardinalidae; genus Pheucticus; species Pheucticus melanocephalus. The sequence goes on from VZSJ01005028.1 coordinate 1,100,103, forward strand.
CAAGAACATGGAGTGAACTGCAAAATAATTACACTCATCATGTGCCAAGGGAAACCTGACTGATTGCTGCAATGCTGATTAGTTGCCCCCCCCTGCTCTGGAGAGCATTAGCATGAGAGCAGAAGACACTTTGATAGGCACTGAAATATCAAGGTTATCTCTTTGGCAGTGTGGCTGAGGTTACAGTCCCAATAAAGGCTTGTTTCATCTCATTGTCACAACCCCTTCCCCTCCTGCTGCCCATACCTCTGGGAGGGTGAGGCACGACCACCCCAAGCAAGAACCAGTCCAGTCTTGGGCACTTCCAGGCAACCAGGATTCTTTCTTCCTGCCTGCTGAGGACACTGCTCTCACACAGCTAGATGGTACAATAACTTACTCCACTCTGCAGCAGCTGCTTGCCAGAGATTAGGACTTCCAGCACTTTTTTTTTTAACTAAAAGAATTTACAACTTCAATTCCCAGTCAATTCTCAGCCCTGCTGCAGTTCAGCCATCTGACAGGAACACACCAAACCTCATGTTTCCAAAATTCATATATATATATATATATAAAAATATATGTGTGTGTGTAGGATATTAATATAACCTACTTGGGAACTTATATATATATATAAATATATAGATATATATAGATATAAGTTCCCAAGTAGGACATAGCAATTATCTGAAGCCCAGCCTCCAGGCCTTTTTCAAAGCTGCTCAGCTCCAGCCATCCCATGGTGCAGGAGGAAGCAATAGGTCTCATACCCAAGAAGATTAACTCTCCAGAGCTTTTCTAATTAGACACCAGCTTCTTGCCAAGGAGATGTGCTTGCTGCAGCTTATTTTAGCTCTGCAGTTCTGACAAACCAGACACTTTGCTTCTTATGATCTCGTGTAATTGGAAGACAAACTTTTTCTGAATAATGAATGCTCAGAGACGCCGCAGTTCATGAAGCAGGGTACTCTCATGATAAAAACAGACCTACAAAATGATAGCTTCACTGTAACAGAGAGTTTGCCCCTGTAAATCCCAGAAGCAGTGAACAGTTGGGGTTGGCAGGAATCCCCACTCCAGCCCCTGCTCACGCTGGAGCCAACCTCAGAATCAGGTCAGGCTGCTCAGGGCTGTGCCCAGTGAAGCTGTGAGTGTCTCCAAGGACTGAGGGCTCCCTGCCTCCCCATGGCAATGCCTGACCACACTCGCAGACTGAACAATTTTCCAAACTAACAATTCCACTTGCTGCAAACAGCTCATCATTCCCTTTGCTACACATCTTAGGAGAGAGTCCATCTCTAGTCTCTGCAATTTTTCCCCAGATTACATTTTATTTATGATTTGAATTGATCTTCGGTGCTCTCCACATTCTAAGCTTTTCAAAACCAGGCTTTACTTAGTTGTGAGAATTCCTGGGTAGAAAGGGGAAGAGATGCCTTTCTGCCCAAGTGACTCTGGAGCATGAGGGTCCCTTCTGCAGGGAAACAAGGTGAGGTAGGACCACAGCCCAAGCAAAAACTCCTGCTAGGCAAAGGAATGTGCATTTTCCAACTTACCTTTCTGCTCTACTCTGAGGGGTGTTTGATAGAGCTCCCCAGGAGCAGAAGCACAGCTCCTGTCACCACAGAGCACCAGAAATTCAGTGTCTCATCCAGGCAGCAATGAGGATTAACATGCCTTCCTAAATCCTTTTGAGCTTTTTTCTTGTACTAGGACAGAATTCACAGAAGTTTCAGGTCAAAAAAACATTTTTCTTCCTCTTCCATCAGCTGTGAGCAGCTCCAGGCTCCCTGATGTGCAGCATGAGCAAATGGCACCTTCAATGGAGGGCTGAGGAGCCAGCAGACAGAGGTTAGGAGTGCACTGGCTTCTCAAAGGAGCAGTCCAAGGGTAGGACAAAGCCAACACTCTGGTGTTGCAGAGAATCCCAGCACGGAAATGAGATTTCCATTTGCCCTGATGGTTTCACTCTATGTGTCACCTGTGTGCCTCAACCCTCTGAGCTGAAATCAAGAACAGGACCTGCAGTGCCCATCCTTCCCCACAGCTGATGTGCTTCACATCACAGAAACCAGGAAAAGATGGGAGCAAACCAAAGGTCAATGCAATACAGAGGCTTTAATAGAGTTTTTTTGCTTTTTCCCTTGGACAACACTGAGGGCTCAGCCCTTTGTCTTAACACAGCACTACAGGCTTTGGCAGGTATGTAATAGAAAAAATACCACTGGGACATTTTATTGTGCTTCCTTTTCTGCTTCTCTCCTCCCCCCACTGTCCTGGGAAAAAGCAGGTAGAGGAGTTTCAGCCATTGCCAACTGCTGTACTGAAACAATAGAATTTTGGGAAGGCCCAAAGCATTATTTGTAGCCACAATAAGCACAGTTTATAACTAAGCCTTTCACATCAGCAGATCACAGCAGGGCACTGAAGAACTGATTGTGTACCTCAGCACATTTGCATCCCACCTAAATATCAAGCATTAATTTAAAGTGTTAAATGCCCACAGTGCACACACAGCACCCTTCAGACTACAGAGGAGAAACAGCTGAGGTGAGCTGAATAACAATCCAGATGTTACCTTGGTCTCTGCTTCCTGCAAAGTGAGCCCACAGGGAATGCTGTCCCATCCCATGGAATAAATGTCAAAGCTCAGGTGAGATGACCCCAAATTCCCCTCCCAACAGCCACTACTGCCACCCACAGCTCCCCAGGAGTCAAACATCAAGGCTCTTCATCATTCTGCATTATTTAAAAATTCAGCTGTTGATTCTAGCAGTCTGTCACACCGAGGCATATTGCTCTTCCCTCTTTAGAACAGACACTGTGGGGTGTGTAAAATAACAGACACCCCCTCTTCTCCTCCATTCAAGCTTTAATTCCACAGAAGAAGTCCTTGCTCCCCAAACCTTTGCACTTTGCTGCTCCTACATGCAAGGGACAGGCTAACACACTGACCCTGAACGAGTTCCTTGTAGCACAAATCCAGCAGCACCAAACCACACAGCAGCTCTTGTAATTGCTTTCTACTAATTTACATTATACATTAATCTAACATTATACATCAATCAATAGGTTTCACTGCTCACTGGTTTTGAGGAACCAATTAAAGGAGTGATAAAGAAGATTAATTTATTACAGGATCTGCTAGGAGGCTAAATGCTTGCAGGAGGAAAAGAATTATTGACTTAGATTTACCAGAGGAATAATTCCCATTCATATATGTGTACATATATACAGAATAAGATGTAGGAATATATGCACCAAACAGCTTTGGCACATGCTGTGGACTGGGTTTGCTGGGCACAGACTGGATTGGCATCCACCCAAGGGGCTCTGCTGAATGCACTGGTTTGGACACACACATCTGGGCAGGGAGCAATCAATACTGCCCAGCACAGCACATGCATTGTCTGCAGCCAATTGTGCTGCTCTCTCTGCTGCACCATATTCATTTTAATGTTAGCCTGAAAGGAGGGAGCACAGCAGGTCAGCCAAGGGAAGTGGCAGTGCTGTTGTACAACCCAGCCCTCATTTCTTTGAGAACTCATGTCAATCCAGTGCAAATCCTGTCAACCAGGCCCTTTCAGAGCATGGTTTGAGGAAACCCGTTAAGCCTTCACCTGTTCACCATCACTGCCATTGTCCTGCCAGTGCCACACCTGCCTTTTGGGCTCTGCTCCACACCCAGCACAGCATCTCCTTCCCAACAGCAGCAGCTCCCCAGGGAAAAGCAGGACAGAGTCCCAGGGACTCAGGTCACCCTCCTCTTCCTGACCAAGCACAGATTGTTTAGAGCAACATAAATGCCCAAAGCGAGCCTGCATCCCTGGGGGCCTTAGCCTGTGCCTCAGTATCTGACCATTGATTCACCCAGCACAGGGCAGCACCACAAGGAAAGTTGTATTGTGTGACCAAGGATGCTGCTCTGAGCCAAAGAGCCTGTCCTCAGCACAGCACTGCAGTCTCTAGGGTCACAGCATCCTTCATCTCTCTGCACATCAAGTCAAATCTATGAAATGCTGCAACAATCCCTTTCCCCCAACCTCCATCTGTCTCTTCTTCAAGGCTGAATCTCCCCTTACAGTATCTTCAGTGCTTGGGGCTGAGTCTCATACTACCTGGCCTCTGTTTTAAAGCCTCAAAATGAGAAAAGGAAAAGAACACCAGCACCTAAAAAAGCAATTATTTTAATTACTCATTCTGGGTGCAAAAAGACCCTCAGTTGTTTGAAGCCCTTGATTCAAAGGAATGGCTGTTATAGGCAGCTGACCAGCACAACACACACTGCTGCCATGCCCTCTGCAGCACCCGGAGGTGCTTCTCTATCCCAAATTACAGGAAATTAACATTTTCAAAGCTTTTGAGTGTTCTCAGGCAGGAAGCATTACAGGAGGCAGCAGAATCAGTATTATTTCTGTAGATCCCATTATCACAAACCAGAACTCCACACTGTCACTGTAATAAAGCATTACCCAGGAGGCCACTGAAAAACCTGAATAAAATCCTGTAATACAGGATGAAATAAGAACAAAAAGGAGGCAGCCTTTCAGATGCCTTGATGTTATCCCTTTAAACAGAGCTGCCTTGACATATGCTGTGCATCACAGGGGACTGGCACGTCAGCAGAGTGCTCCACGACAGCCACAGGGCTCAAAAATCCACCTTTCCCTCCCCACCTGTATTTTCAGGTTTAATTCTTCCTGTTTTGTTTTTCTGCTGATGTGAATATGTCTCTTCTGTTGGGGGACTTGGCAGTAAGAAATCCCAGGGGATAGCCCTGGCAGGCACTGCCTGATTTGAAGGCAATACTGAACAATCTTCATGTAGAAGATCCCTAACAGGGACAGATTGAGGCAAATTCCTCCTGAAAACCAGGCTACTGCTCCACAGAACCCCACAAGCTATGATGTGCCCTCTCATTTCAAGCAACCAGCTAGAGAAATGACAGTAGCAGCACGTGCTGCAGAAACTCACCCAGGTATTGCCTGGCTCTGGACCCTGCCCAAGGATGAGCAGTTCCTACCTGTGCAGCAGCCAGGGTTTGCTCTGTGGCTCCAAGGTACCAGTGCTGCTGACTTGGGCACGGCTGCAGGCTGGGCTGGGGGTGGGTTTACACCCATGGACCAGGTGGCTCTTTATTTTTAGGCACAGGCTTCTCAAATGTGGTGCTCCAGGAGGCAGAGACCCCTTCCCTCAGCTCCAAGTGAGCCTTGCAGCACCTCTGCAACAGCCAAGGGACTGGGAGAGTCAATATTACTGGTGCTTTCACTGAGGGAGCTGCAGAGAGAAGCTTGTTAGTATTGATACAGAAACCCAAAAGCAGGACACTCTGCCCCTCCTATTTGTGGAAGCAATAATTCTCTGGAGGTGCTTAAAGAACACAGAACAAACCACACACAAAGTAACCTCATTTCAGATCTGAATCCATTCCAGGACAGTTGTGGACAATTATCAACATCTGGTGATTTGCAGCAGAACTTTCAGTCAGCATCTCCATCGTGCCCATGTGAGAGCCTAAGGAGCAGTGCCAGGCTGGCCCAGTGAAAGGCTGAGCTGGAGCTCTGCAGCACTGAACAGCCCCAGCCCCGAGCAGGGTCTGCCACACTGCCCTCCTGCCTGTCAGACAGGCTGGAACAGGCACAGCCCCATTAAACCCATCCAGAAGCACCCACTGAGCTGGGGCCAGCTAAAGCTGCTAGCTGCCAACAAGGTTCCTGTATTTTAACTCTCAGTGTGTTTCACAGCACTGCTGGGACCTGCACATCTGGCCAGAACCCCTACTCTTATGACAAAGTCTCATTAAACAAATTCCTAAACAAGCAGATTTGTATGACTTCCCAGCAAGCATGAGGAGAACAAGGTGCCAAGGAAACCTCTGAGCAGTTCAATTAATACATACAAAAAATATAGCAAGATCCATCTGAGGACTACAGATAAAGCTCAGCATAAGCCAATACCTATAAATAAATGGGGTATTGGGGAAAGACCAGCTAATCTGCCTGTCATCAACGATGGGAGATAAAATGTCAAGTAAACCAGGTGTTGGGGTTGCATCAGTATTTGACAGACCAAAGCTTAAAGCAGACTTCCAGGTGCAGCATTTTCAGTCAAAAAGTATTTCATAAAATAAAAAAAGCCACTCAAATGGTTTTAAAATTAGTTAACCAATAGATGCTGTCATCTTATTGCAGGGGTTCCATGCTGCTGTCTCCTTATCACAAAAGTTCCATACCTTCTTGGTGTTTCTCACAGGCAGCTCCTCAGAGCACTGACTCTTTCTCCTTCACAAAGCAGCCACTGACTCCAGCTCCCTTCTCACCCAGCCACCCCACTCTTTTCTAGCACTCTTCTTCTCATTGCTTACAGCTGTGGCCTGTTAAAGTCAGGCCTGCTCCTAATCTTTGATAATTGGCCCAGCTGCAACTCCTTAGGGGTGAGATTACTTTCTACATTATTTTCTTCTATTCTATCCCCCCACAAATAGGTACTACACAATAAACAGCCACGTAGCCAAATGGTTTCTGTCCTTGATCCAAGCCTTTTCAGTCCCTCACTCAGTGATGTGAGGAGCTCACAGAGCCATTGCTGATGCAGCACTGGCTGCCAGGAGCAGCATTAATGATGGGAACAGATCTGGGAAGCCGGGCAACATCCGTTCATTTGAGCAAAGTGCTCTCAATAGCTGCACATGGCACAGTGCCTGCCTAAGGACTGATACAGGGTCATGCTAATCACACAGATAGCAGCAATTAGGAAAAGGAAATGAGGAGGTTTGTGCAGAACCAGCCGTATGTGAGCTCTTCATGCGATGCTGTTACTGAAGGGAAGAGCAATCCAGGGCTCCATAAAGAGATTAACCAGCAAGCACAGGGAAAGGGTGTTATTTCAGCATCCAGTATCCAAGATACCACTGCTGAATGCTGCGAGCAGCTCTGGTGACCATATTGCAAGGATAGGCCTGGAAATATATGAAGGATTTCAGACAAGACTCTAAAGTCATATTAGCTCTAGAAGTTGCCTCAATGTAAGAGGCTTTTGTGGCTCAGGCTATGCAGCTTTCCCAAGAGGTGGCAGGGATAATTCAGCCTCAGTCTGCAATTACCTCTGAGAGGAAGAAAACCTGATAGCAGGTGACTCCTGGCCCAGCCAAAATGGACACACTGCAGAAGCAGCAAATGCAGCAAACATTTTAATGCAGAACCCTGGGCTGTGATCAGCTCCACTCCACTCAGTGAGAAGCGTGAGGGATGTGTGGATAAAATGCCAGGCTGAAATCAGGAGCCCAAAGCAGAAGGTGCAGGTGGAGTTTGGATGTGCAAGCAGCACCTCCTAGTTTGGACACACAAGTGAGAAGGGTGTGGGGGTCCTGCAGGTGACAAACCCCTCCCAGTTGTGTCAATGGCCCTCCCTGGCTGCCCATCTCTGACCCATGTGTGACACATCCCCTAACAGCATCAAAAATGAGGTTAATGGCACTGGGAAAAATTCCAAGATGCTCCATGGAGCGTACCTGAGGAGCCAACAGCTCAAACTGCCTGCCAGGGCCACTTGCAGCACAGGACACTGAGATCTTTGGGTTTATTCCTCATGTTGACACATGAACAACCTGGGGACGCTTTGGGGCTCTGTTACTGTATCTTTCCACTGAGACCATTGCAGGATTCAATGAATTAAAAACTGACAGGTCATACCCAGGACAGTGCCCCCAGCTACCTCAGCAGAGCTGCCCAGAAGCCTCACAGCTTCTCCCCAGGTCCTCATGGTTCACCCAACACCCACAGAGCCTCAGCAAAGTCACCAGGAGGCAGGAGCAGGACACCCCCCTCCTCACTGACCCCTCACATCTGCAGAACTGCAGATTCTGATGCCAGTCTGAAGGCAGAAACACTCACTTCTGCTCACTGAAGAGTGCACTGGGGTCAGGTTCCATGCACAAGAGGAGCACAGGAGGGCTCATCAAGCCTTTATGCCCAATTATACATAAATGAAGCACCCTCTGCAGTCACACCTCTGTTGTGCTTTCCAACCCATCACAAGCACTTCCACCCAAACCTGTGCATGGATTAGCTGGTGGGGGGGACTCTGCACATTATCCAATTAAAAGGAGGGGGAAAAAATGTGACAAAGCTCCAGAGTGATTAGGCAACATTTCACATTTCAGAACAGCAGATTTAATTCAAGTCTGGAATTTGTTAGAATGCTGCAACTAAAAAGAAATACAGGCTGGCATTATGAAAGAATATGTTGTAATGGAATCTGCAGCATCAGATCTTTCCCAGGCAAAAACTACTGTTACAATAAATGATCTAAAAAAAATCAGTATTCATATAAGAATCTGTGTGCATCCACAAAATAGGAGTTGCAAATACATTAGGTTTAAAACAATCTCAGAAAAAACTCATTTTCAGTTAAGTTCCCCCATATCCTGCCCTCTCAAATGACTGCAAAGAGTATCCATACAGTCTCAGAAATCCCATTATCTCCCTGTTCTCGTCATAAATTCAGCAGTGTTTCTTTGATAAATTACATTCCTTTCTATCATATTATTTTGGTAAAAAGTACACATCAGAGCTCTTAATTAAAGTCCACACCTGTAAATTGGATTTTTTATATATATAATTGGAATATATACATGTGTAGAATATAAATATAGTACATGCACGTAGAGATGGGAGCAGGATGTTCCATTACCAGAACAGCACTATCATTTCTATAGCTCTAAAGGAGCCTATTGTGATCTGTGATTTATGTGTTTGTGGGAGCTGTGCTTGTCACCCAGAGCTCCATGCCTCCTTCATTCCTCTGGTTAAAATAGATTAGTTTTTTTAGTTTGTCTATGTGATAAGCTATTCTGGAAGAGTTATTCTTGTGTGAATGCCCTCAGTCTGAAATGAAATACTTTATCATTTTGATTTAGCTTTATCCATATGCTCAAAATTCCCCTATTTCACACGAGGAAACCAAAGAATAAACTGAGCAGCGAGTCTGCTTCCAGTGCAAATGTCCTACCATTGGTGTGGGGCTGGAAAAGCTCCTCAGTGACAAGGTGCCCTCACACACTGGCTGTACATGTGCACCCTCCTGGGGAGGGACTGCTCCAGCCAAGAGGAGAGGGGTGCAAGGGAAGAGAGAAGCCTGCACAAACACCATCGGGGGATACAAGATGCACCATCACCTTGTGCTCATCACATCTGTGAGGCAAATGCTGCACTTGCACCTTTTGCAGAGCAGCAGCTGAGGTGTGTGGGAACACAGAGAATTGCTGTACCCAAGGGATTTGGGTGCTCTCATCACAGACTTCCATCAAAAGCCCACAGTAATTCCAGTGATTTGCCCAGGTGCAGGAAAGGAGCCTGTGGCAGAGCAGGAAATGAACCCAAAAGTGGCCTAAGCCCAGCCTTGGAACTGGCCTTTGCAATGCTCCCACTCAACACAAAATTGGCTTCTTTAGGAAAAGTGTCACTACAAGACTTTCCTTTTATATGGCTTCACTCAAAGTTAGCTTATGCCAGGCATATAGGAAACAAGAAATTAAGGAAAAGCACAGAAAGGCCAGTCATGCAGTTTAGATTGATTTGGCAATAGATGATGGGAAGGGTGAGCCCTGAGCCTGCAAAGCAGTGGGGCTGCAGCTCCCTGAGGCATGCCTGGCACAGGGACCCCTGGCACACCGTGCTGCTGCATCCCCCTACCCATGCCAGCCAGCAGCCAGGGCAAAGACTTTGGCCCAGACCCCACAAAGCTGCCTTGCCCTGCCAGCAAGGCACAGATTCACCTCTTCTCCACTAACAGCAGGTTTGGCCAGGCTCAGGGCCAGGCTGGGGCAGCAGCACGGGAAGCAAAGCAAACCCGATGGCCCCGGGACAGAGTGGCACGGGTGACAGGGTGTCATGCATGGGTGTCCCAGGGATGATCCAGCTCTGGAAGCAAAGCAAACCCGATGGCCCCGGGACAGAGTGGCACGGGTGACAGGCTGTCATGCACGGGGTGTCCCAGGGATCATCCAGCTCTGGAAGCAAAGCAAACCCTGGGACAGAGCAGCACGGGTGACAGGGCTTTGCATGGGTGTCTCAGGGATGATCCAACCCAGGAGGCTGCAGGAGCTGCCCCACAGCCCCACCTGCCCCATGTCCCTGCTGTAGGTAGGTCAGGCTGCAGCCCAGAGCCCCTAAAGCATCCCCGCGGGAGACAAGCAGCCCATTCACCTCCCTTTTCCCAGCCGGCAGGAATGAAAAACCCAGCCGGGAGCTTTTACAGCCTCTTTATTTAAAAGATCAAATGGAAATAAACTTTAGAATGACGTTAGCTCAAACTTTCTAAAATAAAGCTTCCATTGAAAGGGGAGGCTGGAAGCAGATATTTCTGAAGCTGCCGCATCCTCCACAGCGCTCGCACTCGGCGCATCCCGAGCCGCCCCCGGAGGAGCCGCTGCCTCCCACGGCTCCAGCCCCGCGTTCCCTGCTCCAGCTCGAACAAAAGGGAAGGAACCCTGCCTGCACACGCAGGCTTGCCCGGAGCCCAGGCTCCCAACGAGCAAGTCGCTCTGTCAGGTTAATTAGCACATAAATTAAGAAATGCTTTGCTCGCAGTAGTGCCAGGCACACCCAGGGCGCTCCTCGACACGGCACAGAAGGAAAGCTGTGGGCATGGAAATGAATGAAGCACCAGGGAGCCAGGACACAAATTTTTGTCATATCTATGGCCCGTGGTGCAGAGTCACTCAAAAACCAAAGCAAATTTTTAAAATCTTCCTGTTTCTATCATGGCAGCTATTTCTTCCTTGATTACATTTCAACTTTTCTGCTTTAAAAGTTAGGACATGTTTTCCAAATATTTCCAAAATGGACATCTAAACTCTACTTCAGCCACACTCTTTCTGGAGCCAGACCATAGCTGGGAACCATCCTGAAGCTCCACCACCAGGTCAACCCCTCCATCTCCACCCCTGCCACCCCACCAGAAGAAATTGCTACATCTACAACCACCATCCATCCCACATTGCCCCCCTCACACCCAGGCAAGATCTTTGGACAATAACTATACCTTATAAATACTTTTTTTTTAAATTATTTATATTATTTTAATGAAGGACCATGAATCATATACATCACTCAAAAGAAACCTAGAAGGCAAGGAGGTAAAAATGTCAATGTTCACAATAGTGAACAATTCCACTCGGCTGCCCAAAATTTTATTGAGGTTCCTTCTTACCTGAGGATGGCACAGTCACAGAAAAGACTTGAAGAAACTTATTCTCCTGAATGGAGACAAATATAAAAACAACCTTACCAGTAACATTGAGCCAGTCTTCCAGAAAATGGAAGACAAAAAATATGATTAATGATGCCTTAATCTTTTAATGCAATAATTTCTGCCTTCAAGGGACTTCTGGTAAATAGCATAAAAAGTCTCACCAGGAAATTCCCAGACGCATTAATCTTGCTGCTGGGCTCTGGCAGGTTCTCTGTGCACTCAGAGGCTCCTCAGTGCACTGAGGGTGTTGCTGGGCCAGCAGACAGACAGACATGAAAACCTATTTCAGCTCTAAAAGCAGCACAGGTTCAAAGCCTGCTCCAGCTCATACCACAGGGAACCCAGGGAGCTGTGCCATCCCCTTACACACTGTCAGGATCCTGGAATTCCTGTTGTCCCCACGTCAGCAGCTCCTCCATGGAGCCTGAGCATAGTTCTGGTGTTCCACCATGGCGTGCTCAGGCCACCTCTGAGTCACCACCCCTGTTTGCTCCGTGTCAGGACAGCACAGTTCCCTCAAGTGACTCACATCCTGCATCACCAAGCCTGTGGTCCATCCTGGGCCATGCTGTGGTCCATCCAGTCACACCTTGCAGCCTCCATGATGAGTGACAACCCACCAGAAGTGCTTCCATCACTCTCCTGCCTTCATCCCTGTGGGGCAAGTAGGCCGGGGGGTAGCAGACACAGCAGAATTTAAAGCTGTCCAAAACAGGGTCAAGCAACTATGAGGAGTGAGTTCACATGAACACACCATGAACTGTGAATTTCAGAGCACCTGTCAATTTTAGGAGGATCATTGAGTGATGTTGCTGAGGGCTGGAGCTGCAGATCAAAGTGTCACACAAAACACAATGCTTTGTGGAAGGGACCCTGGCCAGGGAAGGGAAGGACAGGGATGGAGAGAGGATGGGCACATGCACCTAGATAGATAGATTTTCTTTTGACACATCTTAGGTCAATAGACACCAGAAGATTACGTAACTTGATTTACTTCAATCTCCTAATTTGCACACATTTTATCCTCTTCTACCTTGCTTCAGATAGCAGGCCTTGAGGCCATGGATTTGAAGGACTGGGCAGCAGCTTTACAAAACCATTTCCCAGAGATCCTTAGCCCCAAACAGGCAACAACAATCAGGTGAACACTAAACAGCAAACGAGGCCCACCTGAGTCTGGCAAACTGCACTCATGCACATGGACAAGAATCACCTGTACAAGAACTGCCCACAGAGGGGCAGAGATTAAAGGGTAGAACTTTGGGAAGTGCTTCCAGGCACGCAGGTAATCATCCAGACATGAGTAAGAGCAGGGACAGGAAGCAGTGGGAGCTGATACAGGAGCATGTGAGTTGTGCTCACGCCATCACCCCAGGCAGCACACATGGGCTCCCAGGGCAGAACCACAGCCTGGAGACAATGGGCACAGGATTGGCAAACCCTGCTCTGAGAGCTGCACCCAGCAAAGAGCTGCTCCTGGAAAACATCTAAGCAATGTGTGCTGGGGATTTGTGCTGGCACAAGGCCATGGCCAAGTGCCCCAGCACGGGGAAAGGAGGGTCCCTGCAGCAGCTTGGGATGCTCTCCAAAATCCTATTTAAGCCTATAAACCCCACAATTTTACAATAAGCTATATAGGGAGTTGCACACATGTCTTGCATATGTGCCCTGGGCATCTCCAGATATCTGCAAAGATTGAGGAACTTGCCTGAAATCCATACCATGAACTCAGACCATTGGAAAAATGGCACCAGTGGCATTCTGCTTCTGTTGGGGATGCTGCCATTTCAATGCAGTTTAAAAATGCATGTTGCTGTTCCCACCTCCTCCATCTCTCCTCATACTTCCTCACTGCACTTCCCCCAGCCATTTCAGCACATCCCCAACATTCATTCATCATCCTCCCCAAGCTGCCTTTATTGGATCCTGCTCTGTATTTGGTGCCCCCAGACATTTCTCTTCATGCCCAAGATGAACCAGAAAAATAAACCTGTAGAAGAACATAAAATTGCCCTTAAAAGTAAAACCGTGTTACCTTGAGACAGCTCAGCAGTATGTCAGTATATAACTAATGAGCATCCTTATTTTCTGTATTTTGCTTTATTTGCAAGCCTTTGAAGGCCAGGCTGTGTGGCCTGGGGCGCAGAAAGGGTGAACAAGCTCAGATAGAGCAAATATCCAGTACCAGAAGGACTCAGAAGCATCTTCAGGAACAATAAATATGCAGGTGAGAGGTAGAAGTGCTTAAGGAGAATACTCAGCACGAATTATCAGGTGAACATTAAGGCACCAGCACCTCCTCCAGAAGAAAAGACTGTTCTAAGTTCCCAGAGCCCATAAACTCTAAAAGGTTCTATGGATGTAATTTCTCTCCCCTCTCTCTCCTCCCTTTCCTTTCCCTTCCTGCCCATTTACAGAAGCAGAGTTTGACAAAATTGCAGCTCAAGTTGCAGGCAGTGGCTGCTGAGCCCTCCCGTCCGTGCTCGTTTGCACAAGGCTTTAGCAGACTGCAGAGTGCCATCTAGACGGAGGAAGGAGGATGTGCTGCGAGCCAGCCAGCTGGAGGCAATAAATCCTTCAGGGGTGCATCACAGAATGCCTACAAGATGCTCTGCAGAGCAGCTCCTTGCACACTGCAGATGTTTTGTGGCAATTTTTTTAAAGTACTAAAATCCTCCTGTGGCTGAATGAGCAATGGTCTCAAATGGCTTGTGGGATGAGATGAGAGCCCTTTTAGTTTAGCATTTGAATATTTATGCATTCTCATAGCATCGAAACATTTTAGCTCCTTATTTTTCCCAGGCTATTTAAGGTTCAGATGACCCCTGAATCAGGACAGTTTTTAATGCTGGGCTTCCAGACAGAGCCTCATGAAAGGACAGATGGACCTGAATGGGGCATTGCATGCAAATTCATGATTTTTTTATGTATGTGCAAATATTTGCCTACGGAAAGGCATTGAAAGCATAGACTCCATGAGCTGTGGATTTTTAGCAGGATAGAAATCTTGCCTGTATCATAAATGGAAAAATATTAATCTGAGATGACCATAGAGCTGTGGTGGGCAGCAGCTGCTGCAGGGCCTGCTCCAAGGGACAGTGGTCCCACAAACCTGCAGTCAGAAACCAAACCACGTCAACACCAAATTTCTGCTCTCCTGTCTCAAGGAAACAGCATTCTTATTTTTGTAATAGTATGAAAAGTGCAGCAAAGTCCCTCCTAAGCTCATACCTCTCCCTTATACCCAGCTGTGCACAATCACTGCCAATCCCAGCCACCCCACAGAACACCAGCAGCTCCATAGCCCTTTCACAAACAATGCTGAAATGCAGAGACCTCCTACACGTGCTTGTGCAGGACTGAAATCTGCCTTTGCTGCCCAGGACAGCCCTTCTGGTTCAGATGAGCCTGAGGATAAGCCTTGTGAAGGTCATCAAGGAGGATGAAGTCCCCACTGACCCACATGGGCAGGAAAGCAGGTCCTGCTGCCCCATCACCTTTGTTAAATCCAGCATGGAAATCACTCCACTGCACCTTGCTGCCTGCCCTTGCCCAAGCTCACAGGATAACCTCAGGAAAAATCCAGCAGAAAGCTGAGCTGGGCACACAGCAAGCAGAATAAATGTGTTCACCTTTCTCCTGTCAAAACCCAACCTGACAAATTCCCCATTTAAACTAAGCCCTGAAACAGACCCCTGAAATGGTTTGGGTTAGAGAGAACCTTAAAGATCATCTTGTTTCAACCCCCCTGCTATGGGCAGGGACAACTTCCAGGTTGCACCAAGCCCCTACCAGCCTGGCCTGGGAGACTTGCAGGGATCCAGGGGCAGCCACAGCTTCTCTGGGCACCCTGCACCAGGCCCTCCCCACCCTCACAGCAACAGCAGCCAAAGAATGGCTTGTATCAGGAGTCCATATTTAAGAGACAAAGAATGGCTTGTATCAGGAGTCCATATTTAAGAGACAAAGAATGGCTCGTATCAGGAGTCCATATTTAAGAGACAAAGAATGGCTTGTATCAGGAGTCCATATTCAAGAGACAAAGAATGGTTCATATCAAGAGTCCATATTTAAGAGACAAAGAATGGTTCATATCAAGAGTCCATATTTAAGAGACAAAGAATGGCTCATATCAGGAGTCCATATTCAAGACACAAAGAACAGCTCGTATCAGGAGTCCATATTCAAGAGACAAAGAATGGCTCGTATCAGGAGTCCATATTCAAGAGACAAAGAATGGCTCGTATCAGGAGTCCATTTTTAAGAGACAGCAGCACAAAGCTGCCCTCAGAAGCATGACCATTTCTTTGGGAGTTATAAAACCAGGCACTAGCACAGCAATGTAATAAATAATAGAACCTGGTGAATAATGCAAATAAAACATTTTCTCTTCCAATTTTTCACATTTCTAAATATATTTCCTTCCGTTGCTGTCAGGCCTATTCTGCTTTGCCTTTCACAAACCTTCATGCAGAGCAGAAAAAAATTGCAAAGGACTTGGGAGAGAAGCACAAGGGCTGCTGTCACCCCTGCCTTGCTCCCCCTCCTCTGGCACAGTCTGTCAGGACCAGGAAGCTGGGGGCTGGATTTAGATTCAGCAGGAAAGCTCTCCCAGCCTGTAATTATGCTGACAGCTCCACGAAAGCTTTACTTTGGGTCTAATTAAGACTTATTAGATTTGAAAACAAACAGAACTTGGTTCTTTCCAGCATGATAGACCCTTTACATGTGCAAAGCAAAAAGGTGAAAATGAAAAAAGGATGGATGGAAATGCAAGGAGGAGCAAAAAATAGATGTGTCCAGCATTTTGAGTCAGGGCATGGAGACCTTCATGAGCATCACTGCTGGAGATGGTGGGGAGAGGGACAGAGCCTGGCTCAGAGCTCCTCACCCACTGCTTAGGGGGCACTTGCACATTGCTCCCCAGTATCCTGTGTTTAATGCTGTGAAGCAGGAGGGAATTTCAGCCTTTCAGGGTGTCTGATGGCTGAGATGGGGCAGGAGGGGAGGCAGCACACACAGGATCTTGGGGTGAAGGGCTGCACTTCCACAGCTGCAGGAGGGAATACACAACCTGAGCTGGCCTTGGTCAGCATGAATGTGACCTTAGTTTGTGTACTGAATACCTAATGTCAGTGCAGAAGAAGAACACTACAGCAGAGTTTTCCAAAAAGACACTCACAGGAGCTGCACCAGACACCAGCAGATGAAGTTCAAAGGAAAGGGACAGGTTCCCACCTGGTGCAAGTGGATTTCCCTGTCCCCAGAGAGGCACAGACAATAAATGCAGTTCATTCACTCTTCTCATAGACTCTTTTCTCACATTAAGAGCAGAAGATGATGAGAGTGTGTGTGCTGAGCTGCAGTAAAAAGGCAGTGTCTGTGTGCTGAGCCCAGCACAGCTGCTGGAGTGCCAGTGCCCTCTCCTGTTCAGTGTGCACCAGCTCGTTCCACAGCATGTCTGCGCACCTTCAGAGGCTGGGGAAACATTCCCAGCCTGACATCCTGCTAACAGCCCTTTAAAAATGGTGTTTATAAGGTTAAGGGAAATGTGAAAATGCTGCAGAACTTCTGTGGACTCTGTGTCCTCTTTGCTGCAGTCCAGAAGAGTTATTGTTTGCACCGGGCCATTTGGAAGGAATAATCCTCAGACTAGCCCATGTCATTAGCAGGTTTGCATCTTCTTTCCAGGGCATATCTTCAATGACATCCACTTTTACTCTGTGTGGCTGTAACCTGAACTCCAGCCACTGCCAAATGTATTCACAAAGTCACAGAGGAGGAAAGCGAAGCCAAAGGGAATCATCAGGGACTGACATTGGGGTTTATCCTCCCACCCTATCTGACAGTTTTCCAGACTTTTTACACTGTCATGTACACAACAGCACAGATTTATCCTCATTTTACCACAGTATTGAAAGCAGAGGTGCTGCTACAAAGTGTTTTCCAAAGAGTTCTCTTCTCAGCCCAAGGATTTCTGAAGGGCAGCTGTGATGAAGTTCTTTGGTCTGATATTATTAAGCATCCTAAAGCAACCGAAGGAATTAAAAGGATGAGTAGCAAACCTTTTCACTATTGGAAAGTGGGAATATTCCCAGGGACACTGTCCCCAGATGCCTTTAGAATTGTTATTGATGTGCCAACAGAGGGAACATCTTTTCCTCCTTCTGAATCACCACTGCCTGGAGCCATGCTGTAATGTGGGAATTCCAGCACCAGGCTACTCCAGTGAATGAAGGTCTCCAACTCCCATCCTTGAGAGAGTTGTCACTTAATGACACATGACAACACTTAATGGCTTGAAACTAAGACAAAAATAACCCAAGGCTCCTCAAAACAAACTCAGCTGAGCACGGTTTCTGGCAAGGGCACTGCAAACTGAGCAGGGAAGGGCCCCATTCAAACAGGATTCCCTAGTTCCTGACCTGTCCCTGTAACCCCAGCAGTGACCTTTCCTCCTGCCTCCCCTCACAGGGTCACACCATCCCATATCCCCAGGGGCCAGGGACACCCAAAGCTCAGAGAGGGGAGGGGTGACACACAAACTGCTGAGGCCATCTCAGCCCGAACCAGGCTGACAGAGACAGGCCTGATCAGCTGATGGACAGCAAAAAACACCCAAGTTAAGCAGAGCAGGAACATGTTTAGCACCTCTCAGCTTTGGGAAGCTTACAAGCGCCCTTGGGCAGGAAGGAGGAGCTCCTGGAGACCCTGCTGGGCTCAGCATGGCTTTGGTGGCACTGCTGTCACCAGCACGAAGAGAAATTGCCCTACAGGGAGCCAGGGGTGGACAGCACCTCCTGGCAAAGTCAAGCTCTCCTCCCGGAGATGCTGGGCCATCTGAAAGATAAATTGCTCTATCTGGAGCAATACCAGTTTGCACAACAGAAAACCAGGGCTCAGGTGAGCTGGCAGAAACAGCTCACCCTGTGAAGTGGCTCTCATGCCCCTCTCACTGTCTGTTATTCTCACCAGCACCAACCAGCAATGGATGACAAGAGCAGGGTCTCTGTGATCACAGATGGGCAACCTGACATGATGTGTTGTTTCTTATATTTCCTCCATGTTTTTCTTCAAGTAAAATTAATAAGATCAGACAAAATTTCATACTAAAATATTGTCTAAGGTGTTGGTGGCACTATATTTATACAGTATTTCTCACCTTAAAAGATGTATTAACCTGTACAGTAGCTTCAATTAATTCTGCTTTGTGTTCTGGCAGCCAGAAACAACAAATACAGCTGCTCTGCTATCAGCTGCCAGGTCTCCTGCCACTACCTTTCTATAAACCCATTTTCTGGCAGCTCCTGCTGGGAGCAGAGACCTGGTGTGGTGCTCACAGGGGTCACAGAAGAGCAATGCCACACTGCAGGCATTGGGTGTCAGCAGGGGGACACCACAGAGCCCTGCTCCAGCCAAAGAGCAAAGCTCAGAGCTCACAGCACCTGAGCAAGGGCCGTGGTGGTCACACCCAGGGGGTCCCCACAGCTCCTCACATGCAGATTTGGACATCTCTAACTTCTTTTTTCTGCAACTTAGATCTATGAGAGAAAACTAATCTGTCCCAGTTTGGATGCTCACACAAAGCCCATCATTATACCAGGGTTCTTCCAGTGATTTTGGGTTTTGTCAGCTCTTTATATAACATATGTTCACACTGCAATAATTAGGACCTGATCTGGAAGTTGCTGAAAGCCAGCTGGGAAATGGGGATTTATCCAAAGACAAGTTTTGGGACTCTTAGAAAACAAGGGAGATGTTGCATCCAAGTAAACTGAAGTTCAGGAGACACTAAAGGTGCTTCCACACCACAAACTGTATTGGTTGGAGTCTAAAATGAGTTACAGGCAATGACTTGTGGCTGTTATTCCAAACTCCCAGTTTATGGGAGCCCTACTACACCACTTTGAGGAAAAGCCCATCAAGCCATCTGTGGATGCCAGACAGATGTGCAAGCAGGAAGCAATGCCCCATATTTCTGAGCAAATCAGTCCTGAAATAAAATCTGAAGGGAAAGCCATACATCCAGGAGCCTCCCTTTACTAAAATGCACCTTCATCAGGCCAACTATGGCCAGTTTCAGGCCAATTTCATCAGTGAAATCATCTTTTTTATGTCAAAACCATCAGGTTTGGGGTCTCCTGGCCTGAAGCAGCAGCAGCTGAGCTGGAGCTAGAGCTGGTTCATGTGCTGTAGGTGTGGGTGTCCCCTCCTATGCAGGGCAGCAGCCAGGTTAGCCCTGGGGAGGTGGAGCCATCCTTCAGGAGGTGACACTCACCATGACACTCCAGGTGGGCACATCCTCTGCACCTGAGGCTCCTGCTGTGGCTCCACATCACACAGGGCAGATCCAGCACAGGCTCTGGGGCAAATCCATCCCACAGCTCTGCCCCAGGCTCTGCATGGCTGCTAAGGGAAGCTGCTGAAGGTTTGCTTTCTGTGGGACACAAACATTAATTAATCAATGACTTTAAAGCCATTTATGGACTAAAGGTCTCTCCTGAAATTCCTAGTTGTGGCTGGTGCCTGTACCTAGCAAGCTGCTTTTCTCTCTGCTGATATTCAATGTCACCACTGCAGGGACACCACCATCCCTCACTGTCCCCATCCAGAGAGCCTCCTCAGTGAAGCACCATTTCCCTTCTTTGTGGCCCAAAAGCATCACTTCAAGGTATGGTATAACTCTGTAAATAAAGATACAATGTATAATACTTGTGATAACCAAATTGCTTTCATAGCACATTGCTAGCAGCCTCTGAAATCTCTAAACACCCAAAAGTAGAAAGCATTTAACTGCACTCTGAGTCACTGATGGATTTTGGTCCATCTGTAATACTTAAATTGAGCAGCTATCTCCAACAGCTACATCCACATTAACAAATAAGAAAAAACTCAACTCCCCAGCACACTGAGATCAATACAGCTTTAAATGTACTCATTTGAGATGGATCTAAAGCCCTCACACATTAAAAAGTGCCAGCTCAACATTTTTCTAGGAAGTGAATCACCTTCCCACCAGCCCCACAGGACTCCAAAGAATGTTTCAGAGAGGGAGAAAATGTCCAAGAAGCCTTAAAAAATGGGGGGAAAGCTCAGGGTGGCAACAATGAGTAATTTCTGCCCTGTAATTCCAAAGGTAAGGGAAAAACAGAGGCTACCCAAAAGAAAATTCAGGGAACTACCCACTGAAGTGCTCCTTGGTGTGCAGTCTTCTGCTTTCTTTCAAATGGAAGAATATTTTCTTTCAGCCTCACATAATTTTAACACATGAAAAAGTAAAAAAAAACCCACAAAATAGTGCAGCAAGTCAGTCAAGTAAATACTGGCATTAACTAATATTTATTGAAGGTAAGTAACTAATGAGTCCCAAAGCCTTGGTGTAAAACCAAGTAGCTCTAAATCTACCCCATCACAGCACTACAAGCCACAGATATGTTCACCCCAGTATTATTTTGCATGTTTTAAATGATGTCTCCACTCCTGAGCACACTCTAAGGTTTGATCAATGTTATACTTACATCAAAAGAGCAAAATGTTGTAGCAGCTGCGTAAAGAATCGATTTGTAGGAAATGAAGGAGGGAAAGTTACCTGCATGGATTAATAACTTTATAAGGCTTCCCAAAAGAACAGGTCAAAGCATTTCAAACTATAGATCTTCTAAAATCTGATCCATATTTCATTCTACAGCCACAGCACATGAAAAATATGTCAGAATCTGTGCTCTAAGTTGCTGAAATTCATCAGAATCAATAGGAAACCTGGAACAAAGTATAGCTGCCATTGAGATGAAAACACCAAATTCCTGCTGGCCCTTTGGTGGACTTTGTCTCACAATGGACACTATGGACTATACAGATAATTTCAACATAGATTTACTTAAAACAATGAAAAAATGAGAGGATGTGAGGAAAGGGAAGAATGACAGAAAAGATAAGATATTGCTGAGTGAAAGTAGAGTAAGGAGGTACCACAGGGGGGCACAAGGGGGAAACGATTTGCCAGAATGAGATGCAGATCCACAGCTTTGGTTCTACTTATAGAAATGGTTAAAAACAAAAAAAAAAAAAAAAGAGTTTAAAATATGTACTTGCTTGTTTGAGGCAGCTGTTTCTCCTGTTCTGAATTCCACAGGCATCTCCATGGTCATTCCTTCCATCAGGAGGGTCACAATAATACAGCAGAACTATTGATCTGCACTACTCAGTGCCTGCTTCATCCATGCCAAGGGTGGCAAACAGCCCTGGCAGCCCTCTCACCTGCCTCCAGGACAGATGGGAGGGATTTCGCACCATGAAATGTAAATTTATTTAGCCAGGAATTTGAGCTCAGAGCTTTACCTCACCAAGGTAAGCTCAGGGAAAATCCACGTGGCATCAGCACACTCAGCCAGGCTCCAGTTCACTGCAGAAAAGTGAGCCCTGTTTCCTGGGTTTCACAGACATGGAATCTGTGGAAATAGTCTGTAAAATGGGATTGCAGTTACACCTGAGCTGGAACTATTAAAAAAAAAATTCCTTTTGCTTTGAAGTCCTTGATGCAGGGCCAGAGCCATTAGTGCAGATTCAAGCTCAGGAATGATTTTGGTCTGGAGGGAACATCTGTTCCCTCCCTGTGCCCCTCAGGCTGGGCAGGAGCCAGCCTGGCCTTGGCTCACATTCTCTCTAAGTGTGTGTAAAAACTTGTTGGGTTGGCAGAGCAAGCTTGTTTGACACAAAAACAAAGGGGGCAGTACGGCCCAAGTCTGCTTCAGAGGGGCTTCAGCTCAGAGTCACCAGGGCCATCTCTGACCCCTTCCACACACCCTGGCAGTCTGCACAGGGACCTTTAAACAGCAGTCCTTTAAACAGCAGACCTTTAAACAGCAGACCTTCAAACAGCAGTCCCTCAAACAGCCCACCTTTAAACAGCAGTCCTCTAAAAAACAGCCAAGCCAACCTGCCCAGCCAAGGGCAAGACCTGGCCTGAGCCAGGGCTCCTCAGCCCCAGCAGTGTCACTGCACCTGCAGCACCAGGGAGCTCATGGCCACGCCAGGAACCAAACCCCTGTGTCCCCACACCTCACTGCCACCTCAGAACATTGCTCCTCTGCATTTGCACAGCTTTTTGTGGAATAACACCTCCTAGTAAGGTGCTATGACCACGTTTAACCCCAAACGTGGCTCAGCCCTGGCAGCGGCGGTGGGCCCTGGCCTGGCTGCCATGAGCCCTTCAGAGCAAACCCTGCAGAGCAGGCTGGGGACAGTGTGATAAAGCTTGGGACAGTGTGATAAGGCTGTGGGACAGTGTGATAAGGCTGTGGGACAGTGTGATTAAGCTGTGGGAGAGTGTGATAAGGCTGTGGGACAGTGTGATAAGGCCGTGGACAGCGCGATAAGGCCGTGGCTGCCAGCACCGAGGCTCTGCCGGCTCACACCCTAGATGGCAGCAGCACCCAAGGAATGGGCTGGGAAACCCAAATCTGCCCACACCTGATGGGGTTTCACATAAATCCCATCTGAAGGCTTCCATCTAAAAAGAAATTCCTCTGGAAATCTGAGCAAAGGGAGCATGATGTGGACACAGTTTCTGGAGGCTGGGAACCGAGGGGTCGGATCCCCTCACGGCAAGGACAGAGCCAGCTCTGCCAGGCAGCTGCAAAGATCACAGACACACTCTGCTCTTTTCTCTCACCAAAACACTTTTCTGGCACAGAAATGGCAACAAACCTGCTGTGAAGGGGTAACTGGGAGGGCTGAAGCACTGGGGAGGGAGGACACCCTCAGCATGGGGAAACCTTGGCCTGTTTCTCTGTGTAACCCTTTCCAAGCCATACCCACACCTCACAATAACTGTACTCCTTTCAGTACTGGTGCACTGTTCCCAGCTCCCTGATGGTTCCTCAGGGCCCAGCCAAGAGGACAGACGCAGGGCAGGAGCACAGCCCTGGCCAGGGCACACAGGGGCTCTGTGGGACAGTGCAGGGCCATTCCTGCTGCATCCAGCCAGGAGCAGTCACACCCTGTTGGGATTTTTGCAGGAGCACGGGGTAGCAGGCAACGCTGGGTGCCATTCCCTCCCTGGCACACTGCACAGCACCCACCTCACTCTGCAAGGTGCCAGAGAATCCACAAAAGTCAGCTCACACCAGACTCTTCTTTCCCTGCCCGTGCTGCTCTCCAATGCTCTTTGCAAACTCTGCAGCGCTGCAGTCAGGGCTGCCCTGAGCTCCTGGGAGTTCACTCTGTTCCACCCTTCATTCTGAAGAAACATTAATATCTTAGCATCAATGACTATTGATTTTCTTTTTCCATCTTGCATTTCTTGAGCACATCCTGTGTGGAAGCAAACTTGAGAGAGATGAAAAGAGAGCAAATAATGTTGTTTAACTTGCAATGTATTACAGCTTCATGAAGTGAAATGCTAAGCCTGGACTTTTCCACATGGATTAAGTGTCACTGTGGCAGATAATGGACAAAATATGTCTACAAATTAAAACCAGCATGAGATACAAGTAGCAGAAGTGGGAAAGCATCACTCCATCCAGTGCCTCATGCATCTCCCTGCAGCAGCCAATGCACCAGCCTGAGCCTCACCCTGCTGGGCTGGGCAGTGCCACAGGTTTTACCACATCACCTGAAAAGCATCTTGGCCATCTTGTCACCATGTCACTGCTGTCTGAGAAGAGTTAACTTCGGGCTAGATATTCAAGAGTTACTCCTGTATAATAAAGTCATGATTATGGAGATTACACCAGCTCTACTGATATTTGAAAGTTTAAACACAAGAAAACACACAGGATTAACAAAAAGTGACAGTTTCAGCTCCAAGGGCCTGCAAAGTTGCCTTCAGCCACAGAGAAAGTAGGCAAAGCAGGCTGTCAGGATGGATTTTGATCTTTATAAAGGCAAGATGACAGCACACTGTGCTTCTAAGGATACAAATACAGCTAGTAAATTCAAGGTTTTCTGTTGCACAGCTCTGTTCATCTGATAATCTTAGGTGTTCTTCAGCTAAAAAAGAATTGATTCCCCACCAGTCACAGGAGCAGGCAAAGGCACAGGGAAGTAAACCCACAGGGGAGGGATGCAGCCCTGCCATCACACAGGGCAGAGCATCTCTTGGCACAACCTGCTGGATGCCACATTCCAGAAGAAAATCTGAGCTAAAACACAAGAAGCCAAACTCTAGACCCTGGGAGAGCTAGGACTCCTTCCCCACACCTCAGGCTGCCCATACCACCTTGCCTTTTCTCTGCCTGTTAATACAGGGACAAATGCTGCTTTTTAAAAATATTTACACAGTAGCTGGGTCACTGCCACATTATGGGCATGCTCCAGAGTAAAACTCCCAAAAAACCAGGGGCTCCACCACCACATGGGACTTACAGGACACAAGATCTCTGCAATCCTGGAGAGGATTCTCACCTCCTCCTCTCTACCTGCACCCTGCAAAGATCAGTGAGCTGCAGCACAGCCACCACTGGCAGGTTCACCCCTCTCCTTTCCTGTGAGGCTCCAGCATGGGAAGAAGCTCCTCCAGCTCATTCCCAAGCAGTGGAAATTGGCAATGCTCCATCAAGCAGCTGAAGATCTGGCTCCACTTGATAGTTTTATCTGAGATCATGATGAGCTTGGCTAGAGGGTGCCAGCTGGATTGCTCTGGGGAACCCTATTTATAGATAACACTTGAAAGGGCGAGTTCAAGGTGATGGCCCCCGGTGGGGTGTTTTTGTACTCCTTCAGGAAATCCTTACTCACACCTACTCCAGTGCTTGCCAGGCAGGTTGGAAAGGCAGCAGAGGAGAGCTCCTGGTGCTTTGTGCTTTCTCCTGGCAGGAGCTCTGCTGCCATCTTGCCCTGCACCACAGGCTCTGGACAGCTGACACGTGGCTGCACATTCTTCAGACCAAACCTTCATTTTTGTGGTCAGAGCAGTTTGGGGATTTCTTTCTCTGAGCAATGAGATTCTCAGACCAGCATTTTTTAGAGCCATCACCTGCTTGCTTGTGAGCACAGCACTTGTTACTTGACTCTGGGCATTTTGTTTCAGAAAGAACATTGCAAAATCGCTGGCAAGAATCACCTGAGGAATTATTTTTGTTTGCTGAAGGACTGGTTTTCAAAGGGGTAAAGGGAGTAGGGATAGCATCTAAATAATCCCAAGAGCTTTTTGCATTGCTTTAAAAAACTTGGGAGATATTTTAAAGCATCAGCATCACTCCCATGAAATCCCCTGTGACACAGAGATGCCTCCACTGAGCCTAAACCATGAAGCAAAGCCACAGGCTTAAACAGGAGGAAGGATTCCCCTCCACACCATTGCATCAGGGCTTTATTTGGGAACTTAGGCCACTTGGCTTTGCATAGCTCTAATACTGCATGTGGATCACTGTAAAAATGACTTTTTGAAGTGAACAAAGCCATCCATTGGCAACTACAGCCAATGCTGAACCAGGCCAGCAGGAATACAAACCTACCCAAAAGCCCAGAGCTCTTGCAGCTGTTGGGCAATGAGAGCCTACAGGAAAATTCCCTTCACCTTCCAAGGCTCCTGTACCACCTCTTGCACATCACTTATCCTTCTGATTTTCAGCATCTCCTGCTGACCATCTGTGCATACTTTGGGCTCACTCAGGCATTGGAACAACTTCCAAAAATCTGAGTTTCTGGAGACTTCAGGCTGAAACAGAATAACTAATCTGGGGTCTACTTTTTAGGCAATATCCCAGGTTTATGTAAAACAATTTCAAGAAGCCAGCAGCTCACTTGGTGCTTTTCTGAGACACTGTCCAGTAAGTAGAAAGTTCTAACAGGTATTAAGTTCAGAGCTAGGGTCTCTCAATAAGTCATAGAATAAACTGACATAACACTTAGAGCCTTAACTGATTATGTATCTAATCCTCAGTGTTCTGCCCCTTCCCCTGTACCAAATCACATCAGAACCCACATTAACAGAATCCAACATATGCAATGATTCACTCCCCAGTTCAGTGTATTAGTTACCAACCTGCCAAAACATGAATGAGGAGGGGGCTTGGCCTTAATACAGAACCACTGAGAAACTTTTAATTGGAATTTCACCCCTTAGAAAATGGCATTTTTATGCCTTTATCAAAACCAGGGTCTGGCAGGTGTTCTCCTTCCTTTGCAGGTGATGGTTCCATCAGGTGACACAAACTCAACACACCTGCACCTTCACAATCCAGCCCAAACCCACCCACTTTCTTCAAACTCATGAAATGTGCAAGATGGAGACAAGAAATCCACATAGGCAAATCTGGGATTGGTTTCTGCTTTGAAGGGCTACATGTACTTTAGGAGTTGCAGTTTTGATTACAACCTTTAAGTTCCCAGAGGAGCATGTGCCTCATAGGAAAGGAAAATTCATCTGTTCTTTGCCAGTGGTCAGTTTTGAGCAGCAGGTATAGCTTGGCAGCAAGGACAGCAGTGCCTTTTACCCCC